>CM077163.1:15792303-16163530 GCA_039583875.1 Platanthera guangdongensis
GCCTTGCTAGATCTTAAACTTTTAAGATAAATTTTTACTATACAAAACAAAACATAAAACGACTTACCTTGATAAAACAGTCACAATGCTGCCCTCTATAAAGAAAAACTATTTTGTCCAAAACATACAAAAAAAACGTGCCTTCTCCATTCACCGTTAACAAACCCGTCCCAGTGGCTCAAAATTTCTCGAAGCGCTCGCGACTAAGCCTCGAATTCAGACGAATTCATGGTGAACAAAAGAAAATTCCGCAACTTAGAAGGTGGCAAATAGGCATTCCTTAGTCAGATGGTGCGCAGCAGTCCTGTGAGTGGGTCAGCCCTGCCCCACTCCAGCGGATAATCCGCCAAACATGAATATCTTCCCGACTCCTTCCGGTACCATCATGCTAAGTATTGGACTTGGAAGGAGAAGTTCAATCAAAAACTTCAGAATCGTAGGCCGCCTTCCTGCAGAGAAAATTGAGGAAAAAAAAGCCCTCCGAGGAGGTGCAGACTGAGCTGGATGCTAGTCAGTCCAAGGATCAAATTGAAGGGCAGCTCGCCACTTCCCTTACCTCGACCACTATTGATGCTGGCTCGGTCCGTGAAGGGCTTCGACTTCTTGGTCAGGCCACCATTGAAATCAGAGACCAGAAAGGAAAGGGCCTAGCTAAGAGAACGGGGGCCAGGCCGGACGTTGTCGGACGCGTGGCGTAGAAACTTCCCTTGATAAAAGAGTTGAATGTCTCCGCGCGCACTGGAGCGGCGTCTTGCAGTTCAGGCCGCTGGAGAAGGAGGTTCTCGAGACCGATCTCGTTACTCCAGAGGCAAACGTCCCGTGGAGTGAGAGCTCGCTGTCTCTGGTCAGCATTGTTGGAAACGTGTATGAGCTTTTTACTCTCAATCCCAACTCCACGAAACTACTCACTTGACAACCAAGACTCAACACCCAAAAACCGAGACCGCCGCCTCAAACCGCGCGACCTCCCTCCAATTAGGCGAGTACCAACTCGGGCGAGCGAGCTCCTGCCTCCACGTGCGAAAACAACCCATTGAGGTCACCTACAACACCTTGCGCCTAGACCACCATGCGAGACTGTACCCCACTCGCGGCTAGACTCGTCTACTCTCGTGCGACCACGGCGCCATCGAGCCCCAACTCGCTATGGTGAGTATCCCCAGCGAGCAGCTTCCCCTCGCGAGCTGCACACCGCGAGCACACACCTCCCGCAGCGCGATCACCAACCGCGAGTTGCACAGGCCGTGAGCTCCCTTTTGCTGCGAGCTCACCAAACCGCACAGCTTCAACTTCTAACCGCCCGGACAGAAAAACACACCAGCGCTGCGGCGCTTCCCTCTCTCTCTAAACAGAACAAGGAATTTGGGAGTTTTATCTCTCTTTTCATCAATCTTAAAAGGAACTACAAATGGCCTATTTATAGGCAAAGGAAAAAACAAACAAATTTAATCCTAATAAATGCAACCCCCTCAACTACCCTAATTAAATACAAGTCCTCTTTCCATACAATAAATAAGCATAAATGAGACACCACAATTCCAAAGCGGTGGGGCCGGTCAACATGTCACTCCAACAAACTCCCCCTCAATTTTGGCAAAAGCATGCCGAGTTTGCTTTTCAACTTCAAGAACTCTCTACTTTCAATGCCTTAGTGAAGATGTCTGCAACTTGCTCTCTAGTTGGGCATACACCACCTCCACTGTCTTATTATGCTCCACTTGTTCACGGAGGTAATGAAACCTCTCTCGATGTACTTGCTCCTCCCATGCAGCACCGGGTTCTTCGCGAGCTGGATGGCCGACATGTTGTCCACCAACATTATTGTTGGCCCATCCACTCCATGATGCAGACTCTCCAGAAGGTTCCTTACCAGATAGCTTGGCAGGTGCCAGCAGCCAGTGATGAGTACGATTATGATAGGCTTTTTACTATCATAAATGTAATCATGTCTACCATTTCCTGCCCCTTTTTTGTGTTGATTTCATGATAATAGTAAGAAATGTCGTATCATAGATAGAAGAGCGTATTTAGAAGTCCTTGGCAGTTCTTGTAATAAAAACTATTTACTGAGTCTATCGTTTTTCTATTGCAAGTAATGCCAACCAATGGACCTAAGAGTCTCGGAGCAAACAGAGGAGTTCACGGAGTCTACATGGCTGATGACAGGACGAAAATTTGGTGCACACGGCCAGACACACGGCCGTGTTCCTACCCGTGTCCTATGCGCCTGGAGCTGAAGAATTTGGGCGCAGACGATGGAACCTCACACGGGTATTGCACACGCCCGTGTGCATACCCGTGTCATCTTTACACACGACTGCTGACCAACAACCCGTGTCTGAGGAACACGGCCGAACACACGGCCGTGTCTATACCCGTGTCATCTGACACGGCCCACGACCAGACACGCCTTCTCGTGGGGAACCTCCCAGGAACCGCCTAGGAACCGTCCACACGGCCTGCCACACGGCCGTTGTGCGACCACGTGTCCGACCTGTTTGCAAGGGAACTATAAATTTCTGTAGAAAAATTGTTTAGAACTTTTGGATTATTTCTGGATTGGAGAACTGCTGGAGGCCGAAGGGGAGCATCCAAGACAAGGAGGATTGAAGGGTATTTCATATGTATTTTTTAATTTAATCATTACATTTGATCCTTCTTTTATCTTGATGATTCATCTTCAATTTATGTTTTAATTTGCATGAATTTTCTATTTGAACATTCTAGTAATCATGTATCACCTTTTTATGTTACTTTTGAAGTATTTTATTTGTGTTTATGTAATCAAACAAAGAGTTTAATCCTCCTTATGAATTACTTATTTGTTTTACACAATTTGCAATTGGCTAGATTGAGAAATTGGTTATTTGCAATGATTTTGGTATGTTCATATTGTGATGATAATTCCCTTTGTAATTAAAACTTTATGATCGAGAGATATATTGTTTGGAAAATTAGAACACGAATAAAAGGATTCATGTTAAATTAGAGATAAAATTCATGAATTTATGTAGTAATAAAGGTATTTTGCTTAATGCGAACTTGAGTGGTGTGAATTGTTCGAGAGAAAATTTACTATCTTAGGTTTAGATTTGGAATTGCTCGAGAGAGAATTTTGATGAAAAATTAACCTTTACATTGCACAAATTTAATAGTCTTTTCATGTCATGATCGCTTAGAATTGAACTAATAAATGAAATTATTCATGTAATTATTTAAAAGCTTCATGTTTTTATTGTTTTTATTCTCCATACTGAATCATCCAATTGGTCATAGTTAGGTTAATGTAGTTTAAATATCACTTTTGTTTAGAGGTATGATAGTAAAGGTAGGGTGAGTACGAATAGTTGAAACGACCCTGTGGAATACGACACGAGATGTAGATTTCTCATATATTACGATTGATAGGTGCACTTGCCTGAATGCTAATTCAATCTAGTTAAGTCCATCTACATAATTGTATTAGAATGTAGAATGAAATCACATTGAGTTATTACTTGTTAGCAAGAAAAATCATCAAGTTTTTGGCGCCGTTGCCGGGTATCGTTTTCAATATTTTGAAATCATAATCTTTATTGATCTACCAATTTTCATTTATATAGTTGTAAATTAGTATTTGAATAATTATATTGCGTAATATTTTTTTTGTAGTCTGTTAGTCTATGACCAGGGGCAGAAATTCTGGGCTAGTACCATTTCATCCTGACCCAGAAACGAATTCTCCATAACACTAACTTAAGGGACGTGGAATTAATACCACAGATAATTCAAACGGACTATCAGAAGAGGTGACAGTAAACCAAGGAGAGAATCATCTTGAAAACTTAGATACCATGGCCGACCAAAATGAGCAAACCATGTCTGACTTTGCTAGACCTAATCTCCAAGGAACCGGGTCGAGCATCATTAGACCACCGATAGCTACCAATAACTTTGAATTGAAGCCTAGTGTGATACAGATGGTTCAACAGTATGTCCAGTATGATGGCTTGCAAGATGAGGATCCTAACACCCACTTGGCTGGATTCTTAGAGATATGTGACACATTTAAGATCAATGGTGTTTCCAACGATGCCATTCGATTGAGATTGTTTCCATTTTCTTTAAGGCATAAGGCAAAGCAGTGGTTGAATTCCTTACCTAGAGGGTCGATCACTACTTGGGACATGATGGTTGAGAAGTTTCTGATGAAGTATTTTCCACCTGCGAAGACTGCGAAGTTAAGGAATGACATCTCTACGTACATTCAATTGAGTCTGAATCGTTGTACGACACATGGGAACGATTCAAGGAGTTGTTAAGGAGATGTCCCCACCATGCTCTACCTTCATGGCTTCAGATTCAGACCTTCTATAATGGTCTAAATCCAGCCACCAAACAAATGATTGATGCGGCTAGTGGAGGAACTTTGAACAACAAGACACCTGAAGCGGCTTAGTAGTTGATAGAGGACATGGCAATGAACAATTACCAATGGACTACAGTAAGATAAAAGCCTAGCAAGCCCGCAGGAATTTATGAAGTAGATGCGTCACCGCCTTAGCAATTCAAGTGGAGAAACTTCACCAAAAGATGGACAACCTTGCCTTAGCATCACCTTCCATGGCACCTCAACAATGGGACCCTTCATGCACTGGAATGCCTGGATGTGAACCGCAAGTTCAAGAGTATGTTGACTATATGGGTAACAATATTAGGCCACCTTTCAATCAAGCCAACAACCCATATAGTTCTACATATAATCCTGGATGGCGAAACCACCCCAATTTCTCTTAGGGAGGACAAGGAAATCAAAGGAAGCAGCCCATGTTTGGACAACAACCACAGTTGGAACCAAGGAAGCCTACATTGGAAGATGTGCTTACCAAATTCATGCAAACTACCGATGTAGCCTTCCGAAATCAAGAGGGCTCAATTCGGAACTTGGAAAATCAGATTGGTCAGCTTGCAAGGATGGTTTCTGAAAGGCAGCAAGGAACACTTTCAGGGAATACAGAGATAAATCCAAGGGAGCATGCAAAAGCCGTTCAATTGAGGAGCGGAAAGGAGTTACAAGACCAAAGGCCTGCAAAAGAAGCACCCAAAATGGAGTCTAGCGGCGAAGGACCAAGCGATATGAACGTACAACCGATGGAGTACTAACTAGCATTACCATACCCAGCAAAGCTTAACAAGGAGCGCATAGATGCGCAGTATGGTAATTTTTTATCTATGTTTAAGCAATTACATGTTAATTTACCTTTTTCTAAAATTATTCAAATGCCTAAATATGCAAAATTTCTTAAGGATTTGATTTCTAATAAAAAGAAAATAGAAGAATTATCATTAGTAACATTAAGTGAAGAATGTTCTGCTATTTTGCAAAATAAATTGCCACAAAAACTTAAGGATCCCGGTTCATTTTCAATTCCATGCTTAATCGGTGATTTACAAGTAAATAAGGCTTTAGCAGATCTAGGAGCAAGTATAAATTTAATGCCTTATAATCTATATCTGAAACTATGCCTAGGAGAACTTAGCCCAACAAGAATGAGTATTCAATTAGCAGATCGATCGGTTAAGTATCCTAGAGGAATAGTAGAAGATGTATTAGTTAAGGTAGATAAATTTATATTTCCTGCTGATTTTGTTATTTTAGATATGGATGAAAATATCGAAGTACCACTCATACTAGGTCGTCCATTTCTAGCTACATCTAGAGCACTTATTGATGTTTTTGATGGTAAATTAGTATTGCGAGTAGGAGAAGATGAAGTCACTTTTCAAATTGGCAATACTATGAAACAATCTTTAGATAACGATGATTATTGCTATTTTTCTCATGGTATTGATGATTTTATGTTTTCTATAAATTCTAATTTTTATTATAAAGATCCTTTAGAAATTTGCATAAATAACAACTATCTAGAAGTTGATAAAAATGATGACATTATTGAACATTTATTTTTTCTAGAAAATTGTGTTGCTATGAATAGAACAACGGAATATAGTTTAATTACTGAAGGAAATCATGAAATTCTTAAGAATAATACTAAGGATCCACCAATAGTAGAATTAAAAAAATTACCGGATCATCTTGAGTATGCATTCTTAGGAACAAATTCTTCGTACCCAGTTATCATATCTTCAAATCTTTCCAAACTTGATAAAGAAAAATTGATAACTGTATTGAAGAAATGTAAAGGTGCAATAGCGTGGCAAATATCTGATATAAAGGGTATTAATCCTAGTTTTTGCACTCATAAAATTCTTTTGGAAGAAAACTATAAGTCGTCTATTCAACCGCAACGTAGGCTAAATCCTAATATGAAAGAGGTAGTTAAGGCTGAGATTGTGAAGTTATTAGATGCTGGTATTATATATCCTATTTCGGATAGTTCATGGTTAGTCCTGTCCAAGTAGTTCCTAAGAAGGGTGGCCTGACTGTAGTAGCAAATGATAGAAATGAATTAATTCCAACGCGAACGGTAACAGGTTGGCGTGTCTGTATAGACTATAGGAAATTAAACGATGCCACTAGGAAAGACCATTTCCCTCTTCCTTTTATTGACCAGATATTAGAACGCTTATCAGGACATTCTTATTATTGTTTTCTAGACGGACTTTCTGGATACTTTCAAATTCCTATAGCACCAGAAGACCAAGAGAAAACAACATTTACTTGCCCATTTGGTACCTTTGCCTATAGACGTATGCCTTTCGGGTTATGTAATGCACCCGCCACATTTCAAAGGTGCATGCTAGCCATCTTTAACGAGTATGTTGAAGATATCATGGAAGTGTTCATGGATGATTTTTCGGTTTTTGGCGACTCCTTTGAGTTGTGTTTGAATAATTTAGAGAAAGTTCTTAGGAGGTGTGAGGAGACGAACTTAGCGCTTAGTTGGGAGAAGTGCCATTTCATGGTACAAGAAGGGTTAGTACTTGGCCATAAAATTTCAAGCCAAGGAATTCAAGTAGATAGAGCAAAAATAGAGACCATAGAAAAATTACCACCACCAACCTCCGTAAAGGCAGTGAGAAGTTTCTTAGGACACGCGGGATTTTACCGCCGTTTTATTAAAGACTTCTCTAAAATAGCTAAACCACTTACAAGGCTTTTAGAAAAAGACACACCTTTTATTTTTGAACAAGAGTGTCTACATGCCTTTGAGTTCTTAAAAGAAAAATTAATTAATTCTCCTATTATGATCGCACCTGATTTTAGTCAACCATTTGAGATCATGTGTGACGCTAGTAGTTTTGCAGTAGGGGCTGTTTTAGGACAACGCCGAAACAAACATTTTCACCCAATATATTATGCTAGTAAAACACTTAATAATGCACAGGAGAATTATACAACTACTGAAAAAGAACTCCTAGCAGTGGTATTTGCCTTTGATAAATTTAGACCATATTTAACATTGTCCAAAGTGGTAGTTTATACGGATCACTCTGCACTTAGATATTTGCTAGCCAAAGCGGAAGCAAAGCCTCGTTTAATCCGATGGGTTCTTCTTCTACAAGAATTTGATCTAGAAATTAGGGATAAACGAGGAGCGGAAAACTTAGCGGCAGATCATCTTTCACGTTTAGAAAACCCACTACGATCAATGTTAGATGAATCTGAAATTTCTGATACATTTCCTGAGGAATCATTATTTGCCATATCTACCAAATATACATCTAGATTATCCATGGTTTGCAGATTATGCAAACTATCTTGTGGCTAAGGTCCTTCCAAAAGACTTTTCATAACAGCAGAAAAAGAAATTTTTCTCTGACTTGAAATATTACTTTTGGGAGTACCCTTTTCTTTTTCGGATATGTGCAGATTCTGTTATAAGAAGATGTGTATCAGCGGAGGAAGGTTGGAAGATTTTGGATCAGTGTCATTCAGGTCCTGCTGGTGGTCACTATGGAGCGAATCGCTCCGCTAAAAAGGTTCTTGATTCCGGTTTTTATTGGCCCCTTCTATTCAGGGATGCCCAAAGGTATGTGCTTTCATGTGATTCATGCCAAAAAACAGGTAATATTTCTAAATTACATGAAATGCCTCAAAATTTATCCTTGAATGTGAAGTATTCGATGTGTGGGGTATAGATTTTATGGGACCATTCCCAGTTTCTTTTGGGAATAAATATATTTTGGTAGCTGTAGATTATGTATCAAGGTGGGTTGAAGCGCAAGCTTTGCCTACTAATGATAGTAGGGTTGTAATTAGATTTTTGAAATCCTTATTCGCACGATTTGGCACACCACGTGCACTTATTAGCGATAGGGGTTCACACTTTTGTAATCTACAACTAGACAAAGTATTAGAAAAATATGGAGTTACACATAGGATAGCCACTCCATATCATCCTCAAACTAGTGGACAAGTTGAAGTTTCCAATAGAGAGCTTAAGAGAATCTTAGAAAAATCTATAGAAGTGAATAGGAAGCAGTGGTCTAGGAAACTTAACGACT
This sequence comes from Platanthera guangdongensis, assembly GCA_039583875.1. NCBI lineage: Eukaryota > Viridiplantae > Streptophyta > Magnoliopsida > Asparagales > Orchidaceae > Platanthera > Platanthera guangdongensis. The sequence continues at coordinate 15,800,752 of CM077163.1, forward strand.
GTTTATGGGCTTATAGGACCGCCTACAAAACACCTATAGGGACCACCCCCTTTAGATTAGTCTACGGTAAATCTTGCCACCTACCTATAGAATTAGAACACAAATCGTATTGGGCAATACGCTCCTTAAATTTTGACACTAGTTCTATAGGAGAGAAGCGTAAACTTCAACTTAACGAATTAGATGAGTGGAGAACTATGGCCTATGAGAACTCCCGGATTTATAAGGAGAAAACCAAACTATTTCATGACCTTCACCTTCGCAAACCCAAGGTATTCCAAAAAGGTGACCAAGTCGTCCTTTATAACTCCAGATTACGTTTATTCACAGGGAAGTTAAGGTCTAAGTGGTCCGGACCCTTGAAGGTTAAAGAAGTCTTTCCCTACGGTACCGTCGAGTTAACTCACCCTGAGAAGGGAGATTTTAAGGTTAATGGTCACCGACTTAAGCCTTATTATGGTGAAATCCCTATGGACTTCGCTCGTCTAGAGACTTGCCTCCGTCTAGATTAATTTAATATTAAGTATAGTAGGTGTTTCTAAGTATTCTTGTTTTAGTATAAATCTAATTAGTTGCAATGAAAAATTAAAGAAAAAAAAAATTTAATGAAAAAAAAAAGTTTTCCATCAAATTTTAATGAAAAAAAAAAATTCTGTAAAAATATTTTCAAAATGGAGAGGCACACGGCTCACCACACGGCCGTGTGGGTAGCCGTGTACGTGACACAGGCTCAGCCCAGCCGTGTGGAATTAATTCCGCAAAAGGTCATTTTCATCCCGAGCACAACACGGGTCCGCACCAACCCGTGTTCATAGCCGTGTCTATCGCTCGACGATCGTCGAGACCGATGTGTCGAGACACCGAACACGGGCGTGTCTGATAACACACGGCCGTGTCGCCTACCTACCGTGTTTGTGTACCGTGCCAGCTGCGACACGGGGTAACACACGGCCGTGTTGTCGCCTGTGTCCACCTGACGCGCTGACCCCAGCTAGTTTGACCACACGGACCGAGGCAGCCCCGTGTTCCACGAGGCCTCGGATCCCCTAACACGGGTGCACACACGGCCGTGTGCGCACCCGTGTTCCATTTGTTTACACGGATCGACGCACCCCGTGTTCCACGAGGCTGTAGATTCCCTAACACGGGTTCACACACGCCCGTGTGCGAACCCGTGTTCAACATGTATAAATAGGGCCGTGTCTTTGATCTTCCCTGCTCATTTCAAACCCTCTCCCAGCACAAATCCCTCCCGTGGCCTGACCTCAGAAGCGCCATTTTTCTCAATTCCTTTTCCCCCTTTACTCGTACCTTCCCTTCTACATCATGTCTTCCGGAAGAAGTGGAGGTCGCCGTCGCCGACCGGAATTACAAGTCTCAACGGAGAGGCGGGATGCCGCTGCTCCGCTAATTTTCACAGATGCGTCGCACACCGCCCGCTTCAACCGCTTGCAATCAAAAAATTTCAAGATATACGTATGATTGATTGGAGCGTACTTGAAGAGATAAACTTAGCTGGAGATGTCAGGGGCTAATTTCTGTAATGGGGTGGGATCAATTTTTTGCCATAGAGGAGTTAGGCTTTAGGGAACTCACCTTAGAGTTCCTATCTTCATTTTATTCCAGCTTTAGGCCTAATTTCATCGACGCACCGCACGCGCCCGAAGGGATAGTTTCATTTCGAGTGGGTGGCACATTTTATACACTCACCATGCTCCAATTCACCCAATATTTAGGGGTGTATGAGGAGTCGTTCCTTTTTAGTGCTGCCTACCCCGAACTCCACTTTGAACTCCCCAACCGCGATATGGCCGGTGGTATATGGCGCCAGATTTCTTTTGACACTGGCGCCTACGAGGCCAAGAGATCTAAGGCATCTAAATTGATTTCCCCGCCCTCCATTACATCCACCATCTCCTCAGCCACACGTTGAGCGGCCGGGGCGAAAGCTCCGGAGTTGTTAGTAGGCAGGACATGTTATACCTCTACAGCATGACTTCCCGATATCCTCTACATCTCGGTTATCTTCTAGCCCAGTTCATTCTCCATCAGGCTGACACCCCTCGTATAGGGTCTATTTGCGTAGCACCCTACATTACTCGCCTCGTGAAGAATATGGGCATCTTTTTAGCCCTCCCCCAGATGACAGTGGTCGCAAAGACTGTGCCTATCACGATGGCTAGTCTTCGCGCCCTCTGCCTCGTCACCGCCCGTCAGGGCCGGGGAGGGGTCATATATTCATTGCTCGACGTGGACCGCATATACAGGATGACAGTGATGATGAGATAGATCCTGACCTCGACGAGCCGTTGGTGCCTCCACCCCGTTCCACCTACGCTCATGGCGAGTCGTCTACTGCACCTCCTCCACCTCGTTCACGGTACTCGCTCGAGTTCCGACATTTTTTTGAGACCGAGCTCTCGCCGCGCTTACAGGACATTAAGGAGGCACAGCAGCGGACCGAGGACCTCCTCACACAGATCAGAGACCACCTTGGGATCGCCCCTCGCCAGCCGCCATCTCCAGCACCGCCTTCCTTCCCAGACGATACGACAGACCGCCATGCTTACTTCTGATATGTTTTGATGTAGTGCTATCTTCATGTATCGTATCATGTATTTTTTTATATATCAGTGTATTCAGTTCTATCAGCTATTATATATCAGTGCATTCCATTACAGCTCCTATTTCTTTACTGTGCTCTTCTACTTATTATGATAGCAGTTTTTTTTATATCATCATGAAATCACTCTATGTCCGTTTTTTACATTGCACTGAGGACATTGCAAATCTTAAGTCTGGGGGTAGAATGGTTATTCATGTGGTTACAATTGATTCTAATCTGCTTATCATAATACTCAAGTTGTTATACCCCCCTTACAAATTTTTGTTTGATCTTTTAAGCTCTCATTATTCTTTCATTTGGGATTATAAATATTTAATTTAACTTCGCACACTGATTAAAATGAATTGATGTAGACACATAGAGTATTCAACTTTGTTGATTTCGTAATTAAGCATAGAAATTTTTTTAGCTTAATTTTCTCTATATAATTTAATTTTAAGATTACTCTTCTATATTTGTAACTATCCAACACTCTATTTTAGAAAATATATTTATCTATAATAAAGTGAGTCGATGAGTGTAACATTTTTATAATTTGGTATTAGGGCTTTAAAATTAAAAATTACTCCATATTGATGTCTAGGACTCACCCTCTAGCATTCCTCAAAACATTACATAGGTTAATTAGTAAGGGCGGAAATGACTTAGGCCTCCTATTGGATAGCTTGAGCCTTGTTATCCCAACACCTTTAACATGATACCTTGCACACCCAATTTGAACCTAATCCCCATCCTTTTGATGCTCTACTATTAAAATTCACCAAGGCCAAATCCTTACCCATTAGCACACCTATCATTGAAGCCTGCTTGGAATGATTTGTTCATTGTGATATGTGGCCTGAGTGCGTGTATCCTTGTACCCACTTGGAATGATCCCTACTTTGAACCCAAAAAAAAGACAAAGTGATATGTGGCCTGAGTGCGTGTATACTTGCACCCACTTGGAATGATCCCTACTATGGTCCCTTGGTTAAAAAAAATATATATATGTAAAAAAAAAAAAATAGAGTGCCCTTCAAAATGTGGGAAATATACAAATTGCAAAGTCTGGGGGTGTTTACATAAAATTGAAATATGTTAAGGTATCTTCCAACATAAGGCTCAATCAAGATTTAGGTGTGAAAAATTCATCGAAATTATCCTTGATTTCCTCACCTTTAATCTTCTATCCTAAGCCAAAAAGGCTACACCAAAATTCAAGTCCTAAGGATCCAACCTTACTAATTCTAAATTGTGCTATGATGAGGGTGTAAAAAGGGTAAGCTCATGATTATCAGTAAGAGTACTTATAAGTTTTGAAACACTAATACGTATCTTATAAAGATTGTTATTTTCTCCTCATATTTGTTAAAGATGACTATACTTTTATTTCTAAAAGCGAGTGAGAGATAGTTAAAATGATATATTAGAGGAATTTTAAGATAAATCTATATTTAGAAAAGTCTGTTAAATTATTTCCTATGCGATTACATCATCAAAGTTCTCTTAAATTCATAGCAACCAGTGTGCGGAGGCAAAATTATTTAATGGTAACTCAGGTGTTTGAATTAGTTTGCTTAGGGACAAGCAAACATCTAAGTCTGGGGGTATTTGATGAGTACGATTATGATAGGCTTTTTACTATCATAATTGTAATCATGTCTACCATTTCCTGCCCCTTTTTGTGTTGATTTCATGATAATAGTAAAGAAATTGTCGTATCATAGATAGAAGAGCGTATTTAGAAGTCCTTGGCAGTTCTTGTAATAAAACTATTTACTGAGTCTATCGTTTTTCTATTGCAGGTAATGCCAACCAATGGACCTAAGAGTCTCGGAGCAAACAGAGGAGTTCACGGAGTCTACATGGCTGATGACAAGACGAAAATTTGGTGCACACGGCCAGACACACGGCCGTGTGCCTACCCGTGTCCTATGCGCCTGGAGCTGAAGAATTTGGGCGTAGACGATGGAACCTCACACGGGTATTGCACACGCCCGTGTGCATACCCGTGTCATCTTTGCACACAACTGCTGGCCAACCCGTGTCTGAGGAACACGGCCGAACACACGGCCGTGTCTATACCCGTGTCATCTGACACAGCCCACGACCAGACACGCCTTCTCGTGGGGAACAGCCCAGGAACCGCCTTGGAACCGTCCACACGGCCTGCCACACGGCCGTGTGCGACCCCGTGTCCGACCTGTTTGTAAGGGAACTATAAATTTCCTGTAGAAAAATTTGTTTAGAACTTTTGGATCATTTCTGGATTGGAGAACTGCTGGAGGCCGAAGGTGGAGCATCCAAGACAAGGAGGATTGAAGGGTATTTCATATGTATTTTTTATTTAATCATTAACCCTTTGAATCCTTCTTTTATCTTGATGATTCATCTTCAATTTATGTTTTAATTTGCATGAATTTCTCTTTGAACATTCTAGTAATCATGTATCACCTTGTTTATGTTACTTTTGTAGTATTTTATTTGTGTTTATGTAATCAAACAAAGAGTTTAATCCTCCTTATGAATTACTTATTTGTTTTACACAATTTGCAATTGGCTAGATTGAGAAATTGGTTCTTTGCAATGATTTTGGTATGTTCATATTGTGATGATAATTCCCTTTGTAATTCAAACTTTATGATCGAGAGATATATTGTTTGGAAAATTAGAACACGAATAAAAGGATTCATGTTAATTTAGAGATAAAATTCATGAATTTATGTAGTAATAAAGGTATTTTGCTTAATGCGAACTTGAGTGTTGTGAATTGTTCGAGAGAAAATTTACTATCTTAGGTTTAGATTTGGAATTGCTCGAGAGAGAATTTTGATGAAAAATTAACCTTTACATTGCACAAATTTAATAGTCTTTTCATGTCATGATCGCTTAGAATTGAACTAATAAATGAAATTATTCATGTAATTATTTAAAAGCTTCATATTTTTATCGTTTTTAATTCTTCAATACTGAATCATCCAATTGGTCATAGTTAGGTTAATGTAGTTTAAATATCACTTTTGTTTAGAGGTATGATAATAAAGGGAGGGTGAGTACAAATAGTTGAAACGACCCTGTGGAATACGACACGAGATGTAGATTTCTCATATATTACGATTGATAGGTGCACTTGCCTGAATGCTAATTCAATCTAGTTAAGTCCATCTACATAATTGTATTAGAATGTAGAATGAAATCACATTGAGTTATTACTTGTTAGCAAGAAAAATCATCAAGTTTTTGGCGCCGTTGCCGGGGATCGTTTTCAATATTTTGAAATCCTAATCTTTATTGATCTACCAATTTTCATTTATATAGTTGTAAATTAGTATTTGAATAATTATATTGCGTAATATTTTTTTTTGTAGTATGTTAGTCTATGACCAGGGGCAGAAATTCTGGGCTAGTACCATTTCATCCTGACCCAGAACGAATTCTCCATAACACTAACTTAAGGGACGTGGGAATTAATACCACAGATAATTCAAACGGACTATCAGAAGAGGAGACAGTAAACCAAGGAGAGAATCATCTTGAAAACTTAGATACCATGGCCAACCAAAATGAGCAAACCATGTCTGACTTTGCTAGACCTAATCTCCAAGGAACCGGGTCGAGCATCGTTAGACCACCGATAGCTACCAATAACTTTGAATTGAAGCCTAGTGTGATACAGATGGTTCAACAGTATGTCCAGTATGATGGCTTGCAAGATGAGGATCCTAACACCCACTTGGCTGGATTCTTAGAGATATGTGACACATTTAAGATCAATGGTGTTTCCAACGACGCCATTCGATTGAGATTGTTTCCATTTTCTTTAAGGCATAAGGCGAAGCAGTGGTTGAATTCCTTACCTAGAGGGTCGATCACTACTTGGGACATGATGGTTGAGAAGTTTCTGATGAAGTATTTTCCACCTGCGAAGACTGCGAAGTTAAGGAATGACATCTCTACGTACATTCAATTGGAGTCTGAATCGTTGTACGACACATGGGAATGATTCAAGGAGTTGTTAAGGAGATGTCCCCACCATGCTCTACCTTCATGGCTTCAGATTCAGACCTTCTATAATGGTCTAAATCCAGCCACCAAACAAATGATTGATGCGGCTAGTGGAGGAACTTTGAACAACAAGACACCTGAAGCGGCTCAGCAGTTGATAGAGGACATGGCAATGAACAATTACCAATGGACTACAGTAAGACATAAGCCTAGCAAGCCCGCAGGAATTTATGAAGTAGATGTCGTCACCGCCTTAGCAATTCAAGTGGAGAAACTTCACCAAAAGATGGACAACCTTGCTTAGCATCACCTTCCATGGCACCTCAACAATGGGACCCTTCATGCACTGGAATGTCTGGATGTGAACCGCAAGTTCAAGAGCATGTTGACTATATGGGTAACAATATTAGGCCACCTTTCAATCAAGCCAACAACCCATATAGTTCTACATATAATCCTGGATGGCGAAACCACCCCAATTTCTCTTAGGGAGGATAAAGAAATCAAGGGAAGCAGCCCATGTTTGGACAACAACCACAATTGGAACCAAGGAAGCCTACATTGGAAGATGTGCTTACCAAATTCATGCAAACTACCGATGTAGCCTTCCGAAATCAAGAGGGTTCAATTCGGAACTTGGAAAATCAGATTGGTCAGCTTGCAAGGATGGTTTCTGAAAGGCAGCAAGGAACACTTCCAGGGAATACAGAGATAAATCCAAGGGAGCATGCAAAAGCCGTTCAATTGAGGAGCGGAAAGGAGTTACAAGACCCAAGGCCTGCAAAAGAAGCACCCAAAATGGAGTCTAGCGGCGAAGGACCAAGCGAGATGAACGTACAACCTGATGGAGTACCAACCAGCATTACCATACCCAGCAAAGCTTAACAAGGAGCGCATGGATGTACAGTATGGTAAATTTTTATCTATGTTTAAGCAATTACATGTTAATTTACCTTTTTCTGAAATTATTCAAATGCCTAAATATGCAAAATTTCTTAAGGATTTGATTTATAATAAAAAGAAAATAGAAGAATTATCATTAGTAACATTAAGTGAAGAATGTTCTGCTATTTTGCAAAATAAATTGCCACAAAAACTTAAGGATCCCGGTTCATTTTCAATTCCATGCTTAATCGGTGATTTACAAGTAAATAAGGCTTTAGCAGATCTAGGAGCAAGTATAAATTTAATGCCTTATAATCTATATCTGAAAATAGGCCTAGGAGAACTTAGCCCAACAAGAATGAGTATTCAATTAGTAGATCGATCGATTAAGTATCCTAGAGGAATAGTAGAAGATGTATTAGTTAAGGTAGATAAATTTATATTTCCTGCTGATTTTGTTATTTTAGATATGGATGAAAATATCGAAGTACCACTCATACTAGGTCGTCCATTTCTAGCTACATCTAGAGCACTTATTGATGTTTTTGATGGTAAATTAGTATTGCGAGTAGGAGAAGATGAAGTCACTTTTCAAATTGGCAATACTATGAAACAATCTTTAGATAACGATGATTATTGCTATTTTTCTCATGGTATTGATGATTTTATGTTTTCTATAAATTCTAATTTTTATTATAAAGATCCTTTAGAAATTTGCATAAATAACAACTATCTAGAAGATGATAAAAATGATGACATTATTGAACATTTATTTTTTCTAGAAAATTGTGTTGCTATGAATAGATCAACGGAATATAGTTTAATTACTGAAGGAAATTATGAAATTCTTAAGAATAATACTAAGGATCCACCAATAGTAGAATTAAAAAAATTACCGGATCATCTTGAGTATGCATTCTTAGGAACAAATTCTTCGTACACAGTTATCATATCTTCTAATCTTTCCAAACTTGATAAAGAAAAATTGATAACTGTATTGAAGAAATGTAAAGGTGCAATAGCGTGACAAATATCTGATATAAAGGGTATTAATCCTAGTTTTTGCACTCATAAATTTCTTTTGGAAGAAAACTATAAGTCGTCTATTCAACCGCAACGTAGGCTAAATCATAATATGAAAGAGGTAGTTAAGGCTGAGATTGTGAAGTTATTAGATGCTGGTATTATATATCCTATTTCGGATAGTTCATGGGTTAGTCCTGTCCAAGTAGTTCCTAAGAAGGGTGGCCTGACTGTAGTAGCAAATGATAGAAACGAATTAATTCCAACGTGAACGGTAACAGGTTGGCGTGTCTGTATAGACTATAGGAAATTAAACGATGCCACTAGGAAAGACCATTTCCCTCTTCCTTTTATTGACCAGATATTAGAACGCTTATCAGGACATTCTTATTATTGTTTTCTAGACGGACTTTCTGGATACTTTCAAATTCCTATAGCACCAGAAGACCAAGAGAAAACAACATTTACTTGCCCATTTGGTACCTTTGCCTATAGACGTATGCCTTTAGGGTTATGTAATGCACCCGCCACATTTCAAAGGTGCATGCTAGCCATCTTTAACGAGTATGTTGAAGATATCATGGAAGTGTTCATGGATGATTTTTCGGTTTTTGGCGACTCCTTTGAGTTGTGTTTGAATAATTTAGAGAAAGTTCTTAGGAGGTGTGAGGAGACGAACTTAGCGCTTAGTTGGGAGAAGTGCCATTTCATGGTACAAGAAGGGTTAGTACTTGGCCATAAAATTTCAAGCTAAGGAATTCAAGTAGATAGAGCAAAAATAGAGACCATAGAAAAATTACCACCACCAACCTCCGTAAAGGCAGTGAGAAGTTTCTTAGGACACGCGGGATTTTACCGCCGTTTTATTAAAGACTTCTCTAAAATAGCTAAACCACTTACAAGGCTTTTAGAAAAAGACACACCTTTTATTTTTGAACAAGAGTGTCTACATGCCTTTGAGTTCTTAAAAGAAAAATTAATTAATTCTCCTATTATGATCGCACCTGATTTTAGTCAACCATTTGAGATCATGTGTGACGCTAGTAGTTTTGCAGTAGGGGCTGTTTTAGGACAACGCCGAAACAAACATTTTCACCCAATATATTATGCTAGTAAAACACTTAATAATGCACAGGAGAATTATACAACTACTGAAAAAGAACTCCTAGCAGTGGTATTTGCCTTTGATAAATTTAGACCATATTTAACATTGTCCAAAGTGGTAGTTTATACGGATCACTCTGCACTTAGATATTTGCTAGCCAAAGCGGAAGCAAAGCCTCGTTTAATCCGATGGGTTCTTCTTCTACAAGAATTTGATCTATAAATTGGGGATAAACGAGGAGTGGAAAACTTAGCGTCAGATCATCTTTCACGTTTAGAAAACCCACTACGATCAATGTTAGATGAATCTGAAATTTCTGATACATTTTCTAAGGAATCATTATTTGTCATATCTACCAATATACATCTAGATTATCCATGGTTTGCAGATTATGCAAACTATCTTGTGGCTAAGGTCCTTCCAAAAGACTTTTCATATCAGCAGAAAAAGAAATTTTTCTCTGACTTGAAATATTACTTTTGGGAGGACCCTTTTCTTTTTCGGATATGTGCAGATTCTGTTATACGAAGATGTGTATCAGCAGACGAAGGTTGGAAGATTTTGGAGCAGTGTCATTCAGGTCCTGCTGGTGGTCACTATGGAGCGAATCGCTGCGCTAAAAAGGTTCTTGATTCCGGTTTTTATTGGCCCCTTCTATTCAGGGATGCCCAAAGGTATGTGCTTTCATGTGATTCTTGCCAAAAAGCAGGTAATATTTCTAAATTGCATGAAATGCCTCAAAACTTTATCCTTGAATGTGAAGTATTCGATGTGTGGGGTATAGATTTTATGGGACCATTCCCAGTTTCTTTTGGGAATAAATATATTTTGGTAGCTGTAGATTATGTATCAAGGTCGGTTGAAGCACAAGCTTTACCTACTAATGATAGTAGGGTTGTAATTAGATTTTTGAAATCCTTATTCGCACAATTTGGCACACCACGTGCACTTATTAGCGATAGGGGTTCACACTTTTGTAATCTACATCTAGACAAAGTATTAGAAAAATATGGAGTTACACATAGGATAGCCACTCCGTATCATCCTCAAACTAGTGGACAAGTTGAAGTTTCCAATAGAGAGCTTAAGAGAATCTTAGAAAAAATCTATAGAAGGGAATAGGAAGCAGTGGTCTAGGAAACTTAACGACTGTTTATGGGCTTATAGGACCGCCTACAAAACACCTATAGGGACCACCCCCTTTAGATTAGTCTACGGTAAATCGTGCCACCTACCTATAGAATTAGAACACAAATCGTATTGGGCAATACGCTCCTTAAACTTTGACACTAGTTCTATAGGAGAGAAGCGTAAACTTCAACTTAACGAATTAGATGAGTGGAGAACTATGGCATATGAGAAGTCCAGGATTTATAAGGAGAAAACCAAACTATTTCATGACCGTCACCTTCACAAACCTAAGGTATTCCAAAAAGGTGACCAAGTCCTCCTTTATAACTCCAGATTACGTTTATTCCCAGGGAAGTTAAGGTCTAAGTGGTCCGGACCCTTCAAGGTTAAAGAAGTCTTTCCCTACGGTACCGTCGAGTTAACTCACCCTGAGAAGGGAGATTTTAAGGTTAATGGTCACCGACTTAAGCCTTATTATGGTGAAATCCCTATGGACTTCGCTCGTCTAGAGACTTGCCTCCGTCTAGATTAATTTAATATTAAGTATAGTAGGTGTTTCTAAGTATTCTTGTTTTAGTATAAATCTAATTAGTTGCAATGAAAAATTAAAGAAAAAAAAAAATTTAATGAAAAAAAAAGTTTTCCATCAAATTTTAATGAAAAAAAAAAATTTCTGTAAAAATATTTTCAAAATGGAGAGGCACACGGCTCACCACACGGCCGTGTGGGTAGCCGTGTACGTGACACAGGCTCAGGCCCAGCCGTGTGGAATTAATTCCGCAAAAGGTCATTTTCATCCCGAGCACAACACGGGTCCGCACCAACCCGTGTTCATAGCCGTGTCTATCGCTCGACGATCGTCGAGACCGATGTGTCGAGACACCGAACACGGGCGTGTCTGATAACACACGGCCGTGTCGCCTACCTACCGTGTTTGTGTACCGTGCCAGCTGCGACAGGGGGTAACACACGGCCGTGTTGTCGCCCGTGTCCACCTGACGCGCTGACCCCAGCTAGTTTGACCACACGGACCGAGGCAGCCCCGTGTTCCACGAGGCCTTGGATCCCCTAACACGGGTGCACACACGGCTGTGTGCGCACCCGTGTTCCATTTGTTTACACGGATCGACGCACCCCGTGTTCCACGAGGCTGTAGATTCCCTAACACGGGTTCGCACACGCCCGTTTGCGAACCCGTGTTCAATATGTATAAATAGGGGCCGTGTCTTTGATCTTCCCTGCTCATTTCAAACCCTCTCCCAGCATAAATCCCTCCCTTGGCCTGACCTCAGAAGCGCCATTTTCTCCAATCCTTTTCCCCCTTTACTCGTACCTTCCCTTCTACATCATGTCTTCTGGAAGAAGTGGAGGTCGCTGTCGCCGACCGGAACTACAAGTCTCAATGGAGAGGCAGGATGCCGCTGCTCTGCTAATTTTCACAGATGCGTCGCACACCGCACGCTTCAACCGCTTGCAATCAAAAAAATTTCAAGATATACGTATGATTGATTGGGGCGTACTTGAAGAGATAAACTTAGCTGGAGATGTCAGGGGGCTAATTTTTGTAATGGGGTGGGATCAATTTTTTGCCATAGAGGAGTTAGGCTTTAGGGAACTCACCTTAGAGTTCCTATCTTCATTTTATTCCAGCTTTAGGGCTAATTTCATCGACGCACCGCACGCGCCCGAAGGGATAGTTTCATTTCGAGTGGGTGGCACATTTTATACACTCACCATGCTCCAATTCACCCAATATTTAGGGGTGTATGAGGAGTCGTTCCTTTTTAGTGCTGCCTACCCCGAACTCCACTTTGAACTCCCCAACCGCGATATGGCCGGTGGTATATGGCGCCAGATTTCTTTTGACACTGGCGCCTACGAGGCCAAGAGATCTAAGGCATCTAAATTGATTTCCCCCGCCCTCCATTACATCCACCATCTCCTCAGCCACACGTTGAGCGGCCGGGGTGAAAGCTCTGGAGTTGTTAGTAGGCAGGACCTGTTATACCTCTACAGCATGACTTCCCGATATCCTCTACATCTCGGTTATCTTCTAGCCCAGTTCATTCTCCATCAGGCTGACACCCCTCGTATAGGGTCTATTTGCGTAGCACCCTACATTACTCGCCTCGTGAAGAATATAGGCATCTTTTGCCTCCACCCCGTTCCACCTACGCTCATGGCGAGTCGTCTACTGTACCTCCTCCACCTCGTTCACGGTACTCGCTCGAGTTCCGACAGTTTTTTGAGACCGAGCTCTCGCCGCACTTACAGGACATTAAGGAGGCACAGTAGCGGACCGAGGACCTCCTCACACAGATCAGAGACCACCTTGGGATCGCCCCTCGCCAGCCGCCAGCTCCAGCACCGCCTTCCTTCCCAGAAGATACGACAGACCGCCATGCTTACTTCTGATATGTTTCGATGTAGTGCTATCTTCATGTATCGTATCTTGTATTTTTTTATATATCAGTGTATTCAGTTCTATCAGCTATTATATATCAGTGCATTCCATTACAGCTCCTGTTTCTTTACTGTGCTCTTCTACTTATTATGATAGCAGTTTTTTTTATATCATCATGAAATCACTTTATGTCCGTTTTTTACATTGCACTGAGGACATTGCAAATCTTAAGTCTGGGGGTAGAATGGTTATTCATGTGGTTACAATTGATTCTAATCTGCTTATCATAATACTCAAGTTGTTATACCCCCCTTACAAATTTTTGTTTGATCTTTTAAGCTCTCATTATTCTTTCATTTGGGATTATAAATATTTAATTTAACTTCGCACACTGATTAAAATGAATTGATGTAGACTCATAGAGTATTCAACTTTGTTGATTTTGTAATTAAGCATAGAAATTTTTTTTAGCTTAATTTTCTCTATATAATTTAATTTTAAGATTACTCTTCTATATTTGTAACTATCCAACACTCTATTTTAGAAAATATATTTATCTATAATAAAGTGAGTTGATGAGTGTAACATTTTTATAATTTGGTATTAGGGCTTTAAAATTAAAAATTACTCCATATTGATGTCTAGGACTCACCCTCTAGCATTCCTCAAAACATTACATAGGTTAATTAGTAAGGGCGGAAATGACTTAGGCCTCCTATTGGATAGCTTGAGCCTTGTTATCCCAACACCTTTAACATGATACCTTTGCACACCCAATTTGAACCTAATCCCCATCCTTTTGATGCTCTACTATTAAAATTCACCAAGGCCAAATCCTTACCCATTAGCACACCTATCATTGATGCCTGCTTGGAATGATTTGTTCATTGTGATATGTGGCCTGAGTGTGTGTATCCTTGCACCCACTTGGAATGATCCCTACTTTGAACCCAAAAAAAAGACATAGTGATATGTGGCCTGAGTGCGTGTATACTTGCACCCACTTGGAATGATCCCTACTATGGTCCCTTGGTTAAAAAAAAATATATATGTAAAAAAAAATAGAGTGCCCTTCAAAATGTGGGAAATATACAAATTGCAAAGTCTGGGGGTGTTTACATAAAATTGAAATATGTTAAGGTATCTTCCAACATAAGACTCAATCAAGATTTAGGTGTGAAAAATTCATCGAAATTATCCTTGATTACCTCACCTTTAATCTTCTATCCTAAGCCAAAAAGGCTACACCAAAATTCAAGTCCTAAGGATCCAACCTTACTAATTCTAAATTGTGTTGTGATGAGGGTGTAAAAAGGGTAAGCTCATGATTATCAGTAAGAGTACTTATAAGTTTTGAAACACTAATACGTATCTTATAGAGATTGTTATTTTCTCCTCATATTTGTTAAAGATGACTATACTTTTATTTCTAAAAGCGAGTGAGAGATAGTTAAAATGATATATTAGAAGAATTTTAAGATAAATCTGTATTTAGAAAAGTCTGCTAAATTATTTCCTATGCGATTACATCATCAAAGTTCTCTTAAATTCATAGCAACCAGTGTGCGGAGGCAAAATTATTTAATGGTAACCCAGGTGTTTGAATTAGTTTGCTTAGGGACAAGCAAACATCTAAGTCTGGGGGTATTTGATGAGTACGATTATGATAGGCTTTTTACTATCATAATTGTAATCATGTCTACCATTTCCTGCCCCTTTTTGTGTTGATTTCATGATAATAGTAAAGAAATTGTCGTATCATAGATAGAAGAGCGTATTTAGAAGTCCTTGGCAGTTCTTGTAATAAAACTATTTACTGAGTCTATCGTTTTTCTATTGCAGGTAATGCCAACCAATGGACCTAAGAGTCTCGGAGCAAACAGAGGAGTTCACGGAGTCTACATGGCTGATGACAGGACGAAAATTTGGTGCACACGGCCAGACACACGGCCGTGTGCCTACCCGTGTCCTATGCGCCTGGAGCTGAAGAATTTGGGCGCAGACGATGGAACCTCACACGGGTATTGCACACGCCCGTGTGCATAGCCGTGTCATCTTTGCACACGACTGCTGACCAACCCGTGTCTGAGGAACACGGCCGAACACACGGCTGTGTCTATACCCGTGTCATCTGACACGGCCCACAACCAGACACGCCTTCTCGTGGGGAATCGCCCAGGAACCGCCTAGGAACCGTCCACACGGCCTGCCACATGGCCGTGTGCGACCCCGTGTCCGACCTGTTTGCAAGGGAACTATAAATTTCCTGTAGAAAAATTTGTTTAGAACTTTTGGATTATTTCTGGATTGGAGAACTGCTGGAGGCCGAAGGGGAGCATCCAAGACAAGGAGGATTGAAGGGTATTTCATATGTATTTTTTATTTAATCATTAACCCTTTGAATCCTTCTTTTATCTTGATGATTCATCTTCAATTTATGTTTTAATTTGCATGAATTTCTCTTTGAACATTCTAGTAATCATGTATCACCTTGTTTATGTTACTTTTGTAGTATTTTATTTGTGTTTATGTAATCAAACAAAGAGTTTAATCCTCCTTATGAATTACTTATTTGTTTTACACAATTTACAATCGGCTAGATTGAGAAATTGGTTATTTGCAATGATTTTGGTATGTTCATATTGTGATGATAATTCCCTTTGTAATTCAAACTTTATGATCGAGAGATATATTGTTTGGAAAATTAGAACACGAATAAAAGGATTCATGTTAAATTAGAGATAAAATTCATGAATTTATGTAGTAATAAAGGTATTTTGCTTAATGCGAACTTGAGTGTTGTGAATTGTTCGAGAGAAAATTTACTATCTTAGATTTAGATTTGGAATTGCTCGAGAGAGAATTTTGATGAAAAATTAACCTTTACATTGCACAAATTTAATAGTCTTTTCATGTCATGATCGCTTAGAATTGAACTAATAAATGAAATTATTCATGTAATTATTTAAAAGCTTCATGTTTTTATCGTTTTTAATTCTTCAATACTGAATCATCCAATTGGTCATAGTTAGGTTAATGTAGTTTAAATATCACTATTGTTTAGAGGTATGATAATAAAGGGAGGGTGAGTACGAATAGTTGAAACGACCCTGTGGAATACGACACGAGATGTAGATTTCTCATATATTACGATTGATAGGTGCACTTGCCTGAATGCTAATTCAATCTAGTTAAGTCCATCTACATAATTGTATTAGAATGTAGAATGAAATCACATTGAGTTATTACTTGTTAGCAAGAAAAATCATCAAGCCGCTGCAATGTATTCTGCCTCACATGACGATAGAGCTATCGTGGCTTGCTTCTTCGAGCTCCAAGAGAACGCACCCGTTCCCATGTTGAAAACATACCCGGAAGTGCTCTTCCGATCATTTACATCCCTGCCGTAGTCACTGTCCGAGTAACCTACCAGCGTCAGTTCCTCTCCAGTTGAGTACTTCAGCCCATGGCCTCTTGTCCCGTTGATGTACCTCAAGATCCTCTTCGCCGCTATGAAGTGGTCTTCCTTTGGTTCCTCCATATGTCTGCTTACCACCCCGACTGCATACATGATGTCCGGTTGGGTGAAGGTTAGGTAACGTAGACTCCCCACCAAGCTTTTGAATAAACTGGAGTCTACCGCTCCTTCCTTCGACTCCTTGCTCAACTTCAGGCCTGGGTCGGCAGGAGTAGAGATAGGCTTGTTGTTCTCCATCCTGAACTTCTTTAGGATCTCCTCTGCATGCTTCTTTTGTGAGATGAATATCCCGTCTTCACTCTGCTTTACCTCCACCCCCAAAAAATAGTTGAGCTCTCCCATGTCCGTCATCTCGAACTCCTTCTTCATCATTCTCTTGAACTCCTCGTACATCGAAGGGTTGTTGCCTGTGAATATCATATCGTCCACATATAGACATGTGATCATCATGTCGCCATTCTTCTTAACCTTCATGTAGAGGGCATATTCATTAGGGTTCTTTTTGTAGCCATGCTTCTGCAGGTAAGCATCTATTCTCCCATTCCAGGCTCGCGCTCCTTGCTTCAGCCCGTACAAAGCTTTGTCCAGCTTGCATACTTTACTCTCCTACCCCTTCACCACATACCCTGGAGGCTGCTCGATGTACACATCCTCCTCCAGGTAGCCATTCAAGTAGGCAGATACAACATCCATCTGCATGATCTTCCATCCATGATGAGCAGCCAGAGCGATGATCAAATGGATAGTGTCTATCCGCGCCACTGGGGCGAAGACTTCATCATAGTCCACTCCTTGGACTTGTCGGTAGCCCTTTATAACTAGCCACGCCCTGTGCTTCTCCACGCCCCCATCTTTGTTCTTCTTCACCGTATAGACCCATTTCACCCCGAGGGGTTTTTGGCCTGCAGGTGGATCCACCAGCTTCCAGGTGTCGTTCTTCTTGATGGAGGCGATCTCCACATCCATCGCTTTTCTCCAAGTTGTTTCTTTGGCGGCTTCATCATAAGAGCACGGCTCAACATCTGCAAATAAACAGTACAATGAAAAACTGTTATGGGTTGGAGCCGTCTCTTCATAGATATCATCCAACCTCCTCATCCGAGGTTGAGGACGGTTATCTTTACTTCCACTGGTGCTAGCTCCACCTGAGCTGCCACCGCTTGTACTTGCTCCACTTGAGTAAGGGGTGAGAGCTCCCCCTGAACCTCTGCTAGGTGGTGATGGTGGCTCAACTCCACCCATCTCGGCTTCAGCCTCTTCTCCACATTCCTCCTCATCATCCACGTAGAACATCCCCTTGATGCCTCTCGTTGCTTCATCCCAGCTCCAGCTGCTTCCTTCTTCAAACACCACATCCCGTAAGATGATGGCCTTCTCCGTCACCGGGTTATACAACTTGTAAGCCTTGCTCGCAGGAGCGTAGCCTACAAAGATACACTTCTCGCTCTGGTCATCCATCTTCTTCCTCCTCTGGTCCGGGATGTGGGCATAAGCCACACACCCGAAAACCCTTAGGTGCTTCACACTGGGCTTCCACCCACTCCAAGCTTCGAATGGATTCTTGAACTTCAAACTCTTTGTTGGACAATGGTTCAGCACGTACACTGCCACTTGCACCGCATCCGCCCAGAACTTCTTCGGCAACCCCTTTCCCTTCACCATACTCTTCACCATGTTCATAATGGTGAGGTTCTTCCTCTCTGCCACGCCATTCTACTGAGGCGAGTATACCGCCGTCAACTGATGAGAGATCCCCCATTGCTTACAATACTCGTCAAACATCTTAGAGGTGTACTCCCCACCCTTATCCGTTCTGAGCACCTTCAGCGGTTGACTGCTCTCCTTCTGAGCCATCGCCTGGAACTCCTTGAACTTGTCAAGTGCCTCAGCCTTCTCCCTTAGGAAATAAACCCAACACTTTCTGCTGAAGTCGTCTGTGAAGGTAATATAGTACTTGCTTCCACTTATTGAAGTAGTCTCAAACGGACCAGCAATGTCCGAGTGAACTAACTCCAACGGCCTTGTTGCTCTCTGGGACTTTCCTCCCTCAAAAGTTTCTCTCCTATGCTTCCCCTTCATGCATGCCTCACAGACCCTATGAGGAGGTGTGATCACAGGCAGTCCATCCACCATTTTGGAACCTGACAGCAGCTTCAGACATGTGAACCCCAAATGGCCCATCCGGTGGTGCCACAACCAAGCTTCCTCTTCTTCTCCTGTCTTTGCAAGACATGCCGTCTCCTTGGCATCCATACTTAGAGGGAAGAGACGATTTGTCACCATCTTCACTCTCACCACCTCTCTTCCTTGACTATCTTTCATCGCTAAGGTACTATCCCTTAACAGGACACGATAGCCCTTTTCTACCAGCTGCCCAAGACTTAGGATGTTACTCCTCAAGCCTGGCACATAGAAGACATCATTGATATGCACCTCCTTCCCATTCATCGTGACCGCTATCACTCCTCTTTCTTCCACAGATATCTTCGAGGCATCGCCAAAACTGACTTCACCACCATTTTCTTCAAGGCTGGTGAACAGCTCCTTATCTGCACACATGTGGTTACTTGCGCCAGTGTCCAAGTACCACACTCCGTTCCTCCCTCCTGCAGGACCTTGGATGGTAAGGAACATCATCGGGTCGCCACCCGTGTTGCTTGCTTCCGCATAGTGGTTGGCATCTCCTCCCTTCCTTGGATCCCAACAATCGTAGCTCATATGCCCGAACTTGTTACAGTTGTAACATTGAATTTGGGACATATCTCCTCTTCCTCTTCCTTGACCTCTTCCCTGGTCCCTTCCTTGTCCTCTGCCTTGGCCTCTCCCTTGGCCTCTTCCTCTTCCTCCTCCATCGTGTCTCCAACCCTGAGGTTGTTCTACCTCCTTCTGGTTGTACTGGTTTCTTCCGAAGTCTCTTCCACCTCTTCCTCCTCTACCTCTTCCTTGGTAGCCTCGGCCATGCTGACCTCCTCCTCTTCCGGAGCTTTCTCCAAAGTTAAGCTGAGTCTGTAGTGCTTTTCCCAAGCCACTCGACTCCTCATCATCATGCAGCATGCAGTACTCAGGGGCTTGTAGTGAGCCAACAAGTTCATCCACTGTCATCAGGGTGAGATCTTTTGACTCCTCAATCGGCACCACGACATGCCTGTACTTCTTAGACATAGATCGCAGGAGCTTCTCCATGAAACTTACATCATCAGTCATCTTTCCATTCCTCTTCATCTCATTCGTGAGCGTCCGCAGACGGGTCACGTAGTCGCCAACCTTCTCTGAACCCTGCATCTTCATCACTTCATACTAAGCTCGAAGGGACTGCAGCTTCACCTTCTTTGCCTTATCGGCTCCCTGCATGGAGCGTTGCAGAATCTCCCATGCCTCCTTGGATGTCTCCACATCTGAGATCTTCTCGAAGGTCGCCTCATCCACGCCTTGGTATAGTAAGAAGAGAGCCTTCTTGTCCCTTTTCTTGGACTCCCTCAACGCTGTCCTCTGAGCGTTAGTCAATGCCGCCTCTGCTTATGCAGTATGCTCCTCAACACCATCCTCTACTACCTCCCATAGCTCCTTCGAGGCGAGTAACACCTTCATTTGAATGCTCCAATTTCCATAATTGGTCTTTGTCAACTTGGGGACTTGCCCCGGCATGGCACCTCCCATCTCCATCTCTCCTTATCACGGGACCTTCCGAGCAAACTTCCAGGGGATCGAACCTCGCTTTGATACCAATTGTTGGAAACGTGTATGAGCTTTTACTCTCAATCCCAACTCCACGAACAACTTCACTTGACACCAAGACTCAACACCTAAAAACCGAGACCGCCGCCTCAAACCGCGCGACCTCCCTCCAATTAGGCGAGTACCAACTCGCGCGAGCGAGCTCCTGCCTCGACGTGCGAAAACAACCCAGCGAGGTCACCTACAACACCTTGTGCCTAGACCACCAGGCGAGACTGCACCCCACTCGCGGCTAGACTCGTCTACTCGCGCGACCACGATGCCACCGAGCCCCTACTCGCTTGGCGAGTATCCCAGCAAGCAGCTTCCCTCTCGCGAGCTGCACACCGCGAGCACACCTCCCACAGCAAGATCACCAACCGCGAGTTGCACAGGCCGCGAGCTCCCTTTCGCTGCGAGCTCACCAAACCGCACGGCTTCAACTTCTAACCGCCCGGACAGAAAAACACACCAGCGCTGTGGCGCTTCCCTCTCTCTCTCTCTCTAAACAGGAACAAGGAATTTGGGAGTTTATCTCTCTTTTCATCAATCTTAAAAGGAACTACAAATGACCTATTTATAGGCAAAGGAAAAACAAACAAGTTCTATCCTAATAAATGCAACCCCCTCAACTATCCTATCAAATACAAGTCCTCTTTCCCATACAATAAATAAGCATAAATGAGACACCACAATTCCAAAGCGGTGGGGCCCGGTCAACATGTCAACTTCAGCAAGCATCTCAACTGATGAGATGATCCAGAATCTTGACGGCGACAAAATTGCCGAGATGAACCTGTCTTTGCTTGAGATTATCGGGTCCGCTTCTCACCTTCCTGCGGCTGAAGGCGAAGTCCAGGTGCTAGGGGTTAAAAGAGCGACAATACTGCTGTTGTCGTCTTAGAAGGCGAGGAGAAGAAGAAGCCGAGGGAAAGGATCGCTGTCGAGGAAGCCAAGGGAAAGGCGGACTCAACAAAGAAGATCACGGACGAGAGGGAGGAAGATTTGCGAACTGCATCAGCGCTCTGGAAGTCAGGTAAACTTAAACCAGCTCCCAGAAGAATTAAGCGCCTGCGTCTTTATCAGTCTCCACCACGAAAGTCCAAACCAGTCAAGATTATTACGGAGACCGGTGACCTTGTTATTTCTACCAGCTTGGCGGCCTCCAGGAGAGAAAAGGCCCACGAGGACTTGAAAATTTGTCGAAGCGCTTTCGATCCTGAGCGTCAGCGGCGACCTGCCTTCGGTAGCCGCCAAATTGTCGTTGCGGCCCAGAAAGATATCCCGCACTCTAGTGGTCTTTTTCTTTGATCATTTGTATCCGTCACGACCTGTCTGATTTATTTCTAACTGCTTTCTTTCCTATTTTCAGTGCCAAATCCATCAGACTCTGTTGAATCCGGTGAGTTGTGGGATGATTTGCCTCCTCTTGCCACCGAGGTCGAGGCTAGCGAGTCCGCCTTCGAGAAGGCTACCGCCGACCTAAGTAATAAGTTGGCAATGTTAGTTGATATAGTGGAGAGGGAGAGGAAGGCTTTTGCCGAGTTGGAGCAGAAGAGTAAAGGTAGAGAAAAGGCGCTACAGGATCAGATCGCCAACATCCCTGCCTCCCTTGAAAGGGAAAAGAAATAAAGGAGGCGATCTGACGATGACGCCCGCTTCTACATGGAAAAATACTTGAGCTCGATCCGGGAGAGCAAGAGCCTGCGGACTACTGACGAAGCTGCCGATAGGCCGCGATTCCCAGATCGCGTGACGACCGGCAAGACTTCGAATCCAGCCGTGAGGAGAGACCAATCTGCTGCAGACGATGCACCGAGGCCGTCTTCGGAGCACATGGTTCCGCTAAGCCGTGTGAACCAAGAGTTTTCTCGCGTGCATCAATGCATTATCATCTGTAGCAGTTATAAGACATGATCTTACAAGGTAGTGATCAGGTCGCCCACATCTGCAAAGACCGTGTGGAGCGACCTGAACATCCTGATCGTCGAGACCGTGGTGATCGTTGACTTTTTGTAAACGTTTGATGTCTATAATATTGTGAACAATTTGACTTTTTATTATGTGTGAACTGATTTTATGAAAATTTGCGAGCTGTGCAAATTCAAATATTTATCCGCTCTGTCTGCTATACTTGTGAATTATGCGATCTATAAATTTTATTCGTAGGACCTTTCCATTGCTGGAAATATTCTTGCGGACTGTGCGAACTGACTAGTCAATATATGCGAACTAAAAGTTTATTGGCAAGCCTGATTTTTTATAAATAGATTTCCATTCTTAGCTCATTGCAGGAAATGCGCCCGAAGCAGAAGTTCTTGCTGTCTGCGAAAATGGTGTCCACACGAACTGATGTTGTCCCTGCATTTCACGCTGCCGACCATAAAAAGTGCAAGTTGTCTGAGGCGGACTTAAATGAGTTCGTTGTCGAGTACATGGATAATTCACCAGTCCACGTCCTCCTTCTTCTGGATCATGAAAGAATTAATACTTCACTGGCAAATCAGATCGTCATTCCAGTTGACCATTTCGCTTGTGGATTCAAGTTTCCTATGCTCTGGTAGATCGCTGAGATCTTTGAGCATTATAGAGTAGTCCCGGGTCAGCTCGCCCCAAATTCCGTCGCTGCCGTCTATAGTTTCGTTGCGTACCTGCGGTCTGAGCGGGTAGCATTTTCACTTGCAATCACCGAAGAATCTTTTCAGTTTGCTAAATCACCCCCACCGGCGCCAAACCATACAAGGGGATCATATATTTCTACTGCCGCAGACTAAAAATGGTGAACCTTCCGAATAAGGTTCACAACTGTCTTCTCGCTATCTAATGTTCGAAGGCGATATAGGCTTTGAACACACCTATATGCAAGAGTGAGCGGATAGCGAGTTCAGGGGCATCAAGCTCTCTGAAATGGAGGAGAAAATCGTGGACTTTCTGAAAGGCGCCAAGTTGGACATCGATCATTATCTTCCACTGCTGCCGAGCTTGTGCGTTATAGCTCGCCAGGAAAGTGAGTAAACACTGCGAACTTAGTTTGTATTTGTATTAACTTTATAACCTTCTCGCTAACTGTGGTTCTCTTCTCAGCTACTTTGAATATTCCAGCCAACCTTCCGCAAAATCCTGGTGGGCTGTCTCTTATTCAGATGGAAAGGAAGAAAGAGGTCTCTAAGAAGAGGAAGGAGGGGAATGATCCCGCTGTGGACTACTACTCTTCTGAGACCTTCGCCTCCACAGCTTCAGAGTAAACCAGAAGGATCTGCGGGGAAACCAGATGATGCAGTAGCACTGGAAGAATAAGCACGTCCACGTTTTCACTGCACTTCCTTCCTGGAAGTCCACTAAACTTACTCGTCATGCTCATATTGCGAGCACGGCGATGTACGGGAAAAGAAATCTGCGCGACCTCCTGTTGAAATTTGTGAAGTGGAAGTGAGTGATGGACAGGCCAGGCGGTCTAAGCAGCCTGATCGGACTGAGTCCGCGGCCTGGGCGGACTGCTGGTGCGGCCTGGTGAACTTGGATGGCGAGGCTGTTGACGAGCAGCTTGTGCGGACTGAGCGGTCTGAGTCCGCGGCCTGGGCGGATTGAGGGTTGCAGCCTGGGTGTTCGCTGTCTTGGTGGCTTGGCTGTTTGAGGAGCGGCCTGTGCGGCCTGGTATGCGGCTTGATCGGTCTGTTTTGCGGCTTGGTTGGCCTATGGCCAAGGATGTCGGGCCTGGCAAAACGGACTGAGCGGACTGCGGTTTGCAGGCTGTAGGCAGTGCCCTACTCAGTGGCCTTGTGTGTTGCAAGCTTGTGTTAACCGGCAGATTGGATGTTCTATTCGCGGGAGGCTTGCAGACTGGCGTGTCTGCGGTGTCTGCTGTGGCAGACTGGCCCTTGAGTTTGGTTGTGGCCCTTGCCGAGCTCTGGTGATACAACAGGTGTTAGCTGCTGTGGAAGAATGCGTGGACTGGTGTCGGAGTCCAGCAGTTGGCCGTTTGTTTGGGCAGATGTGCGAGTAGTTATTGGCGAGCTGCTTACCCTGGTGGAATTGGCGAGCTGCTTACCTTGGTGGAATTGGCGGTCTGCTTTGGGTATTTGCGGACTGGGCCTTGTCCGCCGAGCTCGCGCTAGGCCTTTGGTGTTTTACTGGACTTGGTCACATTCTATGGCAAGTCCAGTGTGTCTGCAATATCCGCCAAGTCTGCTGTTGACCGGGCGGACTTCTTTTGGTCGTGGACTTGTGGCGGATGAAGGCTTTGCTCTTGTGCTGGGCGGACTGCCTCTTGCATGTGCGGACTGTCACTGAAGGAGTTGTGGTTGTCCATATGTTGATGTGTGTGGACTGTACCTTGTCCGTATAGTGTGGGCGGTCTGGTGCAAGACCGCCCAGTAGTGAACATCGGTGCCTTGCTCCTAGCGGTTTTCTTGGAATCTGGCTAAGTCTTTGCGGATTCAGCGGACGGAGGTTTTGCTTGTGCACGGGCTGGGGTGGTGATTCTATGCACTAGGTTGGTGACCACACTCCTCACCTCGCCTATAAATATAACCCCCCCGGCATGTCTACAGTAACAGAGTAAACAGTAAGTTGAGCTTGGGCAAGTGTTGCGGTCTGCGGTTTTCTGTCCGCGCGGGTTGAGTAGTGCTGACGGTTTGCTGTGTGCAGGTCGCGCAGCTAGCTTCAAGGAGCCAGGAGTTGGGCATTGAAGTGTGCTGTCTCTGCAGTCTCAGCTAGTCGCTTCTACGACTTGTCAGTTTTTTGCTTCAGCTTGTTCAAGTTCCAATAACCTGTCCGCCGGTCTCAGGCGGGTAGGCGGTCTGTTCCTCAGTTCTTCAACAGGCAGCGAATAACCTTGTGTCTGCTTGACCTCGCGGTCTTGGAGGACTCCGTGTGCTATTCGGATTGGATCAGTTGCAGCTCAGGCGGCTTCAACGATCTTGACGGACTGGGCGGTCTCGGCGGTCTCCAGTGCTGTCCGCCTGGCTTGTTTTGTTCTTTTTGTTTGTAGCTTGTGTACTAGCGAAATCATGTCTCGCTACGTATACCTCACCTTGTAAAGAAGTGTGAATGAATATAAGACCTGCTTGTTCTTCCATTTGTGGTTGGTGCTAAGCTTGTTCCTTGGGTGTCCGCATGATCAAAGTGTGAACCGGGTAGTGCTAAGAATATTAATTTGGCTTTAGGCTACCTTGCCGACCGCTTTGAGAAAATTTAACATGGTATCAGAGGGAGGTTCAATTTCTTGAGTGGTGTTCAACTAGTGTTGTTGCTCTGTGCGTGAGTGGTGATCAACCTATGTTGGTGCTCTGTGCTTCTGGAAGTTAGCTTAACCAACGGTTATTGTAATGGAAGTAAACTATGCAAGAGGTCTTGCTATTGGACTTTTCACGCCGACTAACTTTAAGAAGTGGAAGTCGTGCATGAAGAGTTACCTTCTGGGTGAGGAGATATGAGAGGTCGTCGGTGGTGATGACAGACAGGAAGTGACCGCTGCGTTTGGTACTACCGAGCAGGTGAGGCTCTGGTGAAAAACAAATGCAAAATCGGAGTTTGTTCTCAAGAGGGCCGTGTCACCAGAACTGTTTCATCACATCATTGGATGTGAGTCTGCTGCTGACATTTGGACAACCATTGATGAGTTGTTCAATAGGAAGAATGTGGCTAGACTTCAGTTTCTGTAGAATGAGTTGGCGAGGACAACTTAAGGAGACCAAACCATCTCAAAGTTCTTTCTGAAGATGAAGAGCTTGTGTGCGGAGCTGTCAGCGCTTGATCCGGATGAGCCTATTTCTGAGGCTAAGATGAAAAGGCACATAATCCGCGGCTTGCGGAAGAAGTATGTTGCCTTTGTTACATCTGTTCAAGGCTGGGCTACTCAGCCATCGCTGCTGGAGCTTGAGAACCTGCTTGCTTCGCAGGAGATTTTAGCAAGGCAGATGACCGGAGTCACAATCACTGAGGAAGGCAGTGAAGCTCTCTTCTCAGGTAAGAAGAAGAAAGGATGGGAAGGGAAGAAGAAGAAGACCGCTGCTGAAAATGAGCCTTCAACTTCTCATCAGTCAGAGAGGAGCGCTGCTCCTAAGAAGGATTCGAAGAAGAACTTGAAGTGCTACAGGTAACATCAGCGGGGACATTTCAAGCATGACTGCAAGGTTAAACTGCAGCCTGGGCATGTTGCAGGCAAGGAGGAAGCTTGCTCTAAGAGCGAGGAAGCTGAATGGGGCGGAGCCTTCATGAAAGGCACTTGTGTTCGTGCCTTGTCCGCTGTCGACTTCAACGATGATTGGATCGTGGACTCCGGGTGTTGTCATCACCTTACAAGAGACAAGTCAGAGTTCTCCTCTCTGCAAGCCAACTCAGGTAATGAAGCTATTATAACTGCTGATAATACTGTTTATGCAGTTCAGAAGGAGGGGGTTGTGTCTTTGGGTAGTGATAAGGGGACAATCACGTTAAGGAGTCTGTATCGCGTACCGGGCATGAAGAAGAACCTCTTCTCTGTGACCAATGCGGTCGACGCGGGTTATCACGTTCTGTTTGGGACAACAGAAGTGAAGTTCCTTCGCAATGTATCAGTGGTTAAGGCTGATGTTGCTCATGTTGGGAGGAGAGTGAAAAACTTGTTTGTTCTTGCAACGAACTCTTATGTTGATCGGATGAGAGCAAACGATAGCGCTGCTATTTGACATGAAAGTCTGGGGCATGTAGGAATGGATAAGCTGAAGGCTATGGCTAACAGAAGCCTTGTAATAGGCTTGCCTAAGCTATCTTCATTTGGCGACGATCACGTTTGTGCGGGATGTCAGTACGGCAAGGCTCATCGTCTTTCGTTTGATAAATCACAAACAAGGAGTAAGAGACACTTGGAGTGCATCCATGGAGACTTGATAGGACCAACCGTCACTGCAAGCCTTTGTGGTAGCAGATACATGCTCGTTCTGATTGATGACTACTCAAGATACACTTGGGTATATTTCTTGAAGGAGAAGTCTGAAGCCTTCCAGTTGTTTGTGGAGTTCAAGGAGTTGGTGGAGGGCCGGCTTGGCCTGGGGATCAAGAAGCTTAGAACAGATAACAGTGGTGAGTTTATCTCCTCCGAGTTTTCTAACTTCTGTAGGAAGCACGGGATCCAAAGAGAGCTTACTTGTGCTCACACTCCATAACAAAATGGGGTAGCAGAGTCGAAGATCCGTCATCTGACGGAGACAGACTCCGAGAGTTCAGGACCCCGAAAGTTCAGGACCCCGAGAGTTCAGGACCCCACTGAGGGGGTAGCTGTTCCTGCCCCTCCTGCTCCTCCCGTGCCTTTGGTTATGGTTCCCCCAGAGATGGCGTTCATATCCCAGTTCCAGCGGCTTAGGCCCCCTACTTATGATGGGCAATCAGATTTCATGATTTTGGATGACTGGCTGATTTCCATTAAGGAGATGTTCACCTACTCAGGGATTGCGGACGATCAGAGAGTGATGCTCGTTGTCTACCAGCTCAAGGGCTTAGCAAAGAGTTGGTGGCTGAGGGAGAAAGAAAGCTTGGTGGCAGGATGCACTTGGGAGTCATTTAAGGTGATGCTGCTAAACAAGTTTTTGCCTTCAGTCAAGCGGGACCGGCTAATGAATGTCTTCCTTCATTTAAAGCAGAGGAAACTCACGGTTAGTGAGTATGAGATTGAGTTTAGTAAGTTGAGTCGGTTTGCTCCTGGTCTGGTGAGTGTTGAAGCAGACCGAGTTAAGCGATTTTTGGGTGGACTGAGAAGCGATATTCAGCAGTTAGAGAATGCCTACGGGGCAGTCAATTATACCAGCGTGGTTGAGGCCGCCTTGATGGTTGAGGCCATTGAGAATGCCAAGAATAGAGGCCAGCAGTTGAGGAAGGATAAGCGGAAGTCCGGTGGATGGAAGAGCCCTCAGGAACCTGATGCTGTCTCGAGAAAGAAGACCAAAGAGGTTTGTAGTTTTTGTGGCCGGCAGGCCACCCCTTTGAGAAGTGTTTCAAAAGATTGGGAGCGCAGAAGAAGGAACAGGTGCACACGATTCAGGGTGCTCCCAGAGGAGACTTGGTGTGTGCCTTGTGTGGAAGGAAGGGGCATGATGTTGCCCGATGCTGGTTAGAAGATAAAGTCTGTTTTCAGTGTGGGCAGAAGGGTCATCTTAAGACAAGGTGCCCACAGCTCCAGCCTATTCTGCAGCCAGTTCCCCTCTAGGTTTTACCACCGCCTCAGCAAATGGATAAAGGAAAGGGGAAGCTGAATGTGCTTTCTGCAGATGAAGCACAGACTTCGACCCAGGTTATCTCAGGTTCGACTCCTCCCCAGTCGTTTCATTATGTTCCCTTTTTGGTTGTAGCTTTCGTTTTAGCTCTTGTTGCCTTAGATGCGTGTACGATTCGTAGGACGATTTAAGGTAAAGAACCGCTGGGCGCGCGTTCTTTTCGACTCCGGCGCAACCCACTCGTTTGTGGCTAGAGCCTTCGTGGAGCGGTTCAGTTTGTGCCCAGATCGTGTTGGTGGTGCCTTCTGCGTTAAGTTCCCCTCCGGTGACTCTGTGGTTACGGACCTGGGATTCCTTGATTGTCCGATTTTGTTGGGGGATTTTCTAGCAAAGGCAGATCTAAAGGTGATTGACCTGGAGGACTTCGTTGTTATCTTGGGCATGGACTGGTTGTCAAGGTACGATGCAGTTATCCAGTGCAAGGGTAAGCGCTTGGACTTCGTCAAAGACAACGGTCAGCCAGGGAGCATTTATGGATATTCTCTCCAGGATTCTCCAGTTATTTCTGCGGTGCGCGCTCGGAAGTTTCTTGTTTCTGGCTGTTTTGCCTGTGTGGTCTCTCTGGTAGGGACAGTTGTTAGTGTGCCGCGTTTGGAAGAGATTCCTGTGGTGTGTGACTTCTCTGATGTGTTCCCTGACGATCTTCCCAGTCTTCCACCCGATCGAGATGTCGAGTTTGTTATAGATTTGGAGCCAGGCACGCGTCCTATTGTAAAGGCGCTGTACTGGATGGCCCCGCGAGAGCTGGAAGAGTTGCGAATCCAGCTGGATGAGATGTTGGCAAAAGGTTTCATAAGGCCGAGTTCTTCGCCTTGGGGTGCACCAGTGCTGTTCGTTAAAAAGAAGGATGGGTCGATGAGGTTATGCATCGACTATAGAGAGCTGAACAAAGTTACTATTAAGAACAGATATCCTCTGCCATGGATTGATGATTTATTTGACCAACTGCATGGTAGCGCCGTGTTTTCCAAGATTGACCTTCGTTCGGGCTATCACCAGTTGAGGATTCGGGAATCAGATGTTCCGCGGACGGCGTTCCGCTCTCGTCATGGGCATTTTGAGTTTTTGGTTATATCATTTGGTTTGACTAATGCGCCCTCAGCTTTTATGGACTTGATGAGCAGAGTTTTCAAAGATTTTCTAGATAAGTTTATGATTGTCTTTATAGACGATATTTTGGTGTACTCTAAAGATGTGGAGGAACATGATCAACATTTGCGTCTAGTCTTGGCGACTTTGAGAGACCATAAGCTTTATGCCAAGCTGAGCAAGTGTGAATTTTGGTTGCCTCAAGTTTCTTTTCTAGGCCACGTGGTTAATAAGGAGGGAATATCTATGGACCCAGAAAAGATCGATGTTGTTATGGAATGGGCGAGACCAGTTACTCTTAGAGAGATCAGAAGCTTCTTGGGCTTGGCAGACTATTATAGAAGATTTGTAGAGGGATTCTCTACCTTGTCTGCGCCGTTGACCAAGTTGACGCAGAAGAATATAGCCTTCATATGGGATGACAAGTGTGAGAAGGCTTTTGAGGAACTAAATAGAAGATTATGTTCAGCTCCGATTTTGTCATTGCCTACTGAAGGTTGTGAGTATGATATATATGTGGATGCGTCGCAGGTCGGACTGGGCTGCGTTTTGATGCAGGGCGGGAAGGTGATTGCGTACGGGTCGAAGCAGCTAAAGACTCATGAGAGGAACTACCCTACGCATGACCTGGAGTTCGCAGCTGTGATCTATGCGCTGAAATTATGGAGGCATTTGCTGTATGGCGCGCAATACAAGATTATTACTGATCGCAAGAGTTTAAAGTATATCTTCACCCAGAAAGAACTGAATCTGCGCCAGCGGCGATGGTTGGAGTATGTGGCCGACTATGATGTTGAAATCCAGTACCATTCGGGCAAGGCCAATATGGTGGACGATGCCCTGAGACGTAAGACGGGGAAGATTTTCAATCTCTCCGCCGAGCGTCTAGTGGAAGAGTTCCTTTTGATGGACATTTCTATGGGAAGCTGCGATTCGCAGAGTAGTTTGGCAGTGGCAGAACCTTCGTGGATTGCGCTTACGAGACTGCATCAGAAGGATGATCCCGATCTTCTGCATTTGTATCTTCGAGCTGGAAAGGGTGAATTACCAGATTTCTCTATAGATGATGCGGGTACCTTGAAATATCATGGCAGGTTTTGCATCCCCGCTGTTGGAGATATTCGGGACATGGTGTGCAGGGAAGCCCATGGGTCTAGTGTTGCCTACCATCCAGGATCTACCAAGATGTATCACGATTTAAAGCAGATTGTCTGGTGGTATGGGATGAAGGGGGATATTGCACGGTTTGTTTCTGAGTGTTACACTTGCAGGCGTGTGAAAGCCGACCATGGGAGGCCTGGTGGCAAGCTGACACCCTTGGAGGTTCCGACTTGGAAGTGGGAGAGTATCTCGATGAATTTCATTATTGGCTTACTGAGATATCCTAAGGGGCATGATTCAGTTTGGGTGATCGTAGACAGATTGACGAAGTGTGCTCACTTCATACCGTTTAAAATCAATTATCCGATGAGGAAGATAGCCGAGCTGTATCTGGAAGAGGTTATCAGATTGCATGGTGTACCCGTAAGTATCATATCGGATCGAGACTCCAGGTTCACGTCTCGTTTTTGGAAGAGCCTTCAAGAGGGATTGGGTACAGACTTGAGGTATTCCACAGCATATCATCCACAGACCAACGGTCAGACGGAGCGAGTGAATCAGATTGTGGAAGATATGATCTGATGCTATATTCTGGACCACGGAGGAGCGTGGGATGAGCACTTGCGGCTTATGGAATTCACGTATAACAACAGTTATCAAGAAAGCTTGCAAATGGCTCCTTTTGAAGCGTTGTATGGGAGGCGCTGCAGGACTCCCTTATTTTGGGCTGAGCTTGGCGAGAGACCTTTGTTGGGTCCAGAAGCGCTCGAGGAGATGGAAACCGCTGTGAAGCTTATTCGGGAAAAGCTTCGGTTAGCCCAGGAGAGATATGAGAAGAACGCCAACTGGCGTAGATCGGACTTGGAATTCGCTGTGGGGGACTCAGTGTTCTTAAAGGTTTCCCCGTTGATCGGAGTCAAGCAGTTTGGCAAAAACAGGAAGTTAGACCCGAGGTACGTGGGGCCGTTTCGGATTGTTGAGCGGATTGGGTTATCAACTTATAGGCTGGCCTTGCTGGCAATTTTCCCTGGCGTGCATGATGTCTTTCACGTCAGTCAGCTACGGAAATGTGAGCTGAATGGTCGGCAGGCTTTGGATTCTGTGCCTCATTTGGAGCCAAATCTTTCTTATGTGGAGGTGCCTGTCCGCATTTTGGATTCTCAGGTTCGTGCGTTGCGGAAGAAGACTATTCCTATGGTTAAAGTTTTGTGGAGGAATCAGGATGTTGAAAGCGCGACTTGGGAATTGGAGTCGGCTATGAGGGAGGCTCACCCTCATCTGTTTCCCTGATCTTGTGCCTGGTATGTTTTGTGTTTTTTTTGTATATAGCCCCTTCTTGGCTATTTCTTTCTCCTTCTTGATAGGAGTGTTGTGAGCAAAGTTTCGAGGCGAAACTTTCTTTTAGGGGGAGTGGCTGTAGCGCCCCCGATTTTTCTGTGTTTTGTTTGATCTTTGACTGGCGTTACGATGACGTATTTCCGGCCTTTCGCTGTTTGGTGGGCCAAAACCCGAACAGGCAAGCGTACCTGTCGAATCGTAGTACCAAGGTCGTATTTAAACACAGGGCTGTCAATTACTTCTACTCACGCTCTAACTATTATCCTACCGGAAAACTAATGGGATTTGAGAATTTTTTTTTAGAATAAAACAAAAGACAACTTGCGAGACGAAAAACTTATAATAAAAAGCTAGCATTCGATCAATGATTCACCATGAAATTAGATGAGAGAGATAAAAATAAAGATAGTTTTAATTTTGCAAATCATACTCGACCGTGACGGATCCGAAAATAAGACAAAATCTCGCTAGAGCATTAGGTCTCCTAACTTATAGACTCTTCGATCGAAATCTCTTTACAAACCAAAGAAGCCTAAAGTTGCATTATCGAGGTGATCCGCACTATTGGATTTGACTCCAATCCAGAGGATTTACGTCGTCCTATCTCTAGGATTGCGTTCAACTCCTTCCTTCTTTGAGTGATCTTTCACATTCATGAGCCTCTCGGCTACTCAAATATGAGATCCCAAGCCTACTACCGTATACAGGAAATACGGAGTCGACAAAAAAAAAAATCAAAGAAGGATCGAGCATGAAATAACAAAAATAAAACTAAGAAAGAAAATAAACTCTCATCTCACTTCATGGATCCTCACGATTGAATGCTATAGGAAATTAGCTACGCATAATTGAAAGGGAAGACAAAACAAAATAAAAGAGAAACATTTTCATTACTTGCAAACAAAGAGAGTACACAAATATATTAAAAGGACAAGACTATGTTAGGAAGAAAAACTTGCAAAATTGGAAAAGAAAACTAATACAATAGTGAAACTAAAAACAACTCACAAGTACTCTCCACTCTCCATTCAACCCTCACATTCAACTTGAAACTTTACTTCTCAAAATTTTCTCCCTTTGGCTTGAGGGATGGGGTGGCTTTTATAGGAGATGGATAAGGATCTAGAATGAAATGAAGAGGAGGAGGCTAAGGGGGGTGGCCGGCCATGTAAGGAGAGAAGTGCATGCATGGCATTTAATTAGGTGGAGAGAATTCATGCATGATATTTAATTAGGTGGAGAGAAAGAGGTGGGTTCAATGCATAGTATTTAAAAGAAAACAAATAAAATAAAGAGAGTAAATAAGGGGGAATGGATGATAATAAAGAGTGGAGGAAAAATAATAAAAAGGAGAGAGAGGAGGGAACATGCATGAATGTGGCTTATGGAAATGAAATAAAATAAAGTAGAGAGGGGGAATGGATGTAGAATAATGAAGGGGGGGAAATAGGGAGCCGGCCATGCACTTATGAGAGAACCATGCAAGGTGGCCGGCCATGCACTTGGATAAATTCATGCATGGGCTCGGGTAGGAGGCTAGGTGGGCTGCTCTTGAGGGAGGGGCTGCATGGGCTGCATGTTTGAAGTAGATGGGTGGCCGGGCTGCACCAAGGAGAGGGCTGCATCATGTGGGCTGCATGTAGGGGCTGCACGTAGGGGCTGCACCATGTTGAAGAAGTGGGCTGCACCAAGGAGAGGGCTGCATCATGTGGGCTGCATGTAGGGGCTGCACCATGTTGAAGAAGTGGGCTGCACCAAGGAGAGGGCTGCATCATGTGGGCTGCACCATGTTGAAGAAGTGGGCTGCACATGTTGAAGAAGTGGGCTGCACATGCTTGGAATTTGAACCTATAAATAAAACAAAACAAAACATTAGTTAATACAAATGAAACTAAACATTACGAACATAATATATCATACTATTAATTAATTATATTCATAACAAAACACAAGTAAATATAAGATATAAAACATATACTAAAACTATATATTTTTATATCAAAACATAACAAAATAAACTTGCAACATAACAAGCAAATAAAACTATAATAAAACTAGGAATTATAATATCCTAACACAAAAAGACTTTAAGAAGAAATAAAACAAAACATGCATAAAAATACATAAAACAAATAATTAAACTAGGAATTTTGCATACTAAACTACCCCAAAAATGATGACTAAAACAAGTCATCAAATTTCCCCATGCTAGAGTATTTGCTTGCCCTCAAGCAAATAAAACTTAAAGAACTAGGGAATGAAAACAAAGAAGATTTAGGTTGCATAATTAAGAAAAACAAAACATGAAAAATTAAACTATCCTAATTCCTATGTTAACAACTAGTGGGGTGAGAAGTGCACAATAGAAAACTTGAAAGTGGAGACCTAAAAATATCATTAGAATATAAAGAAGATTTACACATTTCTAAATCTTAAAACAAGGCATCCAAAATAAATGAAAATAAGGAAAACAAAAGTAGAGGTTCTAAATAAACGGCGCATTAACAAACTACTCGGTTGCTAGATAAACATTAACCCTAAAACACTCCAAGATAACCTCCAAAGAAATCCATCAATGATGGTGGCCATAGGCTTGTACGTTCACACTTTCTCCACTACGCGAATTTACGTTCTAAGATCAATAGGACTTCTACTAGGCATTAAAACTTGGCTTAGGTAAATGATTAGGAAGTGGAATAAAAGATAAACATGAAGGTTTTAGGCACTAAACCAAGGTGAGCTCAAAAATAAACATAGCATAAAAAAGTGAGAAATAACAAGTATGTCATTTTTCCAATATGAAACTACAAAAACAAGTCCATGAAAATTTTTCTTTTATAAACTTGGCCAAACAAAAACTTTTTGCATTCATCATTTTTTTTGATTTTGTAATGATATATTTTTTTTCTCAATTTTTTTTTCCTTTTGAATAGCATTTGATAAGAAAGCTCCAAAAATGAGCTTGAGAATTTTCTATTCATTTCAAAAATAATACCCTTCCCACAAAGAATAATTTTTAAGCTCAAATTTATAGTGCAAAAATAGGAAGGATTTTTGGCTTTGGTGAATATAATGAAATGAAAGGTGGAGCTAAAACAAGGAAAAAAAAGGGAAAAGGCTCAAAATTGTTTTGCAAGGGTTTTGTTTTTGGTGGGCAAGAAAAGCTCAAACTATTCAAATGGTGGCCTAAATCATTTCTAAAGAACGTAAAAACGGCGCAAATGCTTCGAGAGTAGCTTGGTACAAGTTCTAGACATCAAGAAAGACTACCCCGCAAATGAAAAAGAGATAACATTACCTAGCAACTATTCGTAAGCAACTAACCGAATAAAAAGACATAACTACAAATTGCAAACTTAAAACGTAAAAATTGGATGCCTATATTTAAGAAAAAGAAACTAGTAAAACTAAGCTATGTTAAACTGATAAATTTAGAAAACCAATTCAAAGAAATCTAAATAGAACTACAAAAACCGCACGGGCCTACACTTCACTAGAAGAAACATGAAAATAAAGATAGAAATAATTTTAGATTTGTTTTTCAAATCGATTTAAGCACAAATTTTTTAGATTAATTTTTGTTTTTCTAATTTTTTTGGGTTTTAAATTTTATAATTTTTTTTTTTGGATTTTGATGGCATAACATAAAATACTATACTAATATAAAACATAATATTATTTTTTTCTTTTGAAAGAAGAAAAACAGAAAGAAAAGACCAAAAGAAACTAGACCCCCCCCCCCCATACTTAAATTCTTCATTGCCCTCAATGAAGAAAACATAAAGAAAAAGAAAAGGGGACTGAGAAGAAGAGAAAAAATGCAGGAAAAATAAATAAATAAGAACAGGACTTCCCCGGGTTCGTGAGATGAAGGCGGATGTCGCTCCCCCATGCTTGCTTTTTAGAGTACTTGATCGTCAGCAGGTATGACTTGATCCATCTGATATCAGCAGCGGCGGAGCGGTGACCACAATCATGGACTTGATTGGCCTCCGGTAGAAAGAGCAAAATAAAAGAAAAATAGATAGAGTCCATGGGCAGATGCCCGATAATGTTTTTTTATTATAACAGTCCAAATAAAAGAGTTTCATAAAATAGTAGTCCAAAAATAAAAATGTCCATCAGAAAATAAAAAACTAAGAATCAAAAAGAAGATTCTCCTTTGCAGGAGTCACAGAATCATTAGAGAAATAGAGTTTAAGTCTATGGCCATTAACTTTAAAGTCACCCTTATCGGGGTGCGAAAGCAACACAGTTCCATCAGAATAAACTTCCTTGACCGTAAACGGTCCAGTCCATCGAGATTTTATGTGTTCGAAGAAAATACGTAAGCGTGAATTAAAAAGAAGAACTTGATCGCCAGGTTTAAAAATTTTATGTTGGCCCAAGTTCTTATCGTGATCGACTTTAGTTTCAGGGTCGGGTGATTTTGCATATGAATTTTTCAGATTTTTGTCTTCTTCAAAAAAAAGATTTTCAAGATTCTTTTGTTTAAAAACAGTTTCATTTTCAAAATTTATTTGCATGGACATAACCGTATTTTGAAAAACATTTGGAGAAAGTTCAGCAGAAGAAGGCGAAAAATCATTTGGAGAAATATAGGAGTCTTCTTTTAATTCATCAAGAAAACAAAAGTGTCATCATTTTGCAAAGAATTTCTCATAGATTGATTAATATCAAAAGTAACTTCTTCATCTCCCACACGCAGAGAAAGTCTTCCGTCACTCACATTTATGATTGCTCGAGCGGTGGCTAGGAAGGGACGACCAAGGATAAGAGGGACCTCGACGTCCTCTTCAATATCGAGAATGACAAAATCCACCGGGAAGATGAATTTGTCGACCTTCACTAGCACATCCTCAACGATACCTAACGGATACTTAATCGATCGATCAGCCAATTGAATACTCATACGTGTAGGGCTGAGAGTGCCCAATCCTAGCTTTTTAAACAATGAAAAAGGCATCAAGTTGATGCTCGCACCTAGATCCGCTAGCGCATGTTTTATAAAAAGATCACCAAAAACGCAAGGAATTGAAAAACTACCCAGATCGTGTATTTTTTTAGGCAAGTTAGAGTTTTTAACGACTGCCGAGCACTCTTCATTTAACGTTACGTGAGAAAGATTTTCCAATTTCTTTTTATTCGTTAATAAATCCTTGAGATATTTGGCGTATTTCGGCATTTGGCTAATGGCTTCGTGAAATGGAAAATTTATATGAATTTGTTTAAACATTTCAAGAAAGCGTTGGTACTGATCATCTAGTTTATCTTTCCTAAGTCTAGCTGGATAAGGAGGTGGCGGAAATTCTTTTAGAACAATCGGAGCATCATTTTGAAAACCATTTTTTTCTTTTGCAGAATTAGAAATAATGGAGCTATCCTTTTCTTTTTCAAAAATAGATTTTTCTTTTTCAAGATCTATGTTATTATTTTCCTTGGGGGTACAAACACGAGGGACAATCACCCTTGGCTCTTCCTTTGTGGTGGGCTCGTTAACAACTTTACCGCTCCGAAGGGAAATCGCATTTGCGTGTTCCCTTGGGTTAGGCTCAGTGTTCGAGGGAAGAGTTCCAGGTGGTCTCTCGGAAAAGGCCTTGGCGAGCTGGCCGACTTGATTTTCTAAGTTTTTCATTGATCCTGTTAAATTTCGAATAGTGGCATCGTTTGAGCTTATATATTTAGCGAGGATCTCTTCCAAAGGGGAAGGTTTTTGAAAATCTTGTTACGGTGGTGGTGGTGGTGTAAAATCGTGCGGTGGGCGTATGGCGTTAGCGTTATTACTCCACGAGAAATTTGGATGGTTACGCCATCCGGGGTGATAAGAGTTCGAAGAAGAATTAAAACCAGGAGGTGCAGAAAAATTAGAAAAAGCAGAAAAATTATTGGAAGAATTATTTTGAGCAGGCCTGGGTATGTTCCCCAGATAATCCACCTGCTCGGCAGCAGCAGCATTCACATTTTCATATACCTTAGCGGCGGAGGAAGCAGAAATCTCCGAAATCTTCTTGTTCAACATCTCCACTTGCAATGCCAGTTGCGACACCGAGTCCACTTCATAGATACCTGTAGGTTTAGATGGGCGAGTCCTAGAAAAATTCCACTGATAAGTGTTCATCGCCATGTCCTCGATAAGCTCAAGAGCGGCTTCCGGAGTTTTGCGGTCCAAAGAACCAGCGGAAGCAGCATCTATCATTTGCTTAGTTTCTTGATTTAGCCCATTATAAAATGTCTGGACCTGTAACCATACATGCAGAGCATGATGAGGGCATCTTCTCAAAAGTTCTTTGAACCTCTCCCAAGTGTCATAGAGGGTCTCAGAAGCAATTTGAGAATAAGAAGTTATATCATTTCTTAACTTAGCAGTTTTAGCGGGAGGGAAATATCTAGCAAGAAATTTTTCAGTTAAAATGTTCCAAGTAGTGATTGAGCCTCTTGGAAGAGAACTCAACCACTGTTTGGCTTTAGTTCTTAAGGAGAAGGGGAAGAGTCTTAGCCTTATAGCATCGTCTGAGACACCATTTATTTTAAAGGTGTCACAGATTTCAAGAAAATTGGCAATATGCAAGTTCGGATCTTCATCTTGTAATCCGTCGAACTGTACATATTGCTGCACCATTTGTATGATGCTAGGCTTAAGCTCGAAGTTATTGTTCGCAATTGCAGGTCGAACAATACTCGTTTCAGTCCCCTCCAGGTTGGGTCGAGCATAATCGGACATGGTCCTTTGCTGAGCCATTCCTGGGTTGGGATCTCCCATTTCAGAATAATTACAATCCCCGAAGGAATCCTCAACCGCTGTTTGAGAAGTGGAAGCCCCGAATCGTAGTTGTCTCCGAAAGGAGCGTTCGATTTCCGGGTCCAAATCAACAAGTAGCGACGGATTCGCTCGGGTCATGCACTAGCAAAGAAAACGAGGGAAGATAAAAATGAAAGCTTGGAAAAGAAAGAAAAAGAGGAAAAGAAAGGAAATTTATTTTGTTTTTTTTTTGAAAAAAAAAGATTTTTTTTAGACGGCTTGGCTCTCGAACTTCCCGAGTACTACCCGGTGAAGAGTTCGCCCGGTACTAGGTAAAATGGTGGCGCTTAAAGCCCCTTACCCTTTTCGAGAGATTTTAGGTGGGGTAAAAATAAGGTGAAGTGGGTTGATTATAAATATTTAAATATATAAATTATAATTTTTTTTTTGATTTTTGGAGAAGTAATAGCGCAACCGTTTTCAAAATATTGACGAAGAAAAGTCTCCGGCAACGGCGCCAAAAACTTGGTGGGCCAAAACCCGAACAGGCAAGCGTACCTGTCGAATCGTAGTACCAAGGTCGTATTTAAACACGGGGCTGTCAATTACTTCTACTCACGCTCTAACTATTATCCTACCGGAAAACTAATGGGATTTGAGAATTTTTTTTTAGAATAAAACAAAAGACAACTTGCGAGACGAAAAACTTATAATAAAAAGCTAGCATTCGATCAATGATTCACCATGAAATTAGATGAGAGAGAAAATGTAACACCTCCCCTGTAGTGGACGTATAATATGGGTCCGGCCGGGGCCCCACAACATACGAACGCCACAGCTTTAGTATTATAAGTTGATATAGCTACCCAAACTCAAAACACTTGCACAACACAGCGGAAAACCAAGCACAACCAGAAGTTATCCACTAACCAAAAGAGTACCACTAAGGCCTTAAGGCCTACCACAAATGTCCAAAAGTAAAAAGTACAATCAAACATGAATGTGCTCAGCACTCCTAGTCTACCTCGGCATGCAAGCCGGACAAAATAGTCTCAAACAACATCATCATAATTGTAGTGCTACAAAAGAGGGAAAAACACTTCATGGGGCTTAGGCCTTTTTGGCCGGCGTGCTAGCTCCTGCGTGCGATCCTTGCCCTGTAAATATTATTAGTAACGTGGGTCAGCAAAGGCTGACCTCAAACTGTGTAACAACACATCTCCTCCTGGCCGCCCCTAACGGACCCCGGGGAACCCTCCAACCTGCAAGTCAGCACTTCATATGCAAATAAACATCTATAAATAGAAAAGCATTAAAACGGGCTTGGATGTCTCAATCATCAAACATGTTCTCTATTGGTTGAGCATATAAAGAAAAGGGCCTACTATGCAACATGAATGCAACACTCGGGCTTCACCCAAGGTACCCTACAGCGTATGCATCTAGCACAACATCACATCATTTGGGTACTCACATTTCCCCAATTGGCATAAAGCCGCAAACATTGAGGGAGACACAACTCCCTCACACGGCGCACAGGCCGCCACATGGAATTCTTGCCAAGGCCCCACCCGCTCGTGGGCTTAGCCCCGGGCTTGCCTGCAAGCTCTGACGTCTCATGTCAGGATTCCAACAACCACAGACTGACCGATTCTAAGAAGCCTTGCTGGACCCCACCCGCTCATGGCCTCTTTGCCCGGGCTTGCCCCAAGCTTGGCATTCTCGTCAGTCTCACAGAAGGGGACTAGTCTCGCCGGGACACTCTCCACACATGACGCACATGTCACGGGATAGCCAGCCGACCACGGAGACATAGCCACGCCTTGGCACAACACAAACCAAAACTAAATACATCGCAATCCCTCTTTGTACCGCAGTGTTCCCACGCACCAAGGAAAACATCTCCAACTCGTGCGGAGCTAACCTTGTCCACCAAGGAAACCATCTCCATTCTCATACGGAGCTAACCTTGTCCCTCAAGGAAACCATCTACCGCCACGAGGAGCTAACCTTGTCCGGGTTCGACTACACGTACCTTTTCAAGCAAACGGGACAATCACCACCACAACACGAACGGCATTTTGCCGCAACAGAAATCTCTACGAATCCCTAAGTTCGTATGCAACATCACCGGGCCGGACTAACGGTCGCGACCACGGCTTCACCCACCATGCCTAATCCACTAGCGAAGCGGATCTCTAATGCAAAATATGCCGGGGACGGACTCAATCAACCCGAAAGTTCCTCTTGAAACTTGGCAAACCAAAACCCCTCTCATTTGAGAGTTCGGTGCCCAGAAATTAGGGAGAAAGAAAACTAAATGATGCTAATACACGCATCCTAAGGACCGAGAGGAGAGATGTCGTTACCTTCCGACTCCTCTTCCTTGCCATGGCAAAAATGGCCGGTTGGAAATCTTTTCAGCGGTCTAAGCTTCACGGATCCGGACTCGGTTCGCGATTTGGAGCTCTGAAACCCTTCCTACAGCCCAAGACCTTCTTCTTCTTCCAACTTGCTCTAGCTTTTCTCAAGATCTTAGAAAGAGAAAACTTGGAAAACAGTGAGGGTTTCCAACCCTGAATTTGGTCTTAACTCCCCAGGAGATGGCCTGAACCGTTAGATCCTAAAACCAGAAAAAGAATGGCCGCGATTCGCCTGGAAAATAGAAGACCTGGGCCGAACACGGCCTGGCACACGCCCGTGTCCAGGGCCGTGTGCCTCATTCGCCGTCTCAGATCGACGCGCCTGGAATCAAACACGGGCGTTCGACACGCCCGTGTTCAATCCGACACGCCCGTGTCCCCAGTGACACGGCCGTGTGGCCTGCCGTGTGCCTCCAACGACACGGCCCCAAAACCAACCCGAGAGGTGACACGGCCTGGGACACGCCTGTGTCCCAAGCCGTGTGCCAAGTCTCGACACCCGTCGACAGGCTTTGTGTCGACACCGCGGAAAAACGTCGAGCGAAGATCGTCGACCAAGCGGGACACGCCCTGTGACACGCCCGTGTCACAGGCCGTGTGCCCAAGTCTCGACACATTGTCGAGCGAGAGTGTCGACACTTGGGCCGAGTGTCGACACGGCCTCGACACGCCCTGCGACACGCCCGTGTCGCAGGCCGTGTGCCCCCCTCTCGACACTTTGTCGAGCGAAAGTGTCGATGCTTGGGCCGAGTGTCGACACGGCCTCGACACGCCCTGCGACACGCCCGTGTCGCAGGCCGTGTGCCCCTCTCTCGACACTTTGTCGAGCGAAAGTGTCGACACCTGGGCCGAGTGTCGACACGGCCTCGACACGCCCTGCGACACGCCCGTGTCGCAGGCCGTGTGCCTCCTGCCAGAAACCCAAAAATTTCCAGAACTGCAGACTGAACCTCTTGCAAAATCTGGGGTGTTACAACTCTCCCCCACTTAATAGAATTTCGTCCCGAAATTACAAAACAAAGGGTACAAAACTTAAATTGTACCTGACAAAAAAAATAGTTCTGGATAGTCTTCTAGCATGGCCTGTTCTCGCTCCCAAGAGAACTCCTCACGACCGCAGTTGTCCCAACGAACTTTCACAAGTTTAACTTCTTTATTCCGCAACTGCCGAATCTCCGAATATTCTATAGCGATTGGAAGGACTCGCGTCCTCAAGTCTTCCTCAATCGGCACCGATGCCGGCTCAATCACCACGCTAGCCTCCACCAAGGCTTTCCTTAACACGGAGACGTGGAAGACGTCATGTAATCCACTCAAATCTGCGGACAACGCCAACCGATAGGCTGCTTCTCCTACCCGCTCAACAATTTCAAAAGGCCCCAAAAACCTTGGACTCAACTTCTTGAGTCGGCGAATCCGTGAGACGCTTTTGAACGGCTTGACCTTCAGATAAACCCAATCACCAACTGCAAATTCCAACTTCCGGTGACGAGCATTAAAATATTTTGCTTGCCTGTCTTGCGCCACCTTCATACGCTCTTGGATGGTCCGTACCAACTCACAAGCGTCAACTACCGCACCCTTTCCCAAAAGTTTGGTGTCTCCCGCCTCTGCCCAATACATTGGCGTTCGACACCGCCTCCCATACAAAGCTTCGTATGGCGCCATCTTTATACTAGCTTGAAAACTGTTGTTGTACGCAAATTCTACCATGAAGAGGTGATCCTCCCACCTCTTGCCAAAATCAAGAACGCACATCCTCAACATGTCCTCCATAGTACGGTTCGTTCTCTCCGTTTGCCCATCAGTTTGAGGATGGAACGTCGTACTGAACTTTAGCTTCGTGCCCAAGCTCTTCTGAACCAGTCTCCAGTCCTTGGACGTAAACCGTCCATCTCGATCACTGACTATGCTCTTAGGAATTCCGTGCAGTCGCACAATGTTGCGAACATACAACTCCACCAGCTTCTCCACGCTGTCCTCTTTTCGATTTGGGATGAAGTGAGCCACCTTGGTTAGGCGATCCACGATCACCCAAATAGCATCATTACCATGCTGCGATCTAGGCAACCCATGCACAAAGTCCATGGAGATGTCCTCAAATTTCCATTCAGGAATTGGAAGGGGCTTCAGGAACCCGCCCGGTTTCTGACATTCGGCCTTCACCAAGGCTCATGTTTGGCAACGACTCACATACAAAGCTACATCTCGCTTCAACCCCGGCCACCAAAAGG
The DNA here is from genome assembly GCA_039583875.1 of Platanthera guangdongensis. Classification (NCBI taxonomy): domain Eukaryota; kingdom Viridiplantae; phylum Streptophyta; class Magnoliopsida; order Asparagales; family Orchidaceae; genus Platanthera; species Platanthera guangdongensis. The sequence goes on from CM077163.1 coordinate 15,844,275, forward strand.
ATTTCTTCATATCCAAGTACATCTTTGTACTGCCCGGGTGAATGGAGTACTTTGAGAAGTGAGCCTCAAACATCAACTCCTCACGGAGATTGCCAAACTGCGGTACACAAACCCTTCCATCCTTTCTCAAGATTCCCCTGATCATCTCCCAGGTGCTGCTCTCGCCCGTTTGAGCCTCCAACACAAAAGGTTGAAACTCCACATCTAATCGAGTCGCTTCCCGAATACGATCGGACAAGTCGTTTTGCACTTCAATCCAGTTCAACCGAGCCACGCTAGACTCGCCTCTCGCAACACATTCCAATCCAAGGGACTCCCACTCCCGTACCAACCGCTCATCATGAGCTTCGATCCAATTTCCTTGCCCCGAGTACTTTCTACTCAACGCGTCCGCCACCACATTGGCTTTACCCGGCGTGTACTGAATCTCCACTTCGTAGTCTCCAAGAAACTCAACCCATCTGCGTTGCCGCATGTTCAAGTCCTTTTGATCCAAGAGATACTTCAGGCTTTTATGGTCCGTGAAGATCTCCACTCTTGCGCCATACACATAGTGTCGCCAAATTTTCAATGCGAAGATTACCGCCGCCAACTCCAAGTCGTGGACGGGGTAATTCCTCTCATGAGGTTTCAGCTGTCGAGACCCAAAAGCTATCACCTTGCCATGCTGCACTAACACGCAGCCCAAACCGCATCCCGATGCGTCACTGAAAATTTGAAATCCATCGGTCCCTTGCGGTAAACTCAGGATCGGAGCCATCATAAGCCTCTCCTTCAGGGCCTCAAATGCTTGACCGCACTCTTGGGTCCACACAAATTTATGGTCTTTACGAGTGAGAGAAGTGAGGGGTAGAGCTATCTTCGAGAAATTCTCCACGAATCTCCTATAATACCCGGCTAGTCCAAGAAAACTTCGGACTTCCGCCACGGTCCTCAACACCGGCCAATCTCTGATGGCCTCCACTTTTGCTGGATCCACTGCCACCCCATCACCACTAATCACGTGGCCCAAAAATGCCACCTTCTCCAACCAAAACTCGCATTTGGAGAATTTTGCATACAACGCATTCTCCCTCAACACTTGCAAAACCATTCTCAAGTGGGTCTCATGCTACACTTGCGATTTGGAATACACCAAAATGTCATCAATGAAGACAACCACAAAAGAATCCAAGTATTCCCGAAATACCTGATTCATCAGATCCATGAACACCGATGGTGCGTTCGTCAACCCGAACGGCATCACCGTGAACTCAAAGTGTCTGTACCTTGTCCCAAAGGCAGTTTTGTGTATGTCCTCATCACGAATTCGTAGCTGATAGTATCCCGACTTCAAGTCCAACTTCGAATATACCACTGACCCCACCAATTGGTCAAACAAATCGTCTATCCGAGGGATCGGATACTTATTCTTGACGGTCAACTTATTGAGCTCTCGGTAGTCTATGCACAGGCGCATGCTATCGTCTTTCTTCTTTACAAACAACACCGGTGCGCTCCACGGTGAAGAACTGGGTCTAATATACCCTTGTTCCAACAGTTCCTGTAACTGTACCTTAAGTTCCGCCAACTCCTTTGGTGTCATCCTAAAGGGAGGACGCGACACCGGTCTAGCCTCCGGCACTAACTCGATCGAGAAGTCGATCTCCCGCCGAGGAGGCGCTCCAGGAAGTTCATCCGGAAACACATCCTTGAACTCTGTCACCACAGGCACTTCCTCAATAGACAGTTGGGAGAGACGAACCTCCAATAACGCTACAAGCGCTACACCACCCCGGTTAACCGCCCGCACCAACTGCATGGCCGAAATCAGGGAACAGGCCACTCCACAAAGGCCCTCAAATTTGACTTCCGCTTGCCCCTTACTCCTTAGAGTCACTACCTTGGATAAACAATCAATGCTGGCGCGCTGCTCTGCAAGCCAGTCCATGCCCAAAATGACATCGAACTCTACTAATGGTAACACTGCTGCTTCCAGAGCGAAGACAACTCCGTCTAGCTCCCAACAAATGCGCCCTTTAGCCCCGGTGGTCATAGATGACCCATTGGGCATGCGCACTCTCAGCTCTGCTCCCGACGAGAAAGACTCAACTCCTATTCTCCGGATGAAGCTCTCCGCAAGAAAGGAGTGCGATGCTCCCGTATCAAACAATACCCTAGCGGGGTATCCGGAAACTAACACGAAGCCTACAACATAGACATTACACAAAAGTCTAAAAGGATGAAGCACAAAATTTAAACTTAAATTCTCTTCATACTTGTCACCACATCAGTCTGGCGGATCGCTTCTTGCTGTCCAAGGTTGTAGGCCCTTGGTTGCACCAGTTGGAAGCGAGAAGCGCTCAACTCCGCCATCTTTCCTTTCTCTGCAGCACTGGGGCCCGAGCGCACAGACTGCTCCTGCTTTGACTCTTGCCCCGCTCCCCCTTGCTGACAAGCACGGGCTATGTGCCCAACCTTCCCGCAGTTGTAGCACGTCGGCGGTCCCCTAGAGTGGGAACCCCCAGGCGTCCAGTTGCTCCTCTCACCAAATCTGGAAGTGTAAGGCTTCTTCCTCCACCTACTCCCATCAGACTTTCCATGAGATTGGGAAGGCTTCCCTTCCCCTTGCTTGGGAGTAAAACCCTTACGGCGTTTGGTTCGCTCCAAATCATTTTCCAAGATCCTGGCAGCCTCAACTAGTTCATTGAATCCGGCTCTCTTCATGGAGATGAGGGGTTGTCTCAGATTTTCCCTCAACCCTTGGTAGAAGAGGTTATCCCTCTCTACATCATCCGCCATTGTCGTTCCCGCATAACGACCCAAACGGGTGAACTCTTGCACGTACTCATCCACTGTCTTGTCTCGCTGCATTAAATGCAGAAACTGCCTCTGCAGGGCCAACCGTGTTGAAACTGGGATATACCTCTTAAGAAAAGCGTCCCCGAACTCTTCCACTGATGGGGTGCGTCCCGGGAACTGGCGGCCGCTAAGGCTCACCCACCATAACTTGGCATCTCCTTCCAACATGAACGCCGCATACTCAGCTTTCTTTTCCTCTGGCGTCTCTGCCGCCCTTAGCAGTTCTTGAATGCGAACCCACCAGTCCTCCGCATCCGTTGGAGTACCCACTCCCTTGAATGACGGGGGATGAAAACTCAGGAAATACTTCAGGTGCCGATCTCCATGTCCGACAACTACCCTCTCCGCCAAAGGCTCCACTCGCCTGGCTTCTCTTCCTGGCACGGTCGTTGCCGTATCTGGTGTGGCAGGGGTTGCCACCTGAGCCGCTGCTGCAGCTTGAGCTGCCACCATCGCTTCTGCAAGCATGCGGCAGAAGTCGGCCGGGTCTACACCCGTGCCCAAAAGGCCTGGAGCAGTAGCACTGCTCGCCGAGAGATCATCCCTTGCTCTTGAAGTGCCCGCCTCGTTGCTTGCACTCTTCAGGAAGACAAGAAATAAGGGATTAGTCTCCAATCTCAAGACTAAAACATACGGACACTCACGGTCCCGCGTTACTCTTATGTGTATAACTTCTCTACGCACTGACCTTGAATCTAACCTCGCTTTGATACCAAATTGTAACACCTCCCCTGTAGTGGACGTATAATATGGGTCCGGCCGGGGCCCCACAACATACGAACGCCACAGCTTTAGTATTATAAGTTGATATAGCTACCCAAACTCAAAACACTTGCACAACACAGCGGAAAACCAAGCACAACCAGAAGTTATCCACTAACCAAAAGAGTACCACTAAGGCCTTAAGGCCTACCACAAATGTCCAAAAGTAAAAAGTACAATCAAACATGAATGTGCTCAGCACTCCTAGTCTACCTCGGCATGCAAGCCGGACAAAATAGTCTCAAACAACATCATCATAACTGTAGTGCTACAAAAGAGGGAAAAACACTTCATGGGGCTTAGGCCTTTTTGGCCGGCGTGCTAGCTCCTGCGTGCGATCCTTGCCCTGTAAAAATTATTAGTAACGTGGGTCAGCAAAGGCTGACCTCAAACTGTGTAACAACACATCTCCTCCCGGCCGCCCCTAACGGACCCCGGGGAACCCTCCAACCTGCAAGTCAGCACTTCATATGCAAATAAACATCTATAAATAGAAAAGCATTAAAACAGGCTTGGATGTCTCAATCATCAAAAATGTTCTCTATTGGTTGAGCATATAAAGAAAAGGGCCTACTATGCAACCTGAATGCAACACCCGGGCTTCACCCAAGGTACCCTACAGCGTATGCATCTAGCACAACATCACATCATTTTGGTACTCACATTTCCCCAATTGGCATAAAGCCGCAAACATTGAGGGAGACACAACTCCCTCACACGGCGCACAGGCCGCCACATGGAATTCTTGCCAAGGCCCCACCCGCTCGTGGGCTTAGCCCCGGGCTTGCCTGCAAGCTCTGCATCTCATGTCAGGATTCCAACAACCACAGACTGACCGATTCTAAGAAGCCTTGTTGGACCCCACCCGCTCATGGCCTCTTTGCCCGGGCTTGCCCCAAGCTTGGCATTCTCGTCAGTCTCACAGAAGGGGACTAGTCTCGCCGGGACACTCTCCACACATGACGCACATGTCACGGGATAGCCAGCCGACCACGGAGACATAGCCATGCCTTGGCACAACACAAACCAAGACTAAATACATCGCAATCCCTCTTTGTACCGCAGCGTTCCCGCGCACCAAGGAAAACATCTCCAACTCGTGCGGAGCTAACCTTGTCCACCAAGGAAACCATCTCCATTCTCATACGGAGCTAACCTTGTCCCTCAAGGAAACCATCTACCGCCACGAGGAGCTAACCTTGTCCGGGTTCGACTACACGTACCTTTTCAAGCAAACGGGACAATCACCACCACAACACAAACGGCATCTTGCCGCAACGGAAATCTCTACGAATCCCTAAGTTCGTATGCAACATCACCGGGCCGGACTAACGGTCGCGACCACGGCTTCACCCACCATGCCTAATCCACTAGCGAAGCGGATCTCTAATGCAAAGTATGCCGGGGACGGACTCAATCAACCCGGAAGTTCCTCTTGAAACTTTGCAAACCAAAACCCCTCTCATTTGAGAGTTCGGTGCCCAGAAATTAGGGAGAAAGAAAACTAAATGATGCTAATACATGCATCCTAAGGACCGAGAGGAGAGATGTCGTTACCTTCCGACTCCTCTTCCTTGCCATGGCAAAAATGGCCGGTTGGAAATCTTCGCAGCGGTCTAAGCTTCACGGATCCGGACTCGGTTCGCGATTTGGAGCTCCGAAACCCTTCCTACAGCCCAAGACCTTCTTCTTCTTCCTCCTTGCTCTAGCTTTTCTCAAGATCTTAGAAAGAGAAAACTTGGAAAACAGTGAGGGTTTCCAACCCTGAATTCGGTCTTAACTCCCCAGGAGATGGCCTGAACCGTTAGATCCTAAAACCAGAAAAAGAATGGCCGCGATTCGCCTGGAAAATAGAAGACCTGGGCCGAACACGGCCTGGCACACGCCCGTGTCCAGGGCCGTGTGCCTCATTCGCCGTCTCAGATCGACGCGCCTGGAATCAGACACGGTCGTTCGACATGCCCGTGTTCAATCCGACACGCCCGTGTCCCCAGTGACACGGCCGTGTGGCCTTCCGTGTGCCTCCAACGACACGGCCCCAAAACCAACCCGAGAGGTGACACGGCCTGGGACACGCCCGTGTCCCAAGCCGTGTGCCAAGTCTCGACACCCGTCGACAGGCTTTGTGTGGACACCGCGGAAAAACGTCGAGCGAAGATCGTCGACCAAGCGGGACACGCCCTGTGACACGCCCGTGTCACAGGCCGTGTGCCCAAGTCTCGACACATTGTCGAGCGAGATTGTCGACACTTTGGCCGAGTGTCGACACGGCCTCGACAAGCCCTGCGACACGCCCGTGTCGCAGGCCGTGTGCCCCCCTCTCGACACTTTGTCGAGCGAAAGTGTCGACACCTGGGCCGAGTGTCGACACGGCCTCGACACGCCCTACGACACGCCCGTGTCGCAGGCCGTGTGCCCCTCTCTCGACACTTTGTCGAGCGAAAGTGTCGACACCTGGGCCGAGTGTCGACACGGCCTCGACACGCCCTGCGACACGCCCGTGTCGCAGGCCGTGTGCCTCCTGCCAGAAACCCAAAAATTTCCAGAACTGCAGACTGAACCTCTTGCAAAATCTGGGGTGTTACAGATAAAAATAAAGATAGTTTTAATTTTGCAAATCATACTCGACCGTGACGGATCCGAAAATAAGACAAAATCTCGCTAGAGCATTAGGTCTCCTAACTTATAGACTCTTCGATCGAAATCTCTTTACAAACCAAAGAAGCCTAAAGTTGCATTATCGAGGTGATCCGCACTATTGGATTTGACTCCAATCCGGAGGATTTACGTCGTCCTATCTCTAGGATTGCGTTCAACTCCTTCCTTCTTTGAGTGATCTTTCACATTCATGAGTCTCTCGGCTACTCAAATATGAGATCCCAAGCCTACTACCGTATACCGGAAATACGGAGTCGACAAAAAAAAATAAATCAAAGAAGGATCGAGCATGAAATAACAAAAATAAAACTAAGAAAGAAAATAAACTCTCATCTCACTTCATGGATCCTCACGATCGAATGCTATAGGAAATTAGCTACGCATAATTGAAAGGGAAGACAAAACAAAATAAAAGAGAAACATTTTCATTACTTGCAAACAAAGAGAGTACACAAATATATTAAAAGGACAAGACTATGTTAGGAAGAAAAACTTGCAAAATTGGAAAAGAAAACTAATACAATAGTGAAACTAAAAACAACTCACAAGTACTCTCCACTCTCCACTCAACACTCACATTCAACTTGAAACTTTACTTCTCAAAATTTTCTCCCTTTGGCTTGAGGGATGGGGTGGCTTTTATAGGAGATGGAGAAGGATCTAGAATGAAATGAAGAGGAGGAGGCTAAGGGGGGTGGCCGGCCATGTAAGGAGAGAAGTGCATGCATGGTATTTAATTAGGTGGAGAGAATTCATGCATGATATTTAATTAGGTGGAGAGAAAGAGGTTGGTTCAATGCATAGTATTTAAAAGAAAACAAATAAAATAAAGAGAGTAAATAAGGGGGAATGGATGATAATAAAGAGTGGAGGAAAAATAATAAAAAGGAGAGAGAGGAGGGAACATGCATGAATGTGGCTTATGGAAATGAAATAAAATAAAGTAGAGAGGGGGAATGGATGTAGAATAATGAAGGGGGGGGGGGAATAGGGAGCCGGCCATGCACTTATGAGAGAACCATGCAAGGTGGTCGGCCATGCACTTGGATAAATTCATGCATGGGCTCGGGTAGGAGGCTAGGTGGGCTGCTCTTGAGGGAGGGGCTGCATGGGCTGCATGTTTGAAGTAGATGGGTGGCCGGGCTGCACCAAGGAGAGGGCTGCATCATGTGGGCTGCATGTAGGGGCTGCACGTAGGCGCTGCACCATGTTGAAGAAGTGGGCTGCACCAAGGAGAGGGCTGCATCATGTGGGCTGTATGTAGGGGCTGCACCATGTTGAAGAAGTGGGCTGCACCAAGGAGAGGGCTGCATCATGTGGGCTGCACCATGTTGAAGAAGTGGGCTGCACATGTTGAAGAAGTGGGCTGCACATGCTTGGAATTTGAAGCTATAAATAAAACAAAACAAAACATTAGTTAATACAAATGAAACTAAACATTACGAACATAATATATCATACTATTAATTAATTATATTCATAACAAAACACAAGTAAATATAAGATATAAAACATATACTAAAACTATATATTTTTATATCAAAACATAACAAAAAAAACTTGCAACATAACAAGCAAATAAAACTATAATAAAACTAGGAATTATAATATCCTAACACAAAAAAACTTTAAGAAGAAATAAAACAAAACATGCATAAAAATACATAAAACATATAATTAAACTAGGAATTTTGCATACTAAACTACCCCAAAAATGATGACTAAAACAAGTCATCACCGTTGTAGAGCGTGGTCTTAGCTCTTTAGGTTCCTTTTGTAGCCTGGTTGTATCCTGTTAGCAAGATTCCCCAGCTAGTTGGAGTCTGTTTTGGTGACTCGGTTGGGCCTCTTAGGGAATGCTTGTGTTTTGTCTTTAGGTGGTGATATCCTGAGTTTTGTTCGTCGAATGCTAATTTCGACTTCGCAGTTGTGTTCGTAGCGTGGGTTTTTAGCTGCGATGTGAATTTCATAAATTTCCGAGATGTTTCGGTTCTCGCGTCGTTTTGATATTGCATGTAAGAAATTAATATATATTGATTTGTTTATTATTAAAACTGATGCTTATAAATAGCCTTAGGTTAGAAATTAGGGCTCTGTTCATTGTCTCTTTTTGGAAAAAGCCGCCGCCTGTGCCAGAGGAAGAGAACCGTCGGTCTACCCTAGCCTTCGGACGCCGATTCCTGGAGATTTAGCGGTCAAAATTCGATTTCGAGAGTGGATCTGGATAGCTCTCGCTTGGGTCTGCATTCCTTCAATTAATCGGCTTGGTGCTCTGCGGCTAGACCTGAGAGTGAGGGTACTGGCCGACCAAGCTTTGTTGGTATTGAGGCATGTGATGATCCCTCATCCTTGGCAAGACTGATCCCTGTCTTCTTTTTTTGATTAAATTTTATCTCTCTCCTGCTTAGATCCTAGGTGTACTCTAGGATTCGTCCCCGATTATACTATTGTTAGTGTAGAGAAGTTCCAGTTAGATCTTAGTTTTCTTGAGAGAATGTGTCTGATAGGGACGGAATTGGTACGGTTCGGGTTGAGTAGTTAGCAATTGCCGTTAGATGATGAAATTTAGAGAGGCGTTTTGTTCTTGTTTTGGTTGGTTGCTGGGACTCGGCACTAGTGTAACGCCCCCGGTTTTTCTGTGCTTTATTTGATCTTTGGCTGGCGTTACGATGGCGTATTTTCGGCTTTTTGCCGTTGTAGAGCGTGGTCTTAGCTCTTAGGGTTCCCTGTGTAGCCTGTTTGTAGCCTGTTAGCAAGATTCCCCAGCTAGCCGGAGTCTTTTTGATGACTCGGTTGGGCCTCTTAGGGAATGCTTGTGTTTAGGCTTCGGGAGGTGTTATCCCGGGTTTTGTTCATCGAATGTTAATTTCGACTTCGTAGTTGCGTTCGTAGCATGTGTTTTTAGCTGCGGCGTGAATTTCGTCTTTTTCCGAGAAGTTTCGGGTTTCGGGTTGTTTTGCTATTGAGTGTAAATAATTATTGATTTGTGGTTTGTTTATTATTAAACTGATGTATATTTAGTCTTGGGTCAGTTTTAGGGCCCTTCTTGTTCTTTTCTTGTTTCCTTGCTTGGTAGAAGCCGACGCCCGTCGCCTGTACGAGAGGAAGAGCATCGCCGGCCTACCCTAGCCTTCGGACGCCGTTTTCCTGGAGTTTTTGCGGTCGAATTTTGGTTTCGAGAGTGGATTTGGACTGCCCTCGCCTGGATCTGCACTCTTTCTGCTCCTCAGCTGGTGCTCTGCGGCTAGATCCGAGAGTGGGGGACGCCGCCGGCCAAGCTTTTCTGGTATTGAGGCAAGTGATGTACCCTCATCCTTGCCTTAGTTGATCTTTGCCTTCTGTTGATTTAAATTTTTGTCTCTTTCTTGTTGGGATTTTAGGTGTAAGCTAGGGCTTGTTCCCGATCATACCGTGGTTAGTGTAGAAGGTTCCAGTTAATCTCAGTTTTCCTGAGGGATTGTGTCTATTAGGGACAGATTTGGTTCGGTCTAGGTCGAGTAGTTACCATTGCCGATAGAGGTTGTACTCGAGAGAGAAGAGAGAATCCCCGTTCTCGTTTTTGGTCGTTGCTGGATCTGGCTCCTGTAGCCAGGTGGGGTGTCGACACTGTTGTGTCGACACCGGCCAATCGTGGTGTCGACACTTGGTGTCGACACCAGCAGTGGCAGTGTCGACACAAGGTGTCGACACCGGCTGCAGTGGTGTCGACACTTGGTGTCGACACCAGCGGCTGCAGTGTCGACACCATGTGTCGACACCGGCAGCAGTGGTGTCGACACTTGGTGTCGACACCAGTAGCTGCAGTGTCGACACCTTGTGTCGACACCGGCAGCAGTGGTGTCGACACTTGGTGTCGACACCAGCAGCTGCAGTGTCGACACCATGTGTCGACACCGGCAGCGGTGGTGTCGACACTTGGTGTCGACACCAGCCGCGGCAGTGTCGACACATCATGTCGACACCGGCTGCTGTAGTGTCGACACTTGGTGTCGACACCGGCCGTGGTTGTGTCGACACCTTGTGTAGACACCGGCTTGTCGAGGTGTCGACACATCATGTCGACACTGGTGCTGCGCTTGTTTTGGGGTCAGGTGGACTCGGGGTTGGTTCGGGTTAGGCGTGCAAGGCCGCGTCGGTGGGACCCGACGTTTTGCCTTGGGTTCGTGTGTTTCTTAGGATTGTTAGAATGACTTTTTCCCTAGGGGGGTGCTTTGGGTGGTCGGCTAATTTCTGCATGCCGACTCTTGGGTCGTGGCAGGTGGTGGAGTTTTGGTGGCCTCTAGAGGGGTGGTTTTATGTGGAGAGCTGTGGCCACCGCCTTTTGCCCCGGTTTGGGTTGGTGTGTGTGGGACCCTAAAGCTGCCACTGTTTGACCCCTTAGCCCTTTTTGGGTCTGATTCTAGTTATGCAATCAGACCCATGTTTGACCACTGCCACTTACCCACGTGTTAGGACTGTTAATCCCTTTCCTGTTTATGCTTTCCTTTCTTTTGGCATATGTATATGTCTTGATGCTGTTGCAGGCTTTATTGGTAGGGCATGTTGGTTTTAATGCTCACCCTTGGTGTGCTCTGCGGTGTTTTAGACAGTACTCTTTTCTTGCTGCCTTTCCCTTTTTCTTTTCTTATAGCAGCTTGTTGCCGGGTTGGTAAACCCTTCATCTTATTGCTCATTAACCTATTGCTCTAATTACTTTTGATTGTTTCCTTGCTGAGGTGTTCTTTTCTTGAATGCCTCAGGTCCAGGTTGTAGCCTGTTCAGCGGCTAGTTCTTTGGAGGGGCTTGTTGGTGGCCTCTAGGGTAGCTGAGATTGCTGATCCCCGTTTGTTGTGAGGTAGTTCTTTACTCTTCTGTATAGACATACATACTCGCCAGTGGGTTCGTGTCAGGTTGTTGGCGCCCACTAGTGGCTTTTTGTGATGCTGAATATGAATTTAAACTGCTGTGTTTGCCTATTTGAGGTTGGTTACTTGCTTCTGGGAAGGATTTATGCTAGGTTGCATGTTAGATATTTTAAAACCTAAAAGTATTATTATATGTACCCCCATGCATAACATGTTTCTAAATCAAAGACACTACTTTTCCTCAACGTAAAATACTATTTTCATACCTATTATATTCACCTTAGAGTCATGCACGTATAAGTCGTCCCCCGGGGATACTTATGCTCATTTAGGGTGTCAAGTTAATTAAACCAAAGTATTTTCTACTGCGTATAAATATAATTTTAACTGTGGACTAGCTGATCCACCGAGCCGAGGGATACGGCCATTCAACATAACTGATTTTCTTTCATACTTAATTAACCATTTTCCTAAAAATCTAACGTTTGGAGTTTTGCCTGAGCGTGTGCAGTTATCCCCTGCACGACGTGGCATCACGGCGCGTGTTTTCTCCTACTCTGATACGATTTTTACCGTGGAGAAAATGCGGGTTGTGACAATTGGCCAGTCGGGGTGTCGACACTTTGTGTCGACACCGGCCCGCTGTGGTGTCGACACCTAGTGTCGACACCGGCCATTCGGGGTGTCGACACTTTGTGTCGACACCGGCCATCCGGGGTGTCGACACTTTGTGTCGACACCGGCCAGCCGGGGTGTCGACACCGGCCAGCCGGGGTGTCGACACCGGCCAGCCGGGGTGTCGACACCGGCCAGCCGGGGTGTCGACACCGGCCAGCCGGGGTGTCGACACCGGCCAGCCGGGGTGTCGACACCGGCCAGCCGGGGTGTCGACACCGGCCAGCCGGGGTGTCGACACCGGCCAGCCGGGGTGTCGACACCGGCCAGCCGGGGTGTCGACACCGGCCAGCCGGGGTGTCGACACCGGCCAGCCGGGGTGTCGACACTTTGTGTCGACACCGGCCAGCCGGGGTGTCGACACTTTGTGTCGACACCGGCCAGCCGGGGTGTCGACACCGGCCAGTCGGGGTGTCGACACTTTGTGTCGACACCGGCCAGTCGGGGTGTCGACACTTTGTGTCGACACCGGCAAGTCGGGGTGTCGACACGTTGTGTCGACACCGGTCGCCGTAGTGTCGACACCTTGTGTCGACATCGGCCTGTTGTGGTGTCGACACATTGTGTCGACACCGGTTGCCGTGCTGGTCTTGGGGCAGGTAGGACTCGGAGTTAGTTCGGGTTAGGCGTGCAAGGCCGCGTCGGTTGAACCCGACGTTTTTGCCCTGGGTTCGTGTGTTTCTTTAGGATTGTTAGTGTGACTTTTCCCTAGGGGAGGGGGTAATGGGTGTTCGGCTAGTTTGTGCATGTCGACTCTTGGGATGTGGCAGGTGGTGGAGTTTTGGTGGCCTCTGGAGTGGTGGTTTTATGTGGAGAGCTGTGGCCACCGCCTTTTGCCCCGGTTTGGGTTGGCGTGTGTGGGACCCTAGATCTGCCATTGTTTAACCTCGTAGCTCTTTTTGGATCTGGTTTTGGTTATGTATTTAGATCCATGTTTTGACCCCTGCCATTAACCCACGTGTTAGGACTGTTAGTTCCTTTCCTTTTTATGGCTATTCCTTTTGCCATATATGTATATGTCTTGTTGTCGTTGCAGGCTCTTTAGTAGGGCATGTTGCTTTTATTACTCGCACTTGGTGTGCTTTGCTGTTCTTTGGACAGTGCTCTTTTCTTACTGTCATGTTCTTTTTTTTTTGCTGATGACATTTTGTTGTCGGGTTGGTAAACCATTCTTACTTGCTCATAAATTTAATGCTCTATTTCCTTTTTGATTATTTTCTTGCTGAGATGTTCTTTTCTTGAATGCCTCAGGTTCAGGTTGTAGCCAGTTCAGCGGCTAGTTCTTTTGGAGGGGCTTGCTTGTGGCCTCTTGGGTAACTGGGATAGCTGGTCCTCGATTTTGTGAGGTAGTTCTTTACCCTTCTGTATAGACATACATACTCACCAGTGGGTTCGTGTTAGGTTGTTGGCGCCCACTGGTGGCTTCTTGCGATGCTGGGTATGAACTTAAACTGCTATTTCTTTGCCTAGTTGTGGTTGTTTACTTGCTTCTGGGAATGTTTTATGATAGGTTGCATGTTAGATATTTTAAACCCTAAGAGCATTACTATATGTATCTCATCCATAACATATTTATAAAACCAAAACACTACTTTTCCTTTAGCGTAAAAACTACCTTTTTTATATAATATACTAACCTTAGAGTCGTGCATACAATGAGTCGTCCCTCAGGGACACTTATGCTCTTTTAGGGTGTCAACTTAAATTAACAAAAGTATTCTCCGCTGCATACAAATATACCTTTTAATTGTGGACTAGCTGATCCACCGTGCCGAGGGATACGACCATTTAATATAACTGGTTTTCTTTCATATTAATCGATGTTCTTCCTTAAAAATCTAGAGTCTGGAGTTTTGCCTGAGCGTCAGCAGTTATCCCCTGCTTGACGTGGCATCACAGTGCGTGTTTTCTCGTACTCTGATACTTCCTCATTTCGGAGAAAATGCGGGTTATGACAGTTGTGGCTGTCCATATGTTGATATGTGCGGACTGCACCTTGTCCGTATAGTGTGGGCGGTCTGGTGCAAGGCCGCCCAGTAGTGAACATTGGTGCCTTGCTCCTGGCGGTTTTCTTGGAATCTGGCTAAGTCTTTGCGGACTCAGCGGACGGAGGTTTTGCTAGTGCGCGGGTTGGGGTGGTGATTCTATGCATTAGGGTGGTGACCACACTACTCACCTCGCCTATAAATAGATCCCCCCGGCACGTCTACAGTAACAGAGTGAACAGTAAGTTGGGCTTGTGCAAGTGTTGCGGTCTGCGGTTTTTTATCTGCGCGGGTTGAGTAGTGCTTACGGTTTACTGTGTGCAGGTCGCGCGGCTAGCTTCAAGGAGCCAGGAGTTGGGCATTGAAGTGTGCGGTCTCTACAGTCTCAACTGCTCGCTTCTGCGGCTTGTCAGTTTTCTGGTTCAGCTTGTTCAAGTTCTAATAACCTGTCCTCCGGTCTCAGGCGGGTAGGCGGTCTGTTCCTCAGTTCTTCAGCAGGCAGCGAATAACGGTGTGTCCTCTTGACCTCGCGGTCTTGGCGCACTCCGTGTGTTATTCGGCTTGGAGCAGTTGCAGCTCGGGCGGCTTCAGCGATCTTGACGGATTGGGCGGTCTTGACGGTCTCCAGTGCTGTCCGCCCGGCTTGTTTTGTTCTTTCTGTTTGTCGCTTGTGTACTAGCGAAATCATGTCTCGCTACGTATATCTCGCCTTGTAAAGAAGTGTGAATGGATATAAGACCTGCTTGTTCTTCCATTTGTGGTTGGTGTTAAGCTTGTTCCTTGTGTGTCTGCATGATCAAAGTCTGAACTGGGTAGTGCTGAGAATATTAATTTGGCTTTAGGCTACCTTGCTGACCGCTTTGAGAAAATTTAACACCTCCAACAGATTCCAATTACCGACCTCCCTTGGCCGCACAGGCTCATGCGAATAGCTTGGCAACAAGCCATTTCATGGGTTGTGCATTGAAGGGAATGGCTAAGGAAAACGACCAGCTCCGTGAGCGAAACAAGTGGCTTAGCACAGAGGTTGCGCAGCTGAAGGAAAAGGAAACAGTAAGAATTTCATTCGCTGCGACTTGAAATAGTGTCCGCCCTATCTGACTGCCTTGCTTTTTGCAGAGGTGATATGACATCGAAAACCCGGACTTCCAAGACGCAATGATGCATTTTGTGAAGGAGAGCGTAGAGGTCGCCGTCCTCCGTTTCATCGAGCTTGGGCACGCAAAGGAAGGAGGGTGTCATTCATGTTCCTTTTGCCGAGCTGTATCCTGAGTTGAAGAGGAAAGTCGCTGCTATGGAGCGTGCGGCCAGGGGCGAGGCCGCGGTTAGCGAAGAGGAGGAAGATGAAGAGGAGACTGAAGTGGTTGAGGTCGAAGTGGAGGACGAGCAGGAAATCCAAGAAGCTGCGGGCGAAGTTTTGAATGATGCCGATCAGGAAGCTAAATCTTCGAGTCCACATCAAAAGATTCAAGTTCTGTACATACGCCTAGCGAGTACGCGAGTAGTGAAAGTGATGACAGCGGGAGCACCTCTGAGGGCTATTCACCTTTAGAAGACGAACCTGAAAGCCCAGTTCCTGCAGCAAAGAAGCTGAAGCCTTCTAATTAAATGTTTTGTTTTTCACTTTTTCTTTTGCAAAGGCTCGGCGGCCTCATTTTTTTTTGTAAGCCGCGCAAGTTCAATAGGTTGTAATTGATTTTCTGAAAGAAATGTAAAGGATACTTCTTCAGTTCAACATTCTTGTTTGAGCAGTTTTTGCCGGATTCCATAATAATATTTGTAGTCCGTTCGCACTCTTTAATAATATGCCTCGAGCTTATAACTTAGGTTGCCTTGACATGTTCAAGATTCCTAGAGTTCTATCCTCCACAACTGATCCTTAGGTAAGAGATGATTGAAATGCCACATAATAATGTCTGCTAGAAAACCAGTTCGCGCTAATCAGGGATCAAATTCACATCACTGGACTAGTGCGAGCTAACGCAATTGAGGACCTGTGCGAGCGAGTTAATTCTACAGGTCGGGAAATAATTAGAAATCAGTTGTTATTGCGGATTAACTCCAATATATTGCCAAAAGTCACAAGTATTAGAGCGCACGGGTTCATTAATCAAGTCGTCGAATCAATTTTATTATCCACTCACGTTGTTTTGTTAAATATGATTTTTAATGACAGCTAGCGCGGCTTGGAGAGTAAATCTGTGATTGAGATTAATTAGATGGAGATTGATTGACCAACTTGAGCAGATATATCATAGAAGTTAGATCGCATATTATAGAAGTCAGATCGCTTTCGTGGGCCAAAAAGATATTGCAGGCCGCACAATTATTGTTTTGATCAAACCCTAAGTATTTGCTGCCCACTACTATATAATCATGTCCGCCTGATTTAATTCATATAATGCGCCCTTTACGGATACAGCTTTCGTCCGCAAGATTAATATAAATAATGCGACCTGTGTGGATATAAACGACGACCTGGATGAAAATATTTCAGGTTTGGAGAGAGTTACAGACCTAGATGACCAAGTGGGCAGGTGCACGCAGTGCTGCCTTGCTTTCCTCAACGAGACCACAAAAGCTATAAACTCTTTCAACTTAGAGAAAGAAATATACACTGCTCTCTTGCCTGGAGATACAGACCAAGTTGATCAATTGGGCATGTGCACGTAGAGCTGCATTGCTTTCCTCAGAGAGATCAACCTGGTTGTCGGTCTCCTGCAGGCACTGCTCCAGATTATCAAGGAGTGTTCGAGGGTCACAAGATAAGATGATCAATTGGGCAGGTGCGCGCAGGGATGCATTGCTTTCCTCCAAGAGATCATCAAAGCTGTAACGATATCCCTTATGATGCATGGTAGAGCTAACACCCACCCTGTCCCTCCAAAATACAGTGGTGGGGTTAAATACCAGCTGGGATCTGTAATCCAGAAGTCTACCGCACGAGAATCTGCAAGCTCCCACTACACGATGCAAAATCTCCCCTCATCACATGGTCAATATGGTGTTACGCTAATGACAACGATTCTGGTGGGGGTTTAAGCTGGACCCGACTGTTGAAATTTGTGAAGTGGAAGTGGGTGACGGGACAGGCCGGGCGGCCTGGGGCGGACAGCTTTGGCGGACTAGGCGGACTGGGCGGACTGAGATTTGCGGCCTGGTGGAAGGTCTAGTGGAAAGTCAGCTGTCTTCTGAGTGGCTTGTTGCATGGAGTCCGCGGACTATGCGGCCTGGTTTCTGCGGATAGGGTGTTTGCTGATTGGCTTTGCCAAGGAGCGGCCTGAGCGGATGAAGGCTTGCGGACTGGTGCATAGCTCAGTGGCCGCGGGTGCATGCTTGTGCTGATAGGCGGTTTGGCTCGTGTCCGCGGGTAGCTTGCGGACTGGAGTGTCCGCGGTGTGGGCTGTTGCGGACTGGGCTTAGAGCTTGGCTGAGGCCTTGTCGAGCTCTGGTGGCACAGCAGGCGATTTGCTGTGGAGATCGATTGGCGGACTGGGTTTGGAGTCCGGGGTTGGCTGCTGCTTTGGACAGAAGTGCGAGGAGCTGGCAGACTGATGGCGGTCTGTGCTAGGGTGTTTGGCGGACGGGAATTTGAGTCCGCCATGCTCGCATTGGCCTTTGATGGTTTTGGACTTGGTCACACTTTGTGCCAAGACCATGGTGTCTGCGGTATCCGCCAAGTCCGCTGTGACCGGGCGAACTGCTACTATCTGCCTTTGGTCGTGGACTTGTGGAGGATTGAGGTGTGAGTCTTGCGGACTGCCTCGGGTTGGTGCAGACTGCCATTGAAGGGGGTTGCTGTCCTGCAGTGGTTGGAGCTTTGCAGGCTGTTGCCTTGTCCGCATAAGCTTGGGCGGACTGGAGAGGGTTCGCCAATGTTTGCCTTGCTCCTGGCGGTTTTCCTTGGTATCCGGCTAAGTCCTTGCGGACTCAGCGGACGGTATTTTTGCTATCACGCGGGCTAGGGCAGTGTCGCTATCTTCTGGGCGGTGACCACACTCCTCACCTTGCGTATAAATAGGACCCCCCTGGCAACCCTAAGCAACCTGAGAGAACAGTAAGTTGGGTTGAGCGAAGTGCTGCGGTCTGTGTTTGTCAGTCCGCACGGATTGTTTCAGGCTGACGGTTTGCTGTGTGCAGGTCGCGCGGATAGCTTCAAGGAGCCAGGAGTTTGGCTGTGACTTCGGTCAAGTACTTGGAAGTGTGCGGTCTCTGCGGACTCAGCAGGAGGTCGCTCTACGGCTTGTCAGTTCTGTTTCATCTTTGTCAGCTTCAATAACCTGTCCGCCGGCTTTAGGCGGGTAGGGGTGTTCCTCAGTTCAGGTTCAGCAGGAGGCGAATAACGGTGTGTCCGCGCGGCCTCGCGGCTTCGGCGGACTCCGTGTCTATTCGGCGAATTGCAGCATAGCTCGGGCAAGCTCAGCGGTCTCGGCGACCTCGGCGACCTCGGCGACCTCGCGGTCTCAGCGGACTCCGGTGCTGTCCGCCCGGCTTGTTTTTGGTGCTTTCTGTTTACAGCTGTGATACTAGCGAAATCATGTCTCGCTATGTATGCCTCGCATTGTAAAGAAGTGAATGAATAAAAGACCTGCTTGTGCTTCCATTGTTTGTTGGGTGTTACCTCTATTCCTTGGTTCCGCTGGTTCAACGTGAGAACTGGGTAGTTCCGAAGATATTAATTTGGCGTTTGGGCTATCTTGCTGACCACGTTGAGAAAATTTAACATGGTATCAGAGCGAGGTTACTGAGGTTCAGTTGCGTGAGCGGAAGTCAGCCAGTGTTGTTACTCAGTGATTGAGTGGTGATCAACCTGTGTTGTTTCTCGGAGCTTCTGAAAGGTTGCCAACAGGTGTTGCAATGGAAGGGAGTTTTGCAAGAGGTCTGGGCATTGAACTCTTAACGCCGACTAACTTCAAGAAATGGAAGTCGTGCATGAAGAGTTATCTTCTTGGCGAGGAGCTGTGGGAAGTCGTCGGTGGAGACGACAGACAGGAAGTGTCACAACCCGCATTTCCTCAACGAGTACCTCGTATCAGAGCAAGAGGAACTACGGGTTATGATGCCACGTCGTGCAGGGGATAACTGCACACGCTCAGGCAACCCTTGACGCATAAATGTTACGTGTAAGAAAACCTTTGGATTTAATGGCCGTATCCCTCGGCCTTAGGTATAAAAAACTGTCTTTGTACGCGGCGGAAATACTTTGTTTATATATGACGTTCTCCTATATGCAGTCTATAGTGATACTACTATAAGAAATCATCTTTGTTTACGTCATTTGGAAAATACGTGTTTGGTGACCAAAACCTGTTATGCATGTCTACACTAATATTTTTGGTTTAGCTTCAAAATACCTAATGCAACCTACCATAAATCCTTCCCAATAGCAAGGAGACATCATCCAAATGAGTCATATTAGCAGTCTATTATTCATACATCACAAGTAAAGTAAAACACCAATGGACGCCAACAAGCTGACACGAACCCATTGGGGCACATGTATGTCTGTACACCAAAGAAAAGAACTACCTTGCTCCGTAAGCTTGGCTAGCTCCCAAGAAATGCCTCCAACAAACCTAGCCGCTCAACCGGCTACAACCTGCACCTGAGGCATTCAAGAAAGAATACCTCAGCAATCCTCGAAGATACAATAAAAAGAAGAGCAGCATGTTTATACAATATCATGAAGGGGCTTACCGACCCCGAAGCAATGATTCATACAAGTAAAAGGAGTGAAGAAAACAAGTGGAAAACGCACCAAAACACATGCCAAACGCACCAAGTGCGTACAAGGTTCATCAAGTACTGCTCAACCCGCAGGAGCAAAAGGCAAAACACATGCCCATTCCATCATCCTTCGTACAAGAAACAACTAAACGAGTGACACATAAGCAGCGGTTACATGCGATTCAGTAAGGGTCTTTTGGTGGCAGCCCTAAAGTGGAACGCACCAATAAAACCAGCCCAAATCGGGGCAAAAATGGTGCTCTTCACCACAAATCCAAACCCGGTGGCCACAAAGGCATAACCCACACCACCCCTTACCAAATCCGCACACACACGCTTCTGCCATGGTTCACATTCGCCTCGCAAAACTCACCATAAACGAACCTAACCGTAACCCCACAATCAAATCTCACCATAACCCAAATACCACTTTCCCTTCCTTCATCCTCACACCTGACGACCAATTGCCAACGTAGAGTTTGATGCATTTCATCACATGAAAGAGTTTGATTAATCTAATCACATTAATCACATGTTTGGAACAAGAAAGAATCCCATGTTTGGAACAAGAAAGAATCACATGCTACATGAACATGAATCAAATTAGAAAGGCTATATGAACAAGAATCAAATTAGCTACATGAATCACATGAACAAGAGAAATTTAAGAGCATAGGGAAATTAGCTACATGAATTAAAGTCGTTCAGCATAAGGAAATTTAAGAGCATACGAAGGCTAGTGAGGAAGAACCCAAAACAAGAAGAACAAGCTCATGAAACTTGAAAGAGAAACTAGCTATTTTGTTTGCACAATCAAAAACAAGAAAGAAGATTGGCAAGGGTGAAGAACATCGCTTGCCTGAACCGAGACGATGCCGCGACGGCTGCTCCTCTCTTTCCTTGCCTTGCTTGATCCCTTGCTCTCTTGCTTTCTCTTTGAGGATGAAGAAGAAGATGAAGAGAAGGTGAAATTAGGAGAAGAAACTCTGATTCGGCCTTATTCCCTCCAGAACAGAGCTGGACCATTAGATGCAGAATCAAGGAAATCAACGGCACAAAAAAACTGGAAATAGTCGATTTTCGGGCCGGTCACGCCCTGTATCACGCCCGTGACACAGGGCGTGTACCTTAAGCGGCGCAGAAAGTCGGCAAATCCAAGTTGATCCACACGGTACACGACCGGGTACACGCCTGTGACGGGTCGGTCACGCCCGTGACCTAGGGCGTGTAGCCCGTGTCTCGACACCTTGTCGACACAAAGTGTCGACACTCGACACAGCTGGACACGCCCTGTGACACGCCTGTGTCACAGGCCATGTCCTCTCTCTCGACACCCGACACTCGACACTCAACACTCGACACTCGACACTGCGGGACACGGCCCGTGACACGCCCGTGTCACGGGGCGTGTACCCCATTCGTCGAGCTTAACTCGACACCAGAAAATCGTCGAGTCAAGGAGGTCACGCCCAGGTCACGCCCTGGGTCACGCCCCGACACGCCCGTGTCGGGGGGCGTGCCACGCACAAAAAAATGCCTATTTTTCCATGTTTTGAAAAATGTTTCTCTGTCGTCCTAAACCATTTTTGCCTTAAGAACTTTTTACCCTTTTTGTTTCCTGTACCAGCAACTCGTTTTGAGCGACATTTCCCGGGCGCGAAAAAGTGCAAGCATTCCCTAAGAGGCCTCACCGAGTCCCCATCTGGACTCCGGTTTGCTGGGGAATCGTACAACTCGGCTACCAAAACAGCCACTCGCAAGCCCACGGGAAAAACCATGCTCGAACAACGGTCAAAGCCAACGTAACGCCCATCAAGCGTACGAAATCAAAAATCCGGGGTGTTACAATCACTCACCCTAACAAAAAGTTTCGCCTCGAAACTTTTCAATCATTTTGATCTCAATCAAAATAAGGTAACAAACCAAAAATAGCAATGCAACAAAACACCAATCCACATACCAGCTTATTTACGGGAACAAATGAGGGTGAGCCGCCCTCATCGTTGACTCGAGCTCCCACGTCGCGCTTTCCACATTCTGATTTTTCCATAGCACCTTGACCATAGGAATCTTCTTTTTCCGCAACACGTGATCTTGGGAGTCCAATATCCGGATAGGCATCTCCACATAAGAAAGGTTTGGCGCCAACTGCGGCACCACATCCAACACTTGCTGATCATTCCGTACACATTTGCGAAGTTGTCTAACATGAAACACGTCGTGAACACCAGGAAAGTTCACGGGTAATTCTACTTTGTATGCGGATGCACCAACTCGCGCAAGAATCTTGAAGGGACCTACAAATCTTGGGTCTAATTTGCGCTCTTGTCCAAACCGTTTAATCCCAACCATTGGGGAGACTTTCAAGAAAACGGAATCCCCCACCGCAAACTCTAATTCCGACCTTAGTCGGTTGGTGTACTTTTCATATCGCTCTTGGGCGATTCGGAGCTTCTCCCGAATAAGTCGTACGACAACTTCCATGTCCTCGAGCGCCTCTGGGCCCAACAAAGGCCGCTCGCCAACCTCAGTCCAAAAGAGGGGAGTCCGATATCGACGCCCATATAACGCTTCGAACGAAGCCATTTGCAAGCTTTCTTGATAACTATTATTATATGTGAATTCCATAAGCCGCAAACGTTCATCCCATGCTCCGCCATAGTCAAGAATATAGCATCGAATCATATCTTCTACAATTTGATTAACTCGTTCTGTTTGGCCATTCGTCTGAGGGTGATACGCAGTGGAATACCGCAAATCCGTGCCCAAACCCTCTTGTAGACTCTTCCAGAAACGAGAAGTAAATCGAGAATCCCTGTCTGAAATAATATTGACTGGCACACCATGCAGTCGGATGATCTCGTTCAAATAGAGCTCCGCTATTGTCTTCATCGGGTAGTTGAACTTAAATGGTATGAAATGAGCACACTTGGTCAATCTATCCACGATCACCCACACGGAGTCATGTCCTCGTGGAGATCTTGGTAGGCCTGTAATAAAATCCATTGAGATGCTTTCCCACTTCCATGTTGGAATCTCCAATGGTGTCAACTTGCCACCAGGCCTCTCATGATCAGCTTTCACCCGCTTGCAGGTATGACATTCAGCTACAAATCGCGCTATATCTCTTTTCATTCCATACCACCAGACAATTTGTTTCAAATCACGGTACATTTTTGTTGAGCCTGGATGGTAGGCCATACTTGAACCATGTGCTTCCCGACACACCATCTCGCGAATGTTTCTAACTGCGGGAATACAAAATCGACCACGATACTTTAACGTGCCCTCCTCATCAAAAGAAAAATCCGGTAATTCCCCTTTTTCAGTCCGAAGCAATAGATGTAACAGATCAGGATCATCCTTTTGATGTTGTCTTGCAAGCACCAGCCATGAAGGTTCTTCTACCATCGAATGACTTTGCGGGTCATATTTGCCCACAGAAATATCCATCAATAAAAATTCCTCCACAAGACGGTCAACTGAAAGATGAAATAATTTCCCCGTCTTCCGACTCAAAGCATCGGCCACAACATTCTCTTTCCCCGGATGATACTGAATGTCCACATCATAATCAGCTACATATTCCAGCCATCGCCGTTGGCGCAGATTCAGTTCCTTTTGCGTGAAGACGTACTTTAAACTTTTATGATCCGTAAAGATTTTGCACTGTGCACCATACAGTAAGTGTCTCCACAACTTCAACGCAAAGATCACCGCTGCGAACTCCAAATCATGCGTTGGGTAGTTCTTTTCATGACTTTTCAATTGCCGAGACCCATACGCAATCACCTTTTTGTCTTGCATTAAAACACATCCAAGTCCAACGTGCGACGCATCCACAAAAACGTCAAAATTTATCCGTTCTGTCGGCAAGATTAACACAGGAGCGGTACATAACTTGTTCTTGAGTTCAAGGAATGACGCCTCACACTTGTCATTCCACTCAAACGCCACATTATTCTGGGTTAAGCGAGTCAAAGGTGCGGCCAACGTCGCAAACCCTTCGACAAATCTGCGATAATAGCCGGCCAATCCCAAGAAGCTTCGAATCTCCTTGGGTGTCTTCGGTCTTCTCCACTCCATGACTGCAGCAATCTTTTCGGGATCCAC
Source organism: Platanthera guangdongensis (assembly GCA_039583875.1). NCBI lineage: Eukaryota > Viridiplantae > Streptophyta > Magnoliopsida > Asparagales > Orchidaceae > Platanthera > Platanthera guangdongensis. The sequence continues at coordinate 15,867,880 of CM077163.1, forward strand.
TGAAATTCCATGTTGATTAATGACATGACCCAGAAAAGCAACTTGAGGCAACCAAAACTCGCATTTGCTTAGTTTGGCGAATAATCATTGGTCTTGCAAAGTGGCCAATACCAAACGCAGATGCTGTTCATGCTCCTCAGCACTGCGGGAGTAGACAAGAACGTCATCAATAAAAACCACCACAAACTTATCCAAGTAGTCCTTGAACACCCTGTTCATCATATCCATGAAGGCTGATGGTGCGTTGGTTAAACCAAACAACATCACCAGAAATTCAAAATGACCATGCCTTGATCGAAATGCAGTCCGCGGAATATCAGACTCCCGGACGTTGAGCTGATGATAGCCCGAGCGGAGATCAATCTTCGAAAATACGGAACTGCCACGCAGTTGATCAAACAAATCATCGATTCTTGGCAGTGGGTACTTGTTTTTAATCGTCACCTTGTTCAACTCCCGGTAATCGATGCAAAGCCGCATCGACCCATCTTTCTTCTTTACAAATAACACCGGTGCACCCCAAGGTGATGAACTCGGCCTGATAAACCCTTTTGCCAATAAGTCATCCAACTGGGTACGCAACTCTGATAGCTCACGCGGGGCCATTCTGTACGGCGCTTTCGCAATAGGCCGCGTACCCGTTTCCAAATCAATAACGAACTCGACATCACGATCAGGGGGAAGACAAGGAAGATCAGTAGGAAAAACATCTGGGAATTCACGCACAACCGAAATCTCCTCCAATCGCGGCAAAACAGCACTAGTCCCCACAACTGAGACTAGACAAGCAAAACAGTCGGAAACAAACAACGTCCGAACACATACCGCCGAGATCCCTGGAGTATCCTGGCATGAATCACCATAAACACTTCCCGGCTGACCATTGTCCTTGATAAAATCCAAGCGGTTCCCTTTGCACTGGATGACAGCGTCATAGCGGGATAACCAGTCCATGCCCAGAATGACGTCAAAATCCTCCAAATCGATCACCTTGAAATTAGCCTTTGCTACGAAATCGCCCAACAAAATGGGACAATCAAGAAGACCCCAGTCTGCCACCACAGAAGCACCGGAAGGGAATTTCACCAAAAAGGCATTCCCCACTCGATCTGGTGTCAGATGATACCGCTCCAGAAAGGTTCGAGCCACAAATGAATGGGTCGCGCCAGAATCAAAAAGAACACGCGCCCAACGATTCTTTACCTTAAAGTTTCCTATAAGGGTATATCTGGAACTAAGAACTACTCATAAAATGCAGAAACAAAACGTGAACCAGAGGAATGAATCGAACCTGAGATAACCTGGGGTGACATCTGAGCTTCCTCTGAGGAGATCACATTTAACTTCCCTTTTCCTTTGTCCAAACGCGGAGGCGGAGGCAAAGCCTAGAGTGGCATTGGCTGTAGCACGTGCTGGTTTTGTGGGCACCTTGCCTTCAGATGTCCCTGTTTGCCACACTGGAAGCACACCTTGTCCTTGACCCAGCAGCGGCTCATATCATGACCTCTTCCCCCACAAGTTGTACACTCCAAGTCTCTGGTTGGCGCACTCTGAATGGCGTGCACCTTCTCCTTCTTTTGCATCCCCAACCGCTTGAAACATCTTTCAAATGGGTGGCCTGACCGGCCACAGAAACTACACGTCTCCTTGTTCTTCTTCCTTACGTCTGAGTCTTGGGAGCTTTTCCCTCCCATCAGCTTCCTCTTATCCTTTCGCATCAGTTGTCCTCTTTGTTTTGCATTTTCGATAGATTCAACCTTCAACGCAGCCTCAACCACAGTAGTGTAACTCGTCGCTCCATAAGCACTTGCGAACTGCTGCACGTCGCTGCGGAGTCCGCTAAGAAATCTCTTTACGCGGTCAACTTCCGTAGTCACCAAGCTCGGAGCGAACCGACTTAACTTGTTAAACTCAATTTCATACTCACTAACTGTGAGTTGCCTCTACTTCAGGTACAAGAAATCATTCATGAGGCGGTCCCTTTCAATTGATGGCAGAAACTTGCGCCGTAACATGTATTTAAAGGCTTCCCACGAACATCCCGCCCCTAAGCTCTCCTTTTCTCGCAACCACCAACCTTTAGCCAACCCTTTGAGTTGATAGGCAGCAAGCATCACCTTCTGGTCCTCGGTAACGCCAGAATAACCAAACATCTCTTCCAATGTGATTACCCAATCATCCAAGATCACAAAGTCCGCTTTTCCATCATAAATCGGTGGTCCAAGTCGCTGAAACTGCGAGATGAAAGTCATCGCAGGAGGAACCACAACTGGGGGTATCACTGCCACGGAAGGAGTAGAACTGGTGGGGCCTCAGACCGTCTCTTGCCCTCTTGGTGCCAGTCCAGACATCGCTGAGGACATAGCTTGGAGCTGGGATTGCACTTCCTGCACCTGCCTCGTCAAAGCTTCATTATTTGGCGTAAACTATCCATCAGGGCATTATTCTGCGCGCCCGAAGACTCGCCCTCGGATTGGGGAGTTTGCCTTGTCACTGGACGCTTCGACATCATATACACATGTTCACTCTTATCAAGCTCAACCCAACAAAACACACAACGGCTAAGTACAGACCATACATATATATACATATGAATATCAACTGCTAACTTGCTCTGGGGGTTTGAGAATGATGGTATGCATAACCTAAAGATGACTCACCGTCATCCCACTACCTTGTGCCTAACCAATGAATGCATGAATTTATTTGACCCAAAACCATGAGTGTACAAGTGTCATCATGTACATCTTTAGCTTGGCACGTTGTGCTCATGCAATGTTATGTTATGCGTGTTATGCGATGCAATCTAAAAAAAGCCTTAATGCATGCCATGAGCGGTCGTACGCATCACAATGCTATGCATCCTATACTACATAGCATTGCATGCAACGAAGAAAAAGAAAACGTGTTAGTCGCATCCATGTGGTAAGGTTATGCATCCCATACTACATAACCCGCACATGTTGCCCCTATGGTGGATCCATATACAACCACATATTATGTATCCCATACTACATAATATGCCCCGTATACTTCTTGTCATGCCATGAGTGTAGTGTGCGTGCGTCGGCCAAGACATACTGATGGCACCTCGGTGTGTGTATGATATGATGCTTACAACCAAACCAAAAAGTTTGCCCGACCAATTGTCAAGCAAACCTCCCTCTGATACCAACTGTCACAACCCGCATTTCCTCAACGAGTACCTCGTATCAGAGCAAGAGGAACTACGAGTTATGATGCCACGTCGTGCAGGGGATAACTGCACACGCTCAGGCAACCCTTGACGCATAAATGTTACGTGTAAGAAAACCTTTGGATTTAATGGCCGTATCCCTCGGCCTTAGGTATCAAAAACTGTCTTTGTACGCGCGAAAATACTTTGTTTATATATGATGTTCTCCTATATGCAGTCTATAGTGATACTACTATAAGAAATCATCTTTGTTTACGTCATTTGGAAAATACGTGTTTGGTGACCAAAACATGTTATGCATGTCTACACTAATAGTTTTGGTTTAGCTTCAAAATACCTAATGCAACCTACCATAAATCCTTCCCAAGAGCAAGGAGACATCATCCAAATGAGTCATATTAGCAGTCTATTATTCATACATCACAAGTAAAGTAAACCACCAATGGGCGCCAACAAGCTGACACGAACCCATTGGGGCACATGTATGTCTGTACACCAAAGAAAAGAACTACCTTGCTCCGTAAGCTTGGCTAGCTCCCAAGAAATGCCTCCAACAAACCTAGCCGCTCAACCGGCTACAACCTGCACCTGATGCATTCAAGAAAGAATACCTCAGCAATCCTCGAAGATACAATAAAAAGAAGAGCAGCATGTTTATATAATATCATGAAGGGGCTTACCGACCCCGAAGCAATGATTCATACAAGTAAAAGGAGTGAAGAAAATAAGTGGAAAACGCACCAAAACACATGCCAAACGCACCAAGTGCGTACAAGGTTCATCAAGTCCTGCTCAACCCGCAGGAGCAAAAGGCAAAACACATGCCCATTCCATCATCCTTCGTACAAGAAACAACTAAACGAGTGACACATAAGCATCGGTTACATGCGATTCAGTAAGGGTCTTTTGGTGGCGGCTTCGGCAGACTCCGTGTCTATTCGGCGAATTGCAGCATAGCTCGGGCGATCTCAGCGGTCTCGGCGACCTCGGCGACCTCGCGGTCTCAGCGGACTCCGGTGCTGTCCGCCCGGCTTGTTTTTGGTGCTTTCTGTTTACAGCTGTGATACTAGCGAAATCATGTCTCGCTATGTATGCCTCGCATTGTAAAGAAGTGAATGAATAAAAGACCTGCTTGTGCTTCCATTGTTTGTTGGGTGTTACCTCTATTCCTTGGTTCCGCTGGTTCAACGTGAGAACTGGGTAGTTCCGAAGATATTAATTTGGCGTTTGGGCTATCTTGCTGACCACGTTGAGAAAATTTTACACCGACGATGTATCCTGATCCAGTGATCCTTAATCTCGAGTTGCAAATAGAGAAGCAAAATTGACTTGCCAAAGAAAAGTGTCAGTAAAAGAGGTCTTTTTATCTATATAATCACTAGCTATAAGTTCAAGAGAGAAGACAATGTTCAAGAATAAAACCACTTTAGATCATCTTCGTTCCAAGTGTGAGATATGTCTTCCCCCTCATAGGTTTGTAGTCGGTACGCTCCACTCTTTAAAACCTCTTTGAATATGAATGGCCCGACCCAATTTGGATTCACCTTTCCGACTGAACCGGCTCGTGCAACTGCATCAACCTTTTTTAAAACAAGGCCTCCCACCAGAAAATGTTTGACCCTGATATTTTTGTCATAAAACCTTGCAACCCAGTGCTTGACTTCCTCCTGTCTGATAGCGTCTTCATCCTGAATTTCTTCATTTTGATCCAGACTACATTTCATTTTTTTCGTTGCTGATCTCAAGCCAATCCTCCCATGTCTAGCAAGCAAAACCCTCGGGGTTTGGACTTACGGTCCATACGAAAGTTTAAAGGGAGTCTCCCCAGTGGCAGATGATGGTGTTGTTCTCAAGGTCCGTAGAACTGAAGGAAGTTTGTCTGCCCAACTTCCTTTTAGATTTTGCACCTTCTTCTTTAGTATGTTAAGCACCTGTTTATTTGCTACTTCAACCTGTCTGTTGCTCCTGGGATGATGCATGATGAGAATCGCAGCTCTATGCCAACCTGCTTGTAGAAGCTAATCATTTCTTCGTTGTTAAAATGTGGCCCATTATCTGTGATTATTGCCATCAGAATCCCATGTCTGCAAATTATCTCTCCCTAGACAAAGTTCTTCACTATCTTAGTTGTTGTTCTCGCCAATGCCTTTGTTTCAATCCACTTACTGAAATAGTCGATCATCACTAGTATGAAGCACCGCTGCCCACTTGCCATAGGAAAAGGTTCGAGGGGGTCCATCCCCCAAACTGCGAAGGTCCATGGTGTTGCAAATGACCTAAATTTTTGAGCTGGCTGGAGCTGAAGTGGAGCAAATTTTTGGCATTGAACACATTTCTTTGCATAACATTAAGTGTCTTTCTCATTGTGGGCCAGAAATATCCTTGTCGCAGTATTCGTTTTTCTAAAGTCCTTGCTCCCGAATGACTACTGCGTTCCCCGGAGTGAATTTCTCGGAGCACGACTGAGATTTCCTCTTCTAATACGCATCTTGTCATTGATGAGAGAAAAGTCTTCCTGTAAAGAATTCTAGAGATAAGATTGTAATTTGCAGCTTTTATCCTGAATCTTTTCTTGTCTTTCACCAACTGATGGAATTCTCCTGTTGATAGATACAGTATGAATGGATCCATCCAAGAGGGAGGTTGATCAACCTGCATCAACTCCCCTTCATCTATTACCGGATGAAAAAGCTCTGAGGTTATCCCTCCCGAAGGGAGACCAAATTTTGCTAACTCATCTGCTCATGTGTTTTGCATTCTTGGGATTTGTTCAATGGCGAAGCTTGTAAACCTGCCGACTTCTGCCATGACAAATATTAGATATTTTTTCAACATCGGCTCCTTGGTCTCAAAATTGCCGAGTACTTGTGAGGCCATTATTAGAGAATCTGTTTTAGCATGCACATGCTCGATTCCCATTTCTTTAGCAAATGTCAAACCGACCAAAAGTGCTTCGTACTCTGCTTGGTTATTTGTTGTTTGAAAAGAGAACTTTATAGCCTGCTCCAACTTGATTCCATTTGGATTGATGGGCACCACTCCTGCCCCTGAGGAGTTTCTGCCTGAATCCCCATACATATAGATTGTCCAGGCCAGAGGAGACCGTTCTGTATGATTAGAACTTGATTATGTCGTATATACCAGAAAATCTGCCAATACCTGTGCCTTGATGGTTGTCCTGGGTACATAGGAGATATCAAACTCACTATGCTCGATCGCCAATTTGGCTAATCTTCCTGAATGTTCCGGCTTTTCTAGGACGTTCTTCAATGGTTGATCAGTTACCACTTGAACTGAATGTGCCTGGAAATATGGTCAGAGTCTTCGAGCAGACATTACTAATGCCAAATTTAGCTTGTCTAGAATCAGATATCTCGTTTCAGCATTCTAAGGATATGGATTACGTAATACACTGGATACTGCCTTCTTCCTTCTTCTCTAACCAGAATTGAGCTGACTGTCTCTGGGTCAACTCCCAAGTAGATGTACAATATTTCTCCTGCTCGAGGACTCTGGAGCAGAGGGGTTGAAGTGAGTTGCTTTTTGAGCTGTTCGAAAGCTTCAACACATTCTTTGGGTCACTCAAACTTTGATGCTCCTCGAAGAGTTTTGAAAAAGGGGCGCTTCTGTCTCCTACTCGGGAAATAAATCTCCCAAGGCCTGTTAGCCTTCCTCCTAATTGTTGAACTTCTTTTGGGGAACGAGGAGGTGTCATATCAAGGATCGTTTTCACTTTATCTGGATTGGGAGCTAGTCCCTCGGGCGTAAGAAGATGGCCGAGAAATTTCCCCTTACTTGCCCCCAAAACACATTTTAATGATTTTAATCTCATATTATACCTCCACAAAGTAACGAACATCTCTGCGAGGTCTTGCAGATGCAATGCAAAGGTTTTACTTTTTATAAGTAGGTCATCGACATAAACTTCAAGATTTTTCCTTTTTGCTCCTTAAAAACAAAATCCATCATACGCTGATATGTGACGCCTGCGTTTTTTAGCCCGAAAGGCACCACGAGATAACAATAGCAACCATCGTTCGTGACGAAGGATGTATGAGTAACGTTAGACTTATGCATTCTAATCTGGTGATAACCAGAAAATGCACCTAAAAAACTCATACAAGGATACCTAACCGCAGAATCTACTAATGCATCTATCCGAGGCAAGGGGTAACAATCTTTATGACACACTTTATTTAATTTGGTGTAATCAACACACATTCACCACTTTCCTCCTGGTTTTTTCACCATTACAACGTTCGACACCCATACAGGATATTGAATTTCACAAATAAAATTTGCTTTGAGGAGCTTGGAGACCTCCTCTCTGATGGGTTCTGCCAACTTGGTTGCCACCTCCCTCTTCTTTTACTGAACATGCTTGAAATCAGGAGCGATGTTGAGGTGATGACAAGCAACGTCAGGATCCACTCTTGGCATGTCCTCTACTGCCCAAGCGAAGACATCTAAGTTCTTTAATAGACAGACAATCAACTCTGCTTTCTCTTCTTCCGACAGCTCTGAGTTGATGAAGAGTTTCCTCTCCTCTCCTTCTACGATGGGAACTCCTTGAGTCGCACGGGCAGGTTCTAGGTGAGTTCCTCCTCGGGTTCCGTCATCAAAGTCCTTGACTGCCTCTGAAAAGGTTGCATCCTCGGGAGCAACAACTAAAACTGCTGGGAGTGAGCCTTGCTCGATCACATTGACCGCCTGAACTAGCACTCCTGTGCCTTCCTTGGATCTCTCTTGATCTGATATTGCATGCCCTCAGTTGCAAATTTAATGACAAGATGGTATGTTGAAACCACTATTTGATATTCATTGAGGAGGGGTCTCCCAAAGATAGCATAGTAGCTGCTAGGCGCATCAACTACCACAAACTGAATGAGCTTTGTAACCCCTCTGAGGGTTCCAAGAGGGCCACACTTCCTTTTACCTATTTCATTTCACCAGCGAAACCGTAGAGTGGCCCTTTGGTGGAAAGCAAGGGCTTCCCAGTCTTCAGGGCCTCATAAGTTGTCTTGAAAATGAGATTCACTGAACCACCGATATCAATCAAAATTCTCCTTACCGTGTAGTTTTCGATATTTGCCTTGATCACAACTACATCGTTGAAGGGGTTGGCTGTCTGCGGAAAGTCATCTGGACTAAAGGTGACGACTCCCCTTGGCGGAGCAGAAGTAGAGGTTGGGGCCACCTCATGCCGGTAGACTCTTGTCATAGAAGAATTTCGGGTTAACTCTGCCCCTACTCCCCCATGAATACAGAAGAGTTCCCTGAGAGTACCTTCGTCGTTGGCATCTACGCACTCCCCTCCAATGCTGATGATGCCGAGATGGCCATCATCCTCAACTTCATCACATTCCCAGAAAACCTCTGCCACCTCTTTGCCCTTCGAGGTAGACAGTTTTGCTGGAGCCTCCTTCTGGCCAAGATCTTTCAGTTTTCCCGCTGCAAGAAGTCATTCCACCAACTGGCGAAGGACTCTGTAGTTCTCAGTCAGATGCCCCTTATCCCTGTGGAATTCACAGTAAAGCTCGGAGCTTCAGGGCCTCCATTCCACTTTCTGAAAACCTTTCTTGAATTCTTGCTTCTGCAGAATTTGGATGACCTCGTCAACTATCAGGCCCATCACTGCAAGATCGTCTATGGGATTGCTGCTCTTTTGACCACCTGAGCAGGAATCATCCCTGACCCGAAGAACTGGTAGAACTTGAGCAGCGGTTGGAGCGGGTGCAGCGGCCAATGACATTTTCTGATCACGAAACTGTTGATGGCCTTGGAATGGTTGTGTATGATGATAGTTCCTTTCCCTCTGAGCTGGGGGTTGGGAGTCTGGGCGAGGGGGCCTGGATGGATGACGAGCTGCAGAGGAATCTGCCACATCCCTTCCTTCTTCAACCCTAACTGTCAAAGAAGAAATATAAGTGAGATTGACATTTTTCTCTTCAATAAATTTGTTTGTTAGAGCGATCAACTCCTGATATGTTGCAGGCTATTTAGTGGTTGCTTTGAATTTAAGGGGTCCCTCCCTTGGACCGTTGATCAAGGCGACTTTGTAGAAATCTGGGCCCACATTCTTTACCCCCAAAAATTCCTTTTGGAAACGATCAACGAACCGAGCCACTGGTTTGTTATTCCTCTGCTTGATCTTTAAAAGGGATGTTGGCCCGCTCTTCCTTTTCTTGTAAGTATCAAATCTCAACAAGTGCTCTCTACGAAGCTCTGCAGAGCAAGTGATGGAATGGGGGGGGGGGGTACAACTCATGGAACCATTCTCTAGCTTGGCCATCGAAAGTGATAACCAAGAGTTTGCATTTCATAGCGTCCGTTAAGCATCTCAGGGCTACAACATCTTCAAAATCCTACAGATGCGTGGCTGGATCAGACTCCCCAGTGCAGGAGGGCAAGAAGGGCTCCCTGAAATTGTTCAGAGCCGGCTCCCAATGGATCCTAGCCACAAAGGGAGTGGGATCCTCAACTTCACCTGGAGCAGAGTTCGCAGCTGGTCGTGCGACCTGACCATCTTCAGTAAAATCAAGCATGCGGGCTGGGCTCCTCCTGGCCGCCTCACGGAAAAACTCCACGAGGGAAGAAAATTCCTCCTCCTGAGGTCGCTGGGGAGCTGCGGGCTGAACAGGCGAACTAGCTGGCGGAGAGGGGGAAACAGCTGGCGCTGCGCGCGCTGGCGTGTCCGCCGGGACTGCTGCGGTCTGAGATGCTCGTCGCTGGGTAAGCGCGGTTAGGGCCTAGCCGATTGCGTCCATGCGTTGGTCAGTCTCCCTTCGAGACTGTTCGACCTCCCTGCGAGATTGCTCTAGCGCATCCCATAAATCATCTGAAGAGCTTGAGCGGTTTGAGCAAGCTGGGCGCTGGGAAGATCGATAGCCCGACATGGCGATCCGAAATTTCAACAACTACTTGAATCTGAAGGCCGCGTGTTAAATGTTGATGCAAGAGATGCACCCCTGGATCCTGTGAAGGGAAAAGAGGGCAGAGAGAACTGCAAGTAGTTGTCTACTAACTGTTAGAGGAAAATAGAGAGTCGCAGATCGCGGCAACATCAGACTTCACCCGCCCAGTGAATGTCACTCTTGCGATGGGTTTTTCCTTGATCGAATGAATGTGGTTACAAGGAAAAAGTGAAAAGATGCCGAGCTATGGAAGCAACAGTCCGCAAAGCCTGAGAATTGAGTCCGCAGCCTTTAACAAGGGGGCTCCTGGGCTCGAGTCAGTGTGCTTTGGATGTGCCACTCCCCTATTTATAGGCTCCGGGGCCTGCCCAAACGGGTAAGGCTAAAATAAATGCCTGCCCGAGGTACAAGAGAATCGGGTAGTGGTGATGGGATACAAAAGGAAAAGAAAAGACAAGAGACCACGAGTCCGCCGAGGGGCGGACTGAGCTTTGCGACCAGGAGCCTTTGCCTTGATCTATCGCTGGATATACGCCGACTTGGGCGGACTGATATGTCTGTCCGCCGCTGCTGATGACGACCTGCTCAGCGCACGCCATCGGGGTTACCTCATCACTGGATGCCCGTGCGACCTCAGGAATGAGTCCGCGATGACCTGTCGTTTGGGCTGAAGATGCCTTGCAAACTCTAGGCCTAATACGGCGGCTATTGTTGCACCGATCCTCTCGCTTCCCCCAACTCCAGAAACTCCGGGCAGGTGTCTGTCGCGTGACTTTCCTCATGATGGAAGTCACAATATGACAACGCTACCCTGCCTCCTTCTCTTCCTCCCCTTCCATTTTCTCTTCTCCTACCCCTTCCACGGGCGATCGCCATCACTTGCTGTTGCTGTGGGAGGGGTGGCCTCTGACCCTGTCTCCACTCTGGTGGGTCGAACTGCCTCTGACCCCTGAGGTAATTCTCCCCGCCATGAAATCCTCTCCCTTGCCCCGGAGCAGGTCCCTCCTGGGGTCTCCAGGACAACCGGTTGTTTGGCTCCCGATACCCCCAACCGTGCTGCTGCCCCTAGATTCCCTGTCCCCTAGGCTCTTCCCTCCTTCTGGCTTCTTGCTGTCTTCTTACTCCCTGTTCCTTCATCTCGTCCTCTGCCACCTTGGTCAGCTTCTTGGCGAATGTCGGGTTTGTCTACTCTCCCTCTATCTCTTTTGTCGCCCTCTCCATCAATTCTTCGTAGGAAAGGGCGACACCCTCTTCAGTTCCATACTAAAGAATCTTTGACGTAAACCCAACGTGGAGGCGAGCATTAGGGTATACCCTGGAACCTCTTGGACCAAAAGGATCTCCTCTTGGAACTTATCGACGTAACTCCCCAATGTCTCCTCCGGCCTTTACTTGATTGTGAATAGGAACTATGCTCCCTTCTTTCTCTTCTTTGACATCGAGAACCTCAAAAGGAATCTACGGTACAGGTCCTCAAAGCAATAGATCGAGCTTATGGGAAGCTGGTGGAACTAGTCTCTGGCCTTCTCCTTTAGGGTGATGGCGAAAAGTCGGCACTTGAAAGCGTCCGACATCTGCCAGATTGGGACGACATCCTCGAACCACTGAACATACTGCATCAGATCATCTCGGCGTGTGTAGTAATACATCTCTGGCTCCTTTAACCCCTCTGGAACTGGGGCCAACACGATCAACTCATTAAAAGGGCTAACTCCGCCCTACCGGGCGTGTCGTCCCATCTCGCACCACTGGCACACTGATCCTTTAGGCACTGGCCTGACCGGGGAACAGCTCTCGCCCGACGAGATCCCTCTCGCCGCCTTCGCCGGCACTTCCTTCCCGGGTCGCTGACCTGGGGCGTTCTCGCCCAGAGATGAGGCCGCGACCACCGGGATAGAAGGTGTTGCTCACTCACTCGTCGCGGTGAATGCTAGATGTATGGTCTGCAGAACCTCTCTCTTGAATTCTTCCAACATCTCCACCGTGACGCCACTCGCCGAAGGTGGTGAGCTGCCCGAGCCGGCTCCTCCATCTCCAGCCATGAAGCCTAGCTCTAGATTTTCTTGTGCAAACTAGGTCCACTCTCACCCAACCAAAAATATTGAAATTGTTATCCAGTCTCAGAGAGTGATCGAAAACTAGGTCCACGCTCATCTGTACTTATCCAGAGTTGAATTTCTGGTCCCAGGCATAGAATTTGGAACAGACCCCAAACTACATCGAGGAGGTCCCGCCACGTACTCGAAAGATCTGATAGACCTTCCCCTCCCAAGCCAAAGCTGAGCTGGGCACCTTGGAGGACTCTTGAAACCAACCAAAGCCAAATAGAGGAGGAAGAAAACCAGAGACCGATCCCCTCCAAAGGTGCCCTTATGGGTCTATTTATAGTTTTCTTAGCCTGACCTATCAATAGTGCAATCCCGGCTTTTGGTTTTACTAAACGCTGCCAAAATTGGTCTATCAACAACGAAAATCCGCTATTTAGAGGGGCTATTAGCAGTCCAACTGGGACATTCTGGTAAAACACTGCTAGGCGAGTGGTGCAAGCGGCTGCCACTCGCCTGTTGTGGCGAGTGCCTGATGAGACTAGCACTCGCCATCACCCCGGGACTGGGGGAGAGTGTTATCCCAGATGCCCCACTTGGTGAATCCCTTAGGTAGATCCTGGGGCGAATACGACCCCGTGCACTCCACCCGCCCCTTGCGACTGATGGTCTAACCTCACACGAGCTGTGATGCTCCTTCCCCACTCGCCTGTCCGACTCGCCGCAAGCCTAAAACTGTTCTTGTCTTGGTCTGCCTCCAAAGGGATCCACTCGGTGAACACGTGGTTGTACACGCGGGGGTCGAGCACTCGCCCTTCGTCGCGGCGAATGTGAAATGGATAGTCTCTAGGACCTCCCTCTTGAACTCTTCCAACATCTCCATCGTAGTCGATGCCGTAGGTAGTGGTGTGCCGCCGTGGTCAGTACCTTGTTCCTCATCCCTAGCCATGGAAATCCCTCAGGATTTTCTTGTGCAAGCTGTGGTCCACGCTCACCGCACCAAAAATGTTGGAACTGAGATTCAGCCCAACGGGGAGTTCAGACCCAAAAGGGAGGCATCGCGCACCTACTTCTCTCGAGAAAGGACGCTAAGTTGCAGAATCAAAACTTGTCATAGTTCCTGGCTGCAATATGGAGGACTCACCACACACCCGGAAGATCTCTGAACGCTTCCCCCCCAAATCAAAGCTGAAGCTGGGCACCTTGGAGATTCTTCGAAGCTCACCAAAAATAACCTGAGCAAGAGGAAGCTAAAAGAAACATGATCCTTCTCAAAGGTGCCATTCAGGGTCTATTTATAGTTTTTCTAGCGGGGCCTGCCAATATCGCAATTCCGCCTTTTCGGTTTTGCTAAGCGGCCCCCAAATTGGTCTGCCAATAACCAAACTCCACTGTTTGGAATGACTATCAGCAGACAAATAAATAAATATAATATTGCACGACGACTTTCCTTGTATGGCGAGTGCCCTGATGGAACTGACACTTAGCCTCTGGCTCGTCTCACTTTCTAAGGTGAGTGCCTTCGCAAATGAGCACTTGCCTGGATTGGCGAGTGCCCGATGAAACCAGCACTCACCCGCATCTTTAGAGTGGCGAGTGCCTGATGAAACCCTCACTCGCCCGCCTCTTTGGTGTGGCGAGTGCTTAATGAAACCGACACTCGACCGCTTCTATGGAGAGTTCCTGAACACTCGCCTGCCTGGGGCGAGTGTGGTCCTTCCAGACTTGCCCTGCTGACTAGGTACTTGTCGCTTTAGGTGCGCGCAAGCCTGCCTCCCCGTCTCGTCTGGAGCTGTGGAGTCACTTTGGTTCGTCCACTCGGCGAACGTAGACTTGTACACCGAGGAGATGAAGAGGCGAATGACCGACGTCCTTCAGGAATACAGGCTCATGTTGCACGAGATCCAGGAGGAGAGGATCATCGACGAACGACAGCTGCGCGACCTTGAACAGGGCTACACACAGCTTGCCGAGGAGGCGCGGCGAGAAGCACGTGGCGAGGCGACATCTCCAGGGACGCATATCGAGCGAATTGAAGAACAAATGCACCTCGTACAACTAGAGATCAACGCCATTCGTGAGTATAAGAATACTCGCCGACCGTCGGGGTCAACGACGCGAGGCCAGCGAATATGGAAATGGCTCCCATTCTGAGCCTACCGACACTCGCTACCCTCCCCCCTCTCTTTGATTTTTTGCGCTTGTCCTTTTTATCATTGATAAGTTATAAATATACCTATTTTTATGTACAATAAATAAGTCGTATTAGTTTCTTTTTGTTATTTTTAGTTAATTTTCTTTAATAAATTGTTCCTTTTTTGTAAATATTTCCTAACTTAAGTTTATTTTGATTTTCTGAAATTTTTCAGGAAATTGTCAAAAATTGGAAGTACACGCCCCGTGTACTTTGGGTCAAAAGTAAATTCATAACTAATCGCAAATAATGTGTGAATCCATGCGGTTACTTGCTTTCTTGTCGCATGAGTATGTTGCTTTAGCAGATATTCACAAGTAAATTTATAACCGAAATGAATTAAGTCTGCAAGGCGAATAGTGACAAATATAGGCGGATAGTCTTGGCGATTTGAGTCTGGCTGATGTATTCATTAATGAGTGCAAGTAGAAGCGAGTAGAAATTCTAGCCGCATTATCCGCCAAAATCCACAACCTGCGTTGATAAAAATCAAGTCTTGACTATAACTGCAACAGTGTTGACCGCACTATCCGGCTCTTTTGTGGAGTTCAGATTGAAATTAATCCGGAAAGAGGATTGTGTTCGCTACGGTTTGAATAACCTGAAACAATAAGCAATAATGCAGCATATGATGCGATAAGATTAATCTATTTGCTATGAATCGGTCAGAGATGAGCGATTAGATTTGAAAAGCTTCCCGAGCAGCTAACTACTTGTAGCAATATAATAAGCTAGGCCAGCAGAAGGAAAATCCAACCTGGACATGATTTGAATAAGAGAGATTCAAATCGACTAGATTAATCCAGCTCAATATCTTTCTCGCACGATCAATATGTTAGTCGCTATAAGAAATCCAGATCAGCCGAAGATTATAAGCTAGTTGTCACATTCTAACCGCGCGGTTAGACGATAACCCGGCTTGCTGCAGGTCGAGTTGATATTGAGTACTCCTGAAATGTCCAAGAGAACTGGTTGATATGATTCAAGGCCGAGTAGATATTGAATAATAGTACTCGATCAAAGCTAATCGCAAATAGTAATCGGACTGATAACTTTCCCAGATAAATCAAATATGTCAAGCCGCAAACCAGCAGATAGAATTATATAGGTCGAGTATATAAGCTAAGTATATAAAACTGCAAAGCCTACGGTTATGAATTAACCTAATAGACTAGCCGCTAGAACTAATCGCTATCCGGCGGATAGAGTTATGTTAGCCGGTTAACCTGAAAAAGGAAAAGCAATTCATAAAAGAGTGGTCTACACCCGAAGATGATCTGTTAGGACAGGTGCGCCAAATGGTCTATAGCATTGCTCGCTCAGGAAAGATCATCAAGAGTGTAGTCCTATTAAAACTGGACTAACCGCGACTCCCCGAAAGGGAAAAAAGAAAGATGCACAACCTAAAGATGGAACGATGGACACACTACTCTCTTGCCTTGGGCTACAAGCTACGCTGATCAGTGACGCCAGGTGCGCCAAATGATCTATAGCATTGTTCGCTCAAGAATGATCAACGATGTTGTGGGAACCCTGAAGTCACGACTCAAGAGTACCTTGGAGTGTTCGATTATTACAACATGAAATGATCAATAAGGCCAGGTTCACCTCGGGGCCCATTACCTACTTAAGAAAGATCATCATGGCTACAATATTATCCCAAGCGAAAGCACAATAGAGCTAACAAACACCCGGACCTCCCTTGATGCCCATGGTGTTTTGGATACCGGCTAGGATCCGAAGTCCTGAAGTCCTCCGCACGAGAATTCGACGGCTCCCACTACACGTATGCGAACACTCCGCGCTATATGTGGTCCTCGTGGTGTTATGCAAGAAACCAACCTATGGGGGTTTAAACAAGACTCGGAGATATCTCCTCGGTTCAGCGATTCTTTGGCATAGAGAAAATAGAGAGGAGGAGCTCCAAACAAGGAAAAGTGTTTGTATAGGTTCTCTGAAATAAACATTGAAATTATTAATAGCATGTTCAAAAAATATACAAGAGAAATGTTCTATAAAATTAGAACCTGCGGATAAGTTTGACCAGCTAACAGACATGCTGGCGGGTAAACCGACGGGTAAGCCGGCGATCAAGCTAGTAAAAACTTTAGGCGGTCTGACGGTCTGACATTGGTAAACCGTCGATTTCACCAACTTCTCGAGATCTGAAGGTCGCGTTTAAATGTTGATGTAGGAAATGTGCCTATGGACTCTGCGAATAGAAAAGAGGGTCGAGGACTGTCGAGTAGCTGGTTACTGGCGGTTAGAGCAAGGGGTGAAGACCAAGAGAGGAGAGAAAGAAGAGAGAGGCCGCTGGCAGTGACAACATCAGAGTTCGCCCGCAGCGGTTAAATGTCACTCCTGCGGCGGACTTTCCTTTGATTAAGGATGAAAAGGGGTTACAACGGTTAAAGAGAGAACCCGAGCGAACAGTTATCCGATAGAGGCAGAGTTCGAGTCCGCTGCCACAAGCGCCAAGCTTAGGGATTCGCGGTTAGAAGCTCTCGGCGAAGTGCTTACCGCAAAACGAGCGGCTAGAGGAGGAGAATGAGAAGCTCAAGGAAGAAATAAAGAAGCTAAAGGAGGCTAATGAGGTAAGATTTTACCTGGCGGTCTTCGCGGTTTGATTGAGTTTATCCGCGAATTTACCTTGTTTATTTTCCTTTGTAGAAAGCCTACAATCCCGAGAACCCGGCCTTCCTGAATGAAATTGTTTTACACTTGCGGGAAGGCGGGGAAGACATGCTAGATCTTCTCAGGGAGTGGCAAGCCTTCAAAGCTGAACATAAGAATGTTTTCTTTGATGAGTTGTTCCCTGCATGCGAAGAATTTGAGGTCGTGCGAGATGAAGCGGCTAGGGCTACTGTCGTAGAGATCCTTGCAGAGGATGAGGAAGAAATCATGGGAGAACAAGATGGTCTTCCCACGGAGACCGCTACGGATAAGAGTTCCAGCAAAAGCAGCAATTCAAGCGAGGAAGATATTAAATAAGATTCCTCAAGTTCTAGATCGACAAAGATGAGTAGCACTTCGAGTTCGCCAGGTTCAGATGACTCTGAGCCACAAAAGAAGAAAAAGAAAGTTGTATGACTTTTTATTTTTTCAGGCCCGACGGTATGATATTTTGTAAACCGCATAGATACAATCAATATATGTAAACATTTTCAGATAATAGAAATGATATTCCAGATTTCCCGACTCTGTTCGTTTTATGCGAACCGATGAATATGTGCGAATCTGTGCAGTTACTTGCTTTCTTGTCTAATGAGTATGTTGCTTTAGCAAATATTCACCAGTAAATTCATAACCAAAATGACTGCATGGAGAATAGTGATAGATATAGGCGGATAGTCTTGGCGATTTGAGTTTGGCTGATGTATTCATTAATGAGTGCAAGTAGAAGCGGGTAGAAATTCTAGCCGCGTTATCCGCCAAAATACACAACCTGCGATGATAAAAATCAAGTCTTCACTATAACCGCAGCAGTACTGACCACACTACCCGGCTCATTTGTGGAGTTCAGAATGAAATTAATCTGAAAAGAGGATTGTGTCCGCTGCGTTTTGAATAGTCTGAAACAATAAGCAATAATGCATCAAACGATGTAATAAGATTAATCTATTCGCTATGAATCGATCAGAGATGAGCGATTAGATTTGAAAAGCTTCCTGAGCCGCTAACTACTTGTAGCAATATAATAAGCTAGGCCAGCTGAAGGAAAATCCAACTTGGACATGATTTGAATAAGAGAGATTTGAATCGACTAGATTAATCCAGCTCAATATCTTTCTCGCACAATCAATATGTTAGTCGCTATAAGAAATCCAGATCACCCGAAGATTATAAGCCAGTTGTCACATTCTAACCACGCGGTTAGACGATAACCCAGTTTGCTGCAAGCTGAGTAGATATTGAGTACCCCTGAAGTGGCCAAGAGAGCTGGTCGATATGATTGAAGGCTGAGTAGATATTGAATAATAGCAGTTGATCAAAGCTAATCGCAAATAGTAATCAGAATGATAACTTTGCCTGATAAATCAAATATGTCTAGCCGCAAACCAACAAATAGAATTATATAGGCCAAGTACATAAGCCAAGTATATAAAACAGCAAAGCCTGCGGTTATGAATTGACCGGATAGACTAGCCTCTAGAACTAACCGCTATCCGGCGGATAGACTTATGTTAGCCGGTTAACCTAAAAAAGACAAAACAGTTCATAAAAGAAAGGTCTACTCCTGAAGATGATCAGTTACGTCTGGTGCGCCAAATGGTCGATAACATTGCTCGCTCAGGAAAGATCATCAAGGGTGTCGTCCTACTAAAAGCACTGCTATCATGCCTTGGGCTACAAGCTACGCTGATCAGTGAGACCAGGTGTGCCAAATGGTCTATAGCATTGCTCCCTCAAGAATGATCAACGAAGTTGTGGGACCCCTGAAGGCACGACTTAAGAGTACCTAGGAGTGTTCGATTATAACAGCGTGAGATGATCAATAAGGCCAGGTTCACCGCGGTGGTCATTGCTCGCTCAAGAAAGATCATCAGGCTATAATAATATCCCAAGCGAAAGCACGGTAGAGCTAACAAACACACGAACCTCCCTTGATGCGCATGGTGTGTTAGATAGTGGCTAAGATCCGAAGTCCTGAAGTCCTCTACACGAGAATTGGATGGCTCCCACTACACGTATGTGAACACTCCTCGCTATACGTGGTCCTCGTGGTGTTACACCAGAAACCAACCTGTGGGGGTTTAAACAAAACTCGACGATATCTCCCCGGTTCAGCGATCTCTTTGGCAAAGAGAAAATAGAGAGGAGGAGCTCCAAACAAGGAAAAATGTCAGTATAGGTTTTCTGAAATAAGCATTGAAATGAATGATAGAATGTTCAAAAAATATGCAAGAGAAATGTTCTATAAAATTAGAACCTGCGGATAAGTTTGACCAGCTAGCGAACAAGCTGGCGGGTAAATCGGCGGATAAGCCGGCGGTCAAGCTAGAGAACAACTTGGGCGATCTGACAGCCTGACATTGCTAAACCGTCGATTTCACCAACTTCTCGAGATCTGAAGGTCGCATGTTAAATGTTGATGCAAGAAATGCGCCTCTAGGTTCTGCGAATAGAAAAGAGGGCCAAGGACTGTCGAGTAGCCGGTTACTGGCGGTTAGATCACGCAGTTAAGACCGTAGAACGGATAGAAAAGAAGAGGAGCAGGCCACTGCAGCAAGCAAACACTAGAGGTTCGCCCCCCCACTAGAGCCACGCCTAAGATAAATGCCACTCCTGTGGCGGACATTCCATTGATTAAGGATGAAAAAGGTGTTACTTCGGTTAAAGAGAGAACTTGAGCGAACATGTATCCGCTAGAGGCAGAGTTTGGGTTTGCTGCCACAAGCGGCAAGCTTATGGATTCGAACTTCCTCCTCTAGGCAGTACTGTTCACTCCTATTTATAGGTTTGGGGGCCTGCCCAAACGGGAAGAGCTAAAAATACCGGCTGCCCAAGTACAAGAGAAGCAGACAGCGGTGACCAGAAACAGGGAAAGCAGAAAGGAGGCGGCCTGACCGCGTGGCTAGGCGGTCAGCCATGTGTCTGATCGGCTTCTCCTCAGTGGCTACTGTGTCGAGGAGACCTGCGAGAAGGCGGATTGGCGGCTAGAGCATGTCTTGCCGCCAGTACTTGAGGAAATCCAAGAGAGCGATCATTCCGGGTTAACACAAAGGACCGAGGGGAGCTGCTCCACTTAGTTACCCCTCAGGTTCTCTACCCTCTTCTTCAGCAAATTCACAATTATCTTATTTTACGCCTTTACCTTTCCTCTACTCCTGGGATGGTGGGCTGACGCAACGCAAAGATCTATTCTCAACCGGCCACAGAAGTTGAAGAATTCCTCACTGACAAATTGTGGTCCATTGTCTGTGACTATCACCAGAGGTTTTGGTGCCTAAAGTGCTCCTCTAGATTTATAGGGTAAAAAAGTTGAGGAGAGGGCTGCAAGTAGCTGGTTACTAGCTGTTATGAGCATGCAAGCAATCAGAGCCGCAAGAAGCGACAACACCAGACTTTGCCCGTCGCGGCGAATGCCACTCTTGCGATGTGCTTTCCTTTGATTAAACAGCTGTGGTTACAGGAAATTTGAAAAAAGGAAGCCGTGCGAATAGCAGGCTGCAAATCCTGAGAATATAGTCCGCAACCTTTAACATGTGGACTCCTGGATCCAAGTCAGCATGCTTTGAGAATGCTGCTCCCCCTATTTATAGGCTCGGGGCCCTGCCCACGAGCATGGCTAAAATAACCGCCTACCCAGGATACAAGAGAACCAGACAGAAGTGACGAGATACAAAATAAAGAAAAAAGACTAAAAACTAAACCGCCAAAGCGGGCGGTATGACCCTTGAGGTCCGACGCTCTTTCCTGAACGATTATTGGTTGAGATGTGGCCACCCTGTGTGGCCTGGGTTTTCTGACCGCCAATCGCTGAAGGAGAGCTAAGCGGTCTGAGAAGTTGTAAAGGCGATCTGGAGTGCTTGTCAGGCGGTCTTCAGATCATGAAACTGATTCTTGTGCAGTCTGAGATCTCTGACCGTGGCGAACTACAAACTATCTTGAGAACTTGTTGCAGGCTCCCAGGTTATCATGATCCTCGCACATTTTTAAATTTTAAGAAATTTCGAAAATGTTGTCTTAATCGCGAGACCGCAACTGTCTTTAATGTTGTTGACGCTACAAATATTCCTGAAAGTTCTGCAGTTTCAAGAAAATCTCTAACACCACAGGGAGGTATTCACCTCTCGCAGTTAGCATTTTCCAGACCACAATGTCTGGAACCGGGAAACTTCTTACTTTTGTCACCACAAGAGGAGAAGACTAAGTCGCGGACAAAATGAAGAAGGCTGTGGTGAAAAAGCCGGAATCTTCTTGCTGTGCTATTGGAGAAACTTCAGGTCTGGGGAAATCCATAGGGACTGAGACTTAGTCTAAAGTAGCTTCTCTCTTGACGGATGCGACCAAAATATCTAGGGCACATGTAGTTGTTGAACCTTTGGCGATCTCTATGGGCAATCCTCTTGATATAGATGTGTTCAAATCCACCTCTGGAATGGTGACGTTGAGCATGAATCTGGGCGAAGAGGTCACTCAATATCAATGGGATCAACAACCTGATAGCGAGTTGTCTGGAGAAAAAGTTGAGGAAGAGGGATCATCTGCCGGAGAAGAGCGAACTGACGAAGAAAAGTCGGTTGACGAAATGCAGGCTGACAGCCAGACCGCTACATCTGTGGCCTTAGCTAGTATTGAAGCTGGTTCTGTCCGCGAAGAACTGCTACGATTTAGCCAAATCGCTGCGGACACCGGGAACAGAAGGGGCAAGAGAGAAAATACGCGAAAAAGAAGAGAAAGAGAGATAAGTCCACTATCGCAGAGCGAGTACGCAAAAAACTTCACACGATGAAAGAGTCGAATGTCTCAGTTAAGGTTGGCGCTACAAGCTTTCAATTCAGGCCGTAAGAAAAGGAGGTTCTTGAGTCCGCTTTTTTGATTCCTGATACTACCACTTTTGGCAGGGAGATTACGCTTTCAACGGTCAGTCTCTCTACTGATGAGATTTTACAAAGCTTTGATAGGCTTAAGGAAATTAACAAGTCTTTACTGGAGGCTTTCCAGCCCACTTCAGGTGACCCGGTGGCTGAGGACGAAGTCCAGGTGCTGTAGGTTAGGGCTGGTGAGAAATATACTTCCAACACTATTTTAGAAGGAGATGAGAAGAGGAAACTGAGAGAGCAGATCGCGGCCAAGAAGGCAGCCAAGGAGAAGGCGGCTAAGGAGGAGGATGCAGATAAGTGAGCTGTGGCGGAATTGCGGACTTTCATGGAGCTTCTAGGGTCAGGTTAGTTAAAATTGACACCCAGTGATATTAAGCTTCCGCCGCCTTACAAGTCTCCCCCTCGAAAATCAAATCTGATGAAGATTTTCACAGAGAACGATGATATAGTTATTTCCAGCACCATGGCAGTTAAGAAGAGGAAAATGGCCCATCGAGACTGGCACAAACGACTGAGTCAATTTGACCCAGAACTTGAGAGGCGCCCTGTCTTTGATAGTGGTCAGGTCGCTGCAGTGGCTAATGAAGAAAGGAGCTCGCGGCCTAGTGGTCATCTTTTTTATTCCTGTTTGTTGTGGTCCGCTTGAGTGGTTTCTGAGTTTGCTTTTTTGTTTTGGATCCAAATCCGTCCCCGGCCTCCTTGGAATCAGGTGAATTTCTGCCACCACTTCCATCATTATCATCCCGGTCTATAAGTGAAATAAACCGAGATTGTCGGGAGGAGATAGATGCATTGAACAAATATTTTGGTATTGTTGGTGCAAAAAATGCACCTCTACAACAAACACGCTTGGGGGAATTTGCGGGTAGAAGCAGGTTGCGAGTAGCCGGTTACTGGCGGTTAAGGAAAGCGAACAAAGGGGGTCGCTAACAACGACGATACCAGACTTCGCCCGCAGCGGCGAATACCTCTCTTACGACAGACTTTCCCTTGGTTGAAAAGTAGTGGTTTACAGTAGAGGAAAAAAAGAAAAGTCGCGTGAGCAACAAGCCGCCAGACAAAAAAATCGAGACCGCGACTCTTAAGAAGCGAGCTCCTGGATTCGAGTCAACGTGCTTTGGGAATGCTGCTCCCCCTATTTATAGGCTCGGGAGCTTTCCCAAACGGGAAGGGCTAAAATAACCGCCTGCCCCGGGTACAAGAGAACCGGGCAGAGGTGATGAGATTCGAATTAAAGAGAGAAAAAGAAAGAAGTCACGCGGCCTAGCGGCTGGCCTCTAGAGAGCTGAGCGGCTTGCCCTCTGGTACCTCTATTTTTCTGGTCTGCCTCTGACGGCGGCTTGAAGTATTCAGCCTGCACTGTTTGGCTGATTGACTCCAGGCATGTTGTGTAGCTTATGCGCGGAGAGTTGGGGTTGGACGGTTTGCTGCTGATTGCGGCTAGTAGATACAACCCGCTCGACTTGTGAGGACTTTCAACCAGTCACGGGCTCTTGGGTAAACATGATCCCTGCACATTTCTAAATTTTAAGAAATTCAGAAATGTTAGTTTTGGCCGAGAGACCGCGACTGCTTTTAATGCTGCTAAGACTATAAAAAGCCTTGATAGCTTGTGCATTTCTCAGAAATCCTTTTCTGCATTGGGTCGTCACTCGCCTCTAGTGGTTAACATCTTTCAATCCACCACAACTATTTTTAGAATGGACATCATTTCTTCTATTCTAGACCGCAAGGAGAAACCTGCCAAGCGGTCTAAGAAGAGAAAATGCCGGAAGCCCGAAACTTCTATTTGCCAGACGGCAGTGAAACTCAAAACATTAGTCATCCCAACGGCTGCTGACACTATTGTGAAGCTGGCGGAAGCTGTTCTGGAATCTTCTCATGTCGCTCCTCCTGTGCCGAAAAAGATGGCCTCAGAAGCTGCCCCTTCGCAGTCCGCAAAGGATCCGTCTTTCGAGATCACATATTCTCCATCGGAAGAACCTTTACTTAAAATCTCTGAGCTGGAAGAAAGGAGAGTGGGCTCTCCCAAACTGGGCGATTTGGTCATTCCGGCTGAAGTGATCGATGTAGAGGAGGAAACAGACTAGACGAAGTTGCGGCAAGCTGGCCTTTTTGCAGCTACAAAGATCAAGCAGAGAGGACAAATAGTCGCCTCCTTGAAACGTCAAAGGAGAAGACACGAAACCTTAGAGGAAAGGATGAAGGGGAAGATGATGAAGCTGAAGTCCCAGAATAGAAATGTTTCTACTAAGACCGGAGCAGACTGTAACGCCCCTAGCCGATCCAACGTGATGATATCACGGCTCCGCTCTAGGCGACGCTACCGGGCTGCAGCCCAAGCACCCCAACCCCTCTCCCTCCACAGGCGGGTTGTTGGTGGACACAGCCTCCCTTTGATGAGGCAGACTCGATAGTCAAGCCCGCACTACGGGGACTTCCCAGGAGGTCACCCATCCCAGTACTACTCCAGCCCGAGCACGCTTAACTATGGAGTTCTTTCAACTCTCATCACCAATTGAGCTGCAGCTCAATTGGTGATGAGAGTTGAAAGAACTCCATAGTTAAGCGTGCTCGGGCTGGAGTAGTACTGGGATGGGTGACCTCCTGGGAAGTCCCCGTAGTGCGGGCTTGACTATCGAGTCTGCCTCATCAAAGGGAGGCTGTGGCCACCAACAACCCGCCTGTGGAGGGAGAGGGGTTGGGGTCTTTTATTGTAACACCCCTAGCCGATCCAATGTGACGATGTCACGGCTCCGCTCTAGGCGACGCTACCGGGCTGCAGCCCAAGCACCCCAACCCCTCTCCCTCCACAGGCGGGTTGTTTGTGGCCACAACCTCCCTTTGATGAGGCAAACTCGATAGTCAAGCCCGCACTACGGGGACTTCCCAGGAGGTCACCCATCCCAGTACTACTCCAGCCCGAGCACGCTTAACTATGGATTTCTTTCAACTCTCATCACCAATTGAGCTGCAAGTGAATTCAGAGACACCATCTCCCAAGCCGGATGAGCCTCAAGTGAATTCTGCTGCTGACATAACTACGAGTGACATCTTCAAGGATATGAATGTGATTCAAAAACAGGACAAGCTTCTCGCCACTTCGGCGACTTCGCATGATGCGGATGCCCTTGATCTTGAAGTGATAACAGCAAAGGCTGGCGAGTCGATTTCCGCGATTTCCGAGGGAGATGAGAAGTAGAAACTGAGAGAAACGATCGAGGAGATGAAAAACTAGCCGTGACAGATAGGCCGAAAACAACACGCTCTCTTCTGTCAGGTAAACATGAGGTTGCCTTTCAAACTATACAATTTTATAAATCGTCATCACGGGGGAAGTGGTCAGATGTAATCTTGGGTCCTCTGGATAGCTTTTTCCTATCTGCGGCTCAACAGAAAGCCAAAGCCATAGAGACCGAGCGGCTTTGGAAAGGATAGCGCTTGCGGTTGGATCCCGAATAGCCAAGGCGTTGAGTATTTCCGAATGCTATGTTCGTGACCGCGACTATTGAAAGAGAGAAAATTCAGACTAGCTGTCTCGTTCTGCAAAGACTTTGAAAGATATTGTACCTACTCACCTAGAGGGGGGGGGGGTGAATAGGTGACTTAAATCTTTTTAACTTTTTAGGCAGAATTCAGATTATATCACAGAGTTATAGTTACTTTATCACATCAAACAATCAGCAATCACAGAATTATACAAGCACACAGTAGACACACAGATTTATAGTGGTTCCCCAAGGTTTGGGTACATCCACTTTCCCCCTTCGCCTATCTAGTAGAGTACTAGATTCAGCCAAACTCCTCCACTATCTCAGATCCTCAGATCTTACACTCAGAACCTCAACCAGGTTCCTACAGCTCAGGCCCAAGGCCCTACAACTCAGCTTCTTCACAAAGCCTACACTCAGCTTCTTCACAAAGCCTACACTCAGCCACAACATGCCTACACTCAGCCACAACAGGCCTACACTCAGAGATTTAGATCTCCTACACTCAGGCACACAGGCCCTACATTCAGCCTTTATAATTACAGGCTTACAAGAAAATATGAATACAAAGTTTATATACCTACAACTCTGAATAGAGAGATGAGTTGATAGGTTCTTGATGAGTTCTTGGAAGAACTCTGCTGAGATCAATCTGACTTGGCTTTCTTCAAAGCTTCTTGAATGTAGAACACAATAAGATTAATCTCCTCTGCAGCTGATCCTTGATCTCTGCAACTAAAGATTCAGAACAAAGTCTGAACCCTTCTTCTCAGCCTGGTTCCAACGGCTGTCTTCTTGGATGGAGCTCTCTCTCTCCAACTTCTTAGATCTTCACTTGATTCTTCAATGAATAACTATATCTTCCTTTCTTTTTCAATTATTTGAACAACCATTTCTGTAGACAGTATAAGCCTATTTATAGGCCTTCTTCATAGTGACCGGCTGGTCCGGTTCCTAACTGATTTCTGACAACTCTGACAGGTGCAGTAGACTGGCTGGAATGGCAGCTGTCAAGTCATCCAGTCAGTTCTTGAAAAATCTGTAACTGTCTGAAAGTGTCGAGACTGTCTGTCTTTAAGTGTCGACACTTAAAGACCAAGTGTCGACACAAGTTAACTAAGTGTCGACACTAGCCTTCAAGGTGTCGACACAACTCCTTGTGTTGTAGAATTCACTTCTCGACACAGCTTCTTCATCATGTGTCGACACTAATATTGAGTGTCGACACAACTCCTTGTTCTTCATCACTTAGTTGAATTCTTGTAAGTGTCGACACAACACCTTTGTGTCGACATATCTTTATGTGTTGAACTTGTTCAGTGTCGACACATCTTCTTGGTGTCGACACATGCCTTCTGTGTTGATACTTGCTGAGTGTTGACACTGCTCCTTGTGTCAACACAATCTTCTTCTGTTGAGACTCTGGCTGAGTGTCGACACATCTCCTTAGTGTCGACACTTGTACTTAGAATTTTGTTGAACTTTGCTAAGTGTCGACACAGCTCCTTGTGTCGACACGTTCTTCAAGTGTTGAGTCTTCTGCTGAGTGTCGACACATTCTTTATTATGTCGACACTTGTACTTAGACTCTGCTGACTTTTGCTGAGTGTCGACACAGCTTCCAAGTGTCGACACTTTCTGATGTAGACACAGTTCCTCTGGGTGTCGACACAACTGCTAAGTGTCGACACAGCTTCACTGGACTTTTCTTCATTGGGTGTCGACACAGCTCCTTGTGTCGGCACTTTCTGTCTGGTGTCGACTCTACATCCCTGGTGTCGACACAAGCACTCCAAGTGTCGACACTGCTTGCCTTGGTGTCGACACAAGTCTTCTTAAGTGTCGACACTTTCCCTCTGGGTGTCGACACATGGACTTAGAAACTTTTTCATCTTTCCTGCAAATACTTAACCTGCACAAGGCAACTCAAAATACATCAAATACATTTTGATGTATATCATTGAGTAGGGTGAGGCTTCTTCAAATCAGGTACATTAGAACCAATGTACCCAACAATCTCCCCCTATTTGGAGAAGTCATAACCCTTAGTCAATAATATACACCATACATAATTAAATCATAGCATGATGTAAAGCAGGATTATTTAACAGGTCAAACATAAACATGTATCAAGCAAAACATGTATACACAGATAACATCTCAGAACAATTATGAAATAAATATATCACACATCACATTGTTCTAATCAACTTTGTCATATTTATTACACAAAAGTTTACAAAGTATTTTAATACAAGTGATTACATAGTAAACTTAAGATAATACAGTTCTATTTCTGCTCAGCCTCCTTGATCACAATGCCCTTCCCAGACTTTATCTTTGCTTGTACATGGGCTTCAGCATCTTCAGTATCAGCAGGCTTTTTCCCTTTCAAATCCTTCTTCTTTAGCTCTTCAGCTTTAATCTTTTGCCTCTCAAAATAATGATAGGGCTTGGGAAAGTACTTGCTAGGCTCCTGAGCAGTAGGAGATAGCTTTCCCATCTTTGCCTTCCTTCTATATTGCACTATGGCTTCTTGCCTTATCTCATGCTTCCTCCATTCTAGTTCAGAAAACCACTTGTTTCTATCTTGCACATTATCTTTGGCAGCCTTCCATGCAGTTAGAATAATGTTTCTTGAAGTGGGGCTCCACTGCTCAAAATTTGGTCTTTGTTCAGCTTGCTCTCTGAACCTTTTCTTAGACAGTCTGGCTTCTTGTTCTTTCAGCAAAGCTTCTTGCATAGCCTCAGATACTGGCCGAACCACCTTCTCTAGAATAACATTTTGCTGTCCCTCAGGTGGGCTATACATTGATTGTATATCAGCTTGAACCATATCAAAATCTGGTGGAGGATAGATAACTTGGGCTACTTCAGGTTGCTCACCTCCAAGATATGCAGGATTAACTCCAGATTCTGCTACATTATCATCATCACATAAAGGAGGATAACCAAGAGTTGCTCTGATAGAATTAGAAATCCACTTGGCATGATCAAAGCTAGCTTTGAATAACACCCTCTCCCCCTTTATGACTTCTCTTTCTATGTGATCTCTTAGATCATCTTTCTGAAATCTGATTTGTGCATCCAAATAGTTGACTCCATCTTTAAAGAAAGGTTTCAACCTTTGGAGCTTTGTTATCAACTTCTGAGAGTCTTGAATTGCAGATGTAACATCAGATAAACTCTTTTGCAAGGCTTTATCAAACTCTGTCTTAGCAGTAGCATTAGAAGTAGTCAGTCCAGTAGCTATGTTCTTCATCTCTGTGACAATGGCATTGTGTGAAGCTGTTAAGTTGTCATTCATTCTGATTTGATTCTCAAGAACATACCCTTGTTTCAGTACAATGTCATCCACTTGAGCTTTGATTTTCTTTTGATGTGTAGCCAAGTAGACTACTGCATTCCCTCCCTTGTGGAAGCAGTCAGTCATTTCCTCCTTATTTAGATTCATTTTCAAATCTTATAGACTTAATATCCTGGGCCAGATCAAACTGTAAAGATTTGTGCCCCTCATCCACATATGTTTCTATGACTTTCCTGTGCTCATCAAGCTTAAGTTGTATAGCAACCATCAAAGCACTGTAATCTACAGTTGGTGCTGGCTGTAGTGCAGGCTGTGGTGCTATAGTTTGCAATGCCTTCTTATAAGTTTGGCTTCTTCTTTTGAAGACTTGGAATTTTCTTTTCTTAGCTCTGGCAGCCTCCTCATCTTCAGATGCTGATGTACTTGCAATCTCTACCCTCTCCTTAGGGCTTGGAGGTAACTCCTTCTACACTTCTGGTTCCTTCCTTATTGTTTCCTCAACATCTTTTGGCTTCTCAGGCTCTTGCCTTGTAGGTTCTTCAACAAATACTACCTGCTCCCCCTGAACTTGAGCATTCTCCCCCTCAGCAGCAGTACTTTCCTTCTCAAAGTCAGCTTGGTCCAGATTAAGGAAGAGATCTTCCATTGTAAATTCTTGTTGAGGAAGAGATGGAGATTCTCTTGGCTCATCAACAACTTGATCAGATATAGCTTGAGCTGTAACAGATGTGTCCTCCATGACAACATCTGGGGGTTGACTTTCAATCTGTGGTTGCTGATTAACATTACTTAATGAATCAGACAAAACAGTATCCTCTATAAGAAAATCTAATTGATTGATTTATGAGATTACCTCAAGGATAGTGTGGGTTGCTTGCTCACTTTCCAGTGGAGTTGGCTCTTCCACTATTAGTGACTCCCCCTGGATAGTTTCCTGGTGTATGGGGCTAGCTTGAGGTAGCTCCCCCTACCTTTCTGCATCATCTTGTTGAGCTGGAGACTTCCCAGCATCTCCAATTTCTTGGTCATCATCTGTTGTGAAGACAACTTGCTCCTCAGAGCTGCTAGATGACTCTTGAGCCATAGGAGCTATCTTTTGCTTCTTCTTTTGAGGAGTTATTTTCTTAGGAGTAGGCATCTCCTTAGTTAAAACTCTGTCCCACCTAGAGAATATCCTCATGCTCATCTTTCTCATATGATTGATTTTAGTGCCTGCAGCTTGACTCATAACTTCTGGTATATTACTAGCCAAGTATAGACTTAAGATCCTACCCAAATTGGGCTTCTTCATACTTTCCTTGATCTTTTCAAATGCTACTACAGACCAATCAGTTTTTAGGCTGAAGATTATCCAGGTCATGAGATTAAACATATGGGCAGATACCCTGTCATGCCCTCTAGGCTTACTTAAGATCACTTTGCCAACAATTTCTGACAGAAATTTACCCTGGTTGTTCATCCCCTTTCTATTGAAGACTGATCCAATTTTCAATTTGGAATCCAGTCCACACCAAGTTAAAGCTTCTATGGTCTTTGAAGCAGTAACTTCATCTTCTTCTTTTGTCCTTGGGAGGTTTAGGATCTTTCTCAAACTTTTAGGTGATACCTTCACCTTTTCACCATGAACCCTAGACTTTATCTTTAGTCCAGATTCATCTACTTTAGCTCCATTCAGAAATTCTAAAACTTCTTTCTTCCAAATCTTTGTGGGCTCTGAAACAAGAAAATCCAACCCCGAGTCTGCAACTAGGGTTATCACATTCTTGATCTCCGGGTTTGCATCATCAAATGCATTCCGCACCAGTTCATAGCCTTCATTGACGTTCTCCTCGAGCTTTGGCGCCATTAGGGTTTGAAGAATTTGAACTGAGAGAAGAGAGGTGTCGACACACAAGTTCGGTCTCGAAACTTTGGTGAGCGTGTCGACAGACAATGGAGAAATCCTATTTATACCTTTCTAGGTTTGAAGATGAAAGGGCGGGTCAGCTAACTGAAATTGTGTCGACACTGTTGAAAAGTGTCGACACAGACTTATAATGTCTCGACACACTGTGTCGACACAAGTTTAGTCGACAGATTATATGTGTCGACACTTGTTTATGTGTCGACACCACTTAACTCGACACTTAGTCGAGACTTTACTTAGATAATTCTGAGTAAATTCTAAGTGTCGATACCACCTTGGTTGTGTCGACACTGACCCTGTATGTGTCGACACTAATTTTCTGAAGTGTCGACACCAACTATCTAGATGTGTCGACACCTTTTCCCTGAAGTGTCGACACCACTTTTCTGTGTCGACACAGATAACTCTGTGTGTCGACACCTTTTTACTTAGTCATTTCTGTAAACTTATTCTAAGTTTATCATACCTAGTTCAATTTTAAACCTATTGAACTTTGTTTCTTCTAAAGGCTTAGTATACATATCAACTAGTTGATTATCTGTCTTAACATATTCTAGTGAAATATCTTCTTTTTCTACATGTTCCCTTAGAAAATGATATTTTATTTCAATATGTTTAGTTCTACTATGGGAAACAGGATTGTTTGCAATTGATATAGCACTAGTAGAATCACAAAAGAGTGGAGTTCTACTTACCTGAATTCCATAGTCCTCAAGCTGATGTTGTATCCATAGAAGTTGAGCACAGCAACTTCCTGCAGCCACATATTCTGATTCTGCTGTGGAGATAACCACACTTGTTTGCTTTTTGCTACTCCAAGATATCAGTCTTCCACCTAGGAATTGACAGGTTCCAGTTGTACTTTTTCTGTCTTCTTTGCAGCCTGCAAAGTCTGCATCTGAATAACCTGTTAGTTCAAAATCTCCATTCCTTGGGTACCAGATGCCTAGATAAGGAGTGCCCTTTAGATATCTCAGTATCCTTTTGACTGCTGTCAAATGAGACTCTTTAGGTCATGCTTGGTACCTTGCACAGACACATGTAGCATACATGATATCTGGTCTACTTGCAGTCAAATATAGAAGGGAGCCAACTATCCCTCTATACAAAGTCTCATCTACAGGTTTCACTGCATCATCTTTGCTAAGAGACATACTTGACCCCATAGGAGTCTTCATGGTACTGGATGAATTCATACCATAATTACTTATCAGTTCTAGGGTGAACTTAGACTGCCATATGGATAAACCATTCTCAGTCTGTCTAACTTGGAGACCCAAGAAGAACTTCAGTTCCCCCATACTGCTCATCTCAAACTGTCCTTGCATTATTTTTGCAAACGTTTTGCAAATACTACTTTCAGTAGACCCAAATATGATGTCATCTACATATATTTGGACTAGTATGATCTTGCCTCTGGATTCCCTAAGGAATAGAGTCTTGTCTATTTTCCCCCTTGTGAATTTATTCTCAATGAGGAAACTAGACAGGGTTTCATACCAAGCCCTAGGGGCTTGTTTTAACCCATACAATGCCTTCCTAAGCCTATAGACATAATTAGGTTGAGTTGAATCAACAAAACCTGATGGCTGTTCCACATATACTTCCTCTTTCAGATTGCCATTCAAAAAGGCTGACTTTACATCCATTTGATATACTTTAAAACCTTGAAAGGTTGCATAGGCCAGGAACATTCTTATGGCTTCCAGTCTGGCTACTGGAGCAAAGGTTTGATCAAAGTCAATACCTTTTTCCTGCCTATATCCCTTAGCAACCAGTCTTGCTTTGTTCTTGACAATCACTCCATGTTCATCCATCTTGTTCCTAAAGATCCACTTGGTTCCAATTATGTCGTCGTCTTTTGGTTTAGGAACAAGCTCCCAGACTTTTCATCTCTTGAACTGATTCAGTTCTTCTCGCATTGCCTCAATCCAATAAGGGTCTAGGATGGCTTCTTCAAACTTCTTTGGCTCTACTTGGGATAGAAAACTGGAGTAGAGTACTGCATTCAGATTTCTGCTCCTTGTTTGTACCCCATGTCTTAGATCACCAATAATTTGTTCTGCTGGATGATCTCTTAGATGCCTATTTTCTGGAGGCATCCTGGCTTCAGGTTGAACTTCTTCAACTTCTTCATCTTGCTGCACTCCTTGGATTTCTTCTTCATTAGGTACATGTAGTACTCCCCCTGGACAGCAGCCATTATCTTCTACTTGCTGTCTTGCAGTAGGTTCTTCTTCAATAGTGAGCTTGTCCAACTTCTTAGTTATACCTGTGGAGCTGCATATACTACTAGACAACTCATTGTTAATAAGTCTAGTTTCATCAAAGACTACATGTACTGACTCTTCTACAACTTGAGTAGTCAAGTTGTAGACTCTATAAGCCTTACTATTGTTGTTGTACCCAACAAAGATCCCCTCTTGGGACTTGGCAGCAAACTTAGTCAAGTAAGACTTTCCATTGTTAAGTATAAAATACTTACAACCAAAGATCGTAAAATAGGATAAGTTTGGTTTTCTGCCTTTCACAATTTCATAGGGGGTCTTGTTGTGGCTTTTAGTAATGATATCCCTATTAATTACATGACATGCAGTATTAACTACCTCAGCCCAGAAATATTCTGGTAGAGATGTATCACTTAATAGGGTTCTACCAGCCTCAATCAAGGTCCTATTTTTCCTCTCAGCAATGTCATTTTGCTGAGGTGTTCTTGGTGAAGAAAACTCCTGAAATATCCCAAATTCTTCACATAGTTTTGTCATACTATCAGACTGGAATTCAGTACCATGGTCACTTCTTATCTTGACCACTGTACTGTCTAGTTCATTCTGAATTTGTTTGACAAAGCTATAGAAGATACTAGGTGTTTCAGATTTCTGTCTAAGGAAGAACACCCAGGAAAACCTTGAGTAGTCATCTACAACCACAAAGGTATAGACCTTCCTACCTAGGCTGTGAACTGGCATAGGACCAAAGAGATCCATATGCAAGAGGTATAAACACCTCACAGCATCTTTGATTTCAATGCTACTAAAGGTGGATCTAGTCTGCTTGCCCTTTTGACAAGCTGAGCATATTCCATCTTTAATACACTTAACTTGAGGACCATTCGTCACTAACTCTTTGCTATAGAGTTTGCCAATTGTCTTATAGTTGAGATGGGCTAGTCTCTTGTGTCATTTGACACAATGAGAGACTTTCTCATCAGCTACAAGACACACTGGAGAACCATTGTTCTCAACCATAATGTCTAGGCAATAGACATTCCTTTTTCTATAACGCGTCAAAATGATCTCTTGATCATTTGACCTCCTGATATGACAACCATCTTTGACAAATGAGATGTCATATCCTACATCACTCAGTTGACTTATACTAATAAGGTTATGTTTCAAACCTTTAACATAAGCCACTTGAGTAATAGTTATATGGGAGCTAGAAATATTACCAAAACCCTTGATGATTCCTTTTTCAGAACCACCAAAGGTGACTTTTGGACCATCCTTGATAGGTGTGTAGTCCTTAAGCAATCCCCTAGTTCCAGTCATATGTCTGGAACAACCACTGTCCAAGTACCATATTGGGGCATGGCCACTTGGACTCACCTGCAAAACAGATTAGTGAACCTTAGAACCCAAAGAATTCTTGGGTCCTCGGTACTGGTTAGTTTGCTTCCTAACAAAGCTACATGCAGGTCTTCCAACAGGCAGTTTGCTACTCAACTTGGAACTAGAATTGTGCCAACAGTCTATGACATAGTGGCCTACCTTGCCACAGCACCCGCACTCAAACCTATTGTACCTTTGCTTAGGTACATCCTTAGCTGTTTTGACTACAGCTGGCTTATTGAGAGCTGGGGCTTTGCCCTTAGACTTGGATTGAATAGTCCTAGCAGGTTTAGTAAACCCTAATCCAGATTTACCTTTATGATGAACAAATTCATCAATTAAGGGTAGAACAGACTTAGGTTTAGAAAACCTAGCAACAATGTCTCTCTCCTTCTAAAGACTAATCTC
The DNA here is from genome assembly GCA_039583875.1 of Platanthera guangdongensis. Taxonomy (NCBI): domain Eukaryota; kingdom Viridiplantae; phylum Streptophyta; class Magnoliopsida; order Asparagales; family Orchidaceae; genus Platanthera; species Platanthera guangdongensis. Next base: position 15,902,499 of record CM077163.1, read on the forward strand.
CAGACTCTTGATTTGATCATTCTTAAATGTTATAGTCCCCATCTGAATCACAGTTATGTGCTTTAGTCTGGCTATTTCATTTAGGTTTTGATCAATCATTTTCTCAAAATCAGTTGCAGCAACTTTGAGACTAGCAATTTCCTTTTCCTGACTCTTGGATAAGGACTTGCTCTTCTTAAAAGCTTGCAACAGAACTTTATATTCATCAATCAACTGATGAATATCCTCTTCAGACTCAGATGCACTCTCATCACTTGACGATGATGAATCTGATTCTGAACTAGCACAAGAAATTGAACTTAAAGAACAACTTTGTACCTTACTAGATCCAGGCTGCTCCTGGATTTTGTCATCTTCTGTCAATGTCATCAGTCCTTGGCACTGACTATCCTCTTGTTCATATATAGAGTTCATGATCTGGATGAACTCTTCTTCCTCTTCCTCAGCAAACAGTACTATGTATGCTTCTGCATCTGACTCAGTTTCTGATGAAGATATGTCTGACAGGCTGTTATCCTTTTTGGCAACAAAAGATCTTTCCTTCTTGCCCGTGAATTGAGTCTTTTTCTTATCATTAGACTCCTTCCTTTTCTCTGGACAGTCTGCAATAACATGTCCTTGTGTGTTATAGCAATAACATATAATTTTTGATAGAGTTGCTTTACTAGACTTGGTCTTTTTCCTGTATTTCTTTGATGACTTCTTGTTCTGATAATAATCATCTTTTCCTTGTGAAGTAAATGGCTTTGTCCTCCACTGTTTCTTCTTTAAAAACTTCTGAAAGTGTCTTGTGAATGCTGCAAAGTCCTCATCACTTTCACTGCTTTCAGACTTTCTACTTGCTGACTCATCTGACTCAGTCTCAGCTACTTTAGGAGGTGGAGTTGGTGACTTACTTCTGTATTTTCTGGGGGCTTCTGTTTTAAATGCCACTGTCTTTTCTTTATGTTCACTTCTTGTAGATTTCTCCTCTTCTTTTCTCACCATCAACTGCATCTCATAGGATAGCAGTTTTCCAAACAGAGTTGGAGGAGGAATTTCTGCTAACTTTGCCATTTCCCTAATGATACAGATCTTGGTGTCCCAATCCTTTGTTAGGGACCTTAAGAACTTATCATTTAACTCATAATTACTGAATTCTCTGCCATAGGACATTAGCTCATTCACAATCCTATAGAACTTCTTATAGCATTCAGTTATGCTATCAGATCTACCTTGCCTGAAGCTTTCATATTCTTGGTTTAATAAGGACTTTCTGTCCTGCCTCACTTCTTCAGAACCCTCCATGTACACAATAAGAGTATCCCACATCTCCTTAGATGTCTTACAGTGTATCAAATTCTGAAAGGTAGCATCATCTATAGCACTCACAATGATATTCTGAGCTCTCTTGTCCATTGTGGCTAGAACTATCTCATCCTTTGTCATTTTAGAGAAATCCTTAGGTGTTCTCTGATTTGCATCCAGGACTGAAACCTTCATGGGCACATATGGCCCTTCTTTAACTATGATGTAAATCCTAGGGTCTGAGGCTTCCATAAATAGTCTCACCCTTTCCTTCCAGATGCCAAAAATTTCTTTTCTGCAAATGGGTAGCTTCATGGATCCCAATTCCTTATGATTCTCAGTGGAACCCATGTTTCTTGATTTTCTTGATTTCCCTTGACTTAGACTGAATCTGCCAACAGGATCTACTCAGATTGTTAAGTCCTTTTTGAGGAACCTGGCTCTGATACCACTTGAAAGATATTGTACCTACTCACCTAGAGGGGGGGGGGGGGTGAATAGGTGACTTAAATCTTTTTAACTTTTTAGGCAGAATTCAGATTATATCACAGAGTTATAGTTACTTTATCACAGCAAACAATCAGCAATCACAGAATTATACAAGCACACAGTAGACACACAGATTTATAGTGGTTCCCCAAGGTTTGGGTACATCCACTTTCCCCCTTCGCCTATCTAGTAGAGTACTAGATTCAGCCAAACTCCTCCACTATCTCAGATCCTCAGATCTTACACTCAGAACCTCAACCAGGTTCCTACAGCTCAGGCCCAAGGCCCTACAACTCAGCTTCTTCACAAAGCCTACACTCAGCTTCTTCACAAAGCCTACACTCAGCCACAATAGGCCTACACTCAGCCACAACAGGCCTACACTCAGAGATTTAGATCTCCTACACTCAGACACACAGGCCCTACACTCAGCCTTTATAATTACAGGCTTATAAGAAAATATGAATACAAAGTTTATATACCTACAACTCTGAATAGAGAGATGAGTTGATAGGTTCTTGATGAGTTCTTGGAAGAACTCTGCTGAGATCAATCTGACTTGGCTTTCTTCAAAGCTTCTTGAATGTATAACACAATAAGATTGATCTCCTATGCAGCTGATCCTTGATCTCTGCAACTAAAGATTCAGAACAAAGTCTGAACCCTTCTTCTCAGCCTGGTTCCAACGGCTGTCTTCTTGGATGGAACTCTCTCTCTCCAAATTCTTAGATCTTCACTTGATTCTTCAATGAATAGCTAGATCTTCCTTTCTTTTTCAATTATTTGAACAACCATTTCTGTAGACAGTATAAGCCTATTTATAGGCCTTCTTCATGGTGACCGGCTGGTCCGGTTCCTAACTGATTTCTAACAACTCTGACAGGTGCAGTAGACTGGCTGGAATGGCAGCTATCAAGTCATCCAGTCAGTTCTTGAAAAATCTGTAACTGTATGAAAGTGTCGAGACTGACTGTCTTTAAGTGTCGACACTTAAAGACCAAGTGTCGACACAAGTTAACTAAGTGTCGACACTAGCCTTCAAGGTGTCGACAGAACTCCTTGTGTTGTAGAATTCACTTCTTGACACAGCTTCTTCATCATGTGTCGACACTAATATTGAGTGTCGACACAACTCCTTGTTCTTCAGCACTTAGTTGAATTCTTGTAAGTGTCGACACAACACCTTTGTGTCGACATATCTTTATGTGTTGAACTTGTTCAGTGTCGACACATCTTCTTGGTGTCGACACATGCCTTCTGTGTTGATACTTGCTGAGTGTCGACACTGCTCCTTGTGTCGACACATTCTTCTTCTGTTGAGACTCTGGCTGAGTGTCGACACATCTCCTTAGTGTCGACACTTGTACTTAGAATTTTGTTGAACTTTGCTAAGTGTCGACACAGCTCCTTGTGTCGACACTTTCTTCAAGTGTTGATTCTTCTGCTGAGTGTCGACACATTCTTTATTATGTCGACACTTGTACTTAGACTCTGCTGACTTTTGCTGAGTGTCGACACAGCTTCCAAGTGTCGACACTTTCTGATGTAGACACAGTTCCTCTGGGTGTCGACACAACTGCTAAGTGTCGACACAGCTTCACTGGACTTTTCTTCATTGGGTGTCGACACAGCTCCTTATGTCGACACTTTCTGTCTGGTGTCGACTCTGCATCCCTGGTGTCGACACAAGTACTCCAAGTGTCGACACTGCTTGCCTGGGTGTCGACACAAGTATTCTTAAGTGTCGATACTTTCCCTCTGGGTGTCGACACATGGACTTAGAAACTTTTTCATCTTTCCTGCAAATACTTAACCTGCACAAGGCAACTCAAAATACATCAAATACATTTTGATGTATATCATTGAGTAGGGTGAGGCTTCTTCAAATCAGGTACATTAGAACCAATGTACCCAACAATCTCCCCCTATTTGGAGAAGTCATAACCCTTAGTCAATGATATACACCATACAGAATAAAATCATAGCATGATGTAAAGCAGGATTATTTAACAGGGCAAACATAAACATGTATCAAGCAAAACATGTATACACAGATAACATCTCAGAACAATTATGAAATAAATATATCACACAGCACATTATTCTACTCAACTTTGTCATATTTATTATACAAAAGTTTACAAAGTATTTTAATATAAGTGATTACATAGTAAACTTAAGATAATGCAGTTCTATTTCTGCTCAGCCTCCATGATCACAATGCCCTTCCCAGACTTTATCTTTGCTTGTACTGGGGCTTCAGCATCTTCAGTATCAGCAGGTTTTTTCCCTTTCAAATCCTTCTTCTTTAGCTCTTCAGCTTTAATCTTTTGCCTCTCAAAATAATGATAGGGCTTGGGAAAGTACTTGCTAGGCTCCTGAGCAGTAGGAGGTAGCTTTCCCATCTTTGCCTTCCTTGTATATTGCACTATGGCTTCTTGCCTTGTCTCATGCTTCCTCCATTCTAGTTCAGAAAACCACTTGTTTCTATCTTGCACATTATCTTTGGCAGCCTTCCATGCAGTTAGAATAATGTTTCTTGAAGTGGGGCTCCACTGCTCAAAGTTTGGTCTTTGTTCAGCTTGCTCTCTGAACCTCTTCTTAGACAGTCTGGCTTCTTGTTCTTTCAACAAAGCTTCTTGCATAGCCTCAGATACTGGCTGAACCACCTTCTCTAGAATAACATTTTGCTGTCCCTCAGGTGGGCTATACATTGATTGTATATCAGCTTGAACCATATCAAAATCTGGTGGAGGATAGATAACTTGGGCTACTTCAGGTTGCTCACCTCCAAGATATGCAGGATTAACTCCAGATTCTGCTACATTATCATCATCACATAAAGGAGGATAACCAAGAGTTGCTCTGATAGAATTAGAAATCCACTTGGCATGATCAAAGCTAGCTTTGACTAACACCCTCTCCCCCTTTATGACTTCTCTTTCTATGTGATCTCTTAGATCATCCTTCTGAAATCTGATTTGTGCATCCAAATAGTTGACTCCATCTTTAAAGAAATGTTTCAACCTTTGGAGCTTTGTTATCAACTTCTGAGAGTCTTGAATTGCAGATGTAACATCAGATAAACTCTTTTGCAAGGCTTTATCAAACTCTGTCTTAGCAGTAGCATTAGAAGTAGTCAGTCCAGTAGCTATGTTCTTCATCTCTGTGACAATGGCATTGTGTGAAGCTGTTAAGTTATCATTCATTCTGATTTGGTTCTCAAGAACATACCCTTGCTTCAGTACAATGTCATCCACTTGAGCTTTGATTTTCTTTTGATATGTAGCCAAGTAGACTACTGCATTCCCTCCCTTGTGGAAGCAGTCAGTCATTTCCTTCTTATTTAGATTCATTTCAAATCTTATAGACTTAATATCCTGGGCCAGATCAAATTATAAAGATTTGTGCCCCTCATCCACATATGTTTCTATGACTTTCCTGTGCTCATCAAGCTTAAGTTGTATAGCAACCATCAAAGCACTGTAATCTACAGTTTGTGCTGGCTGTAGTGCAGGCTGTGGTGCTATAGTTTGCAATGCCTTCTTATAAGTTTGGCTTCTTCTTTTGAAGACTTGGAATTTTCTTTTCTTAGCTCTGGCAGCCTCCTCATCTTCAGATGCTGATGTACTTGCAATCTCTACCCTCTCCTTAGGGCTTGGAGGTAACTCCTTCTGCACTTCTGGTTCCTTCCTTATTGTTTCCTCAACATCTTTTGGCTTCTCAGGCTCTTGCCTTGCAGGTTCTTCAACAATTACTACCTGCTCCCCCTGAACTTGAGCATTCTCCCCCTCAGCAGCAGTACTTTCCTTCTCAAAGTCAGCTTGGTCCAGATTAAGGAAGAGATCTTCCATTGTAAATTCTTGTTGAGGAAGAGATGGAGATTCTCTTGGCTCATCAACAACTTGATCAGTATAGCTTGAGCTGTAACAGATGTGTCCTCCATGACAACATCTAGGTTGTCATTACTTAATGAATCAGAAAAAACAATATCCTCTATAGGAAAATCTAATTGATTGATTTCTGAGATTACCTCAAGGATAGTGTGGGTTGCTTGCTCACTTTCCAGTGGAGTTGGCTCTTCCACTATTAGTGACTCCCCCTGGATAGTTTCCTGGTGTATGGGGCTAGCTTGAGGTAGCTCCCCCTGCCTTTCTGCATCATCTTGTTGAGCTGGAGACTTCCCAGCATCTCCAGTTTCTTGGTCATCATCTGGTGTGAAGACAACTTGCTCCTCAGAGCTGCTAGATGACTCTTGAGCCATAGGAGCTATCTTTTGCTTCTTCTTTTGAGGAGTTATTTTCTCAGGAGTAGGCATCTCCTTAGTTAAAACTCTGTCCCACCTAGAGAATATCCTCATGTTCATCTTTCTCATATGATTGATTTTAGTGCCTGCAGCTTGACTCATAACTTCTAGTATATTACCAGCCAAGTATAGACTTAAGAACGTACCCAAATTGGGCTTCTTCATACTTTCCTTGATCTTTTCAAATACTACTACAGACCAATCAGTTTTTAGGCTGAAGATTATCCTGGTCATGAGATTAAACATATGGGCAGATACCCTGTCATGCCCTCCAGGCTTACTTAAGATCACTTTGCCAACAATTTCTGACAGAAATTTACCCTGGCTGTTCATCCCCTTTCTATTGAAGACTGATCCAATTTTCTATTTGGAATCCAGTCCACACCAAGTTAAAGCTTCTCTGGTCTTTGAAGCAGTAACTTCATCTTCTTCTTTTGTCCTTGGGAGGTTTAGGATCTTTCTCAAACTTTTAGGTGATACCTTCACCTTTTCACTATGAACCCTAGACTTTATCTTGGGTCCAGATTCATCTACTTTAGCTCCATTCAGAAATTCTAAAATTTCTTTCTTCCAAATCTTTGTAGGCTATGAAACAAGAAAATCCAACCCCGAGTCTGCAACTAGGGTTACCACATTCTTGATCTCCGTGTCTGCATCATCAAACGCATTCCGCACCAGTTCATAGCCTTCATTGGCGTTCTCCTCGAGCTTTGGCGCCATTAGGGTTTGAAGAATTTGAACTGAGAAAAGAGAGGTGTCGACACACAAGTTCGGTCTCGAAACTTTGGTGAGCGTGTCAACAGACAATGGAGAAATCCTATTTATACCTTTCTAGGTTTGAAGATGAAAGGGCGGGTCAGCTAACTGAAATTGTGTCGACACTGTTGAAAAGTGTCGACACAGACTTATAATGTCTCGACACACTGTGTCGACACAAGTTTAGTCGACAGATTATATGTGTCGACACTTGTTTATGTGTCGACACCACTTAACTCGACACTTAGTCGAGACTTTACTTAGATAATTCTGAGTAAATTCTAAGTGTCAATACCACCTTGGTTGTGTCGACACTGACCCTGTATGTGTCGACACTAATTTTCTGAAGTGTCGACACCAACTATCTAGATGTGTCGACACCTTTTCCCTGAAGTGTCGACACTACTTTTCTGTGTCGACACAGATAACTCTGTGTGTCGACACCTTTTTACTTAGTCATTTCTGTAAACTTATTCTAAGTTTATCATACCTAGTTCAATTTTAAACCTATTGAACTTTGTTTCTTCTAAAGGCTTAGTATACATATCAGCTAGTTGATTATCTGTCTTAACATATTCTAGTGAATTATCTTCTTTTTCTACATGTTCCCTTAGAAAATGATATTTTATTTCAATATGTATAGTTCTACTATGGAAAATAGGATTTTTTGCAATTGATATAGCACTAGTAGAATCACAAAAGAGTGGAGTTCTACTTACCTGAATTCCATAATCCTCAAGCTGATGTTGTATCCATAGAAGTTGAGCACAGCAACTTCCTACAGCCACATATTCTGATTCTGCTGTGGAGATAGCCACACTTGTTTGCTTTTTGCTACTCCAAGATATCAGTCTTCCACCTAGGAATTGATAGGTTCCAGTTGTACTTTTTCTGTCTTCTTTGCAGCCTGCAAAGTCTCCATCTGAATAACCTGTTAGTTCAAAATCTCCATTCCTAGGGTACCAGATGCCTAGATAAGGAGTGCCCTTTAGATATCTCAGTATCCTTTTGACTGCTGTCAAATGAGACTCTTTAGGGCATGCTTGGTACCTTGCACAGACACATGTAGCATACATGATATCTGGTATACTTGCAGTCAAATATAGAAGGGAGCCAACTATCCCTCTATACAAAGTCTCATCTACAGGTTTCCCTGCATCATCTTTGCTAAGAGACATTCTTGACCCCATAAGAGTCTTCATGGTACTGGATGAATCCATACCATACTTCCTTATCAGTTCTAGGGTGAACTTAGACTGCCATATGGATAAACCATTCTCAGTCTGTCTAACTTGGAGACCCAAGAAGAACTTCAGTTCCCCCATACTGCTCATCTCAAACTGTCCTTACATTAGTTTTGCAAACGTTTTGCAAAGACTACTTTCAGTAGACCCAAATATGATGTCATCTACATATATTTGGACTAGTATGATCTTGCCTCTGGATTCCCTAAGGAATAGAGTCTTGTCTATTTACCCCCTTGTGAATTTATTCTCAATGAGGAAACTAGACATGGTTTCATACCAAGCCCTAGGGGCTTGTTTTAACCCATACAATGCCTTCCTAAGTCCATAGACATAATTAGGTTGAGTTGAATCAACAAAACCTGATGGCTGTTCCACATATACTTCCTCTTTCAGATTGCCATTCAAAAAGGCTGACTTTTCATCCATTTGATATACTTTAAAACCTTGAAAGGTTGCATATGCCAGGAACATTCTTATGGCTTCCAGTCTGGCTACTGGAGCAAAGGTTTGTTCAAAGTCAATATCTTCTTCCTGCCTATATCCCTTAGCAACCAGTCTTGCTTTGTTCTTGACAATCACTCCATGTTCATCCATCTTGTTCCTAAAGATCCACTTGGTTCCAATTATGTTGTGGTCTTTTGGTTTAGGAACAAGCTCCCAGACTTTTCATCTCTTGAACTGATTCAGTTCTTCTTGCATTGCCTCAATCCAATGAGGGTCTAGGATGGCTTCTTCAAACTTCTTTGGCTCTACTTGAGATAGAAAACTGGAGTAGAGTACTGCATTCAGATTTCTGCTTCTTGTTTGTACCCCATGTCTTAGATCACCAATGATTTGTTCTGCTGGATGATCTCTTAGATGCCTATTAGCTGGAGGCATCCTGGCTTCAGGTTGAACTTCTTCAACTTCTTCATCTTGCTGCACTCCTTGGATTTCTTCTGCATTAGGTACATGTAGTACCCCCCCTAGACAGCAGCCACTATCTTCTACTTGCTGTCTTGCAGTAGGTTCTTCTTCAATAGTGAGCTTGTCCAACTTCTTAGTTATACCTGTGGAGCTGTATATACTACTAGACAACTCATTGTTAATAAGTCTAGTTTCATCAAAGACTACATGTACTGACTCTTCTACAACTTGAGTAGTCAAGTTGTAGACTCTATAAGCCTTACTATTGTTGCTATACCCAACAAAGATCCCCTCTTGGGACTTGGCAGCAAACTTAGTCAAGTAAGACTTTCCATTGTTAAGTATAAAACACTTACAGCCAAAGATCCTGAAATAGGATAAGTTTGGTTTTCTGTCTTTCACAATCTCATAGGGGGTCTTGTTGTGGCATTTAGTAATGGTAGCCCTATTAATTACATGACATGCAGTATTAACTGCCTCAGCCCAGAAATATTCTGGTAGAGATGTATCACTTAATAGGGTTCTACCAGCCTCAATCAAGGTCCTATTTTTCCTCTCAGCAATGCCATTTTGCTGAGGTGTTCTTGGTGAAGAAAACTCCTGAAATATCCCAAATTCTTCACATAGTTTTATCATACTATCAGACTGGAATTCAGTACCATGGTCACTTCTTATCTTGACCACTGTACTGTCTAGTTCATTCTGAATTTGTTTGACAAAGCTATAGAAGATACTACGTGTTTCAGATTTCTGTCTAAGGAAGAACACCCAGGAAAACCTTGAGTAGTCATCTACAACCACAAAGGTATAGACCTTCCTACCTAGGCTGTGAACTGGCATAGGACCAAAGAGATCCATATGCAAGAGGTATAAACACCTCACATCATCTTTGATTTCAATGCTACTAAAGGTGGATCTAGTCTGCTGCCCTTTTGACAAGCTGAGCATATTCCATCTTTAATACACTTAACTTGAGGACCATTCCTCACTAACTCTTTGCTATAGAGTTTGCCAATTGTCTTATAGTTGAGATGGGCTAGTCTCTTGTGCCATTTGACACAATGAGAGACTTTCTCATCAGCTACAAGACACACTGGAGAACCATTATTCTCAACCATAATGTCTAGGCAATTGACATTCCTTTTTCTATAACCTGTCAAAATGATCTCTTGATCATTTGACCTCCTGATATGACAACCATCTTTGACAAATGAGATGTCATATCCTACATCACTCAGTTGACTTATACTAATAAGGTTATGTTTCAAACCTTTAACATAAGCCACTTGAGTAATAGTTATATGGGAGCTAGAAATGTTATCAAAACCCTTGATGATTCCTTTTTCAGAACCACCAAAGGTGACTTTTGGACCATCCTTGATAGGTGTGTAGTCCTTAAGCAATCCCCTAGTTCCAGTCATATGTCTGGAACAACCACTGTCCAAGTACCATATTGGGGCATGGCCACTTGGACTCACCTGCAAAACAGATTAGTGAACCTTAGAACCCAAAGAATTCTTGGGTCCTTGGTACTGGTTAGTTTGCTTCCTAACAAAGCTACCTGTATGTCTTCCAACAGGCAGTTTGCTACTCAACTTGGCACTAGAATTGTGCCAACAGTCTATGGCATAGTGGCCTACCTTGCCACAGCACCAGCACTCAAACCTATTGTACCTTTGCTTAGGTACATCCTTAGCTGTTTTGACTACAGCTGGCTTGTTGAGAGCTGGGGCTTTGCCCTTAGACTTGGATTGAATAGTCCTATCAGGTTTAGTAAACCCTAATCCAGATTTACCTTTATGATGAACAAATTCATCAATTAAGGGTAGAATAGACTTAGGTTTAGAAAACCTAGCAACAATGTCTCTCTCCTTCTGAAGACTAATCTCCAGACTCTTGATTTGATCATTCTTAAATGTTATAGTCCCCATATGAATCACAGTTATGTGCTTTAGTCTGGCTATTTCATTTAGGTTTTGATCAATCATTTTCTCAAAATCAGTTGCAGCAACTTTGAGACTAGCAATTTCCTTTGCCTGACTCTTGGCTAGGGACTTGCTCTTCTTAAAAGCTTGCAACAGAACTTTATATTCATCAATCAACTGATGAATATCCTCTTCAGACTCAGATGCACTCTCATCACTTGACGATGATGAATCTGATTCTGAACTAGCACAAGAAATTGAACTTAAAGAACAACTTTGTACCTTACTAGGTCCAGGTTGCTCCTGGATTTTATCATCTTCTGTCAATGCCATCAGTCCTTGGCACTGACTGTCCTCTTGTTCATATATAGAGTTCATGATCTGGATGAACTCCTCTTCCTCTTCCTCAGCAAACAGTCCTATGTATGCTTCAGCATCTGACTCAATTTTTGATGAAGATATGTCTGACAGGCTCTTATCCTTTTTGGCAACAAAAGATCTTTCCTTCTTGCCCTTGAATTGAGTCTTTTTCTTATCATTAGACTCCTTCCTTTTCTCTGGACAGTCTGCAATAACATGTCCTTGTCTGTTACAGCAATAGCATATAATTTTTGATAGAGTTGCTTTACTAAACTTGGTCTTTTTCCTGTCTTTCTTTGATGACTTCTTGTTCTGATAATAGTCATCTTTTCCTTGTGAAGTAGATGCCTTTGTCCTCCACTGTTTCTTCTTTAAGAACTTATGAAAGTGTCTTGTGAATGCTGCAAAGTCCTCATCACTTTCACTGCTTTCAGACTTTCTACTTGCTGACTCATCTGACTCAGTCTCAGCTACTTTAGGAGGTGGAGTTGGTGACTTACTTCTGTATTTTCTGGGGCTTCTGTTTTAAATGCCACTGTCTTTTCTTTATGTTCACTTCTTGTAGATTTCTCCTCTTCTTTTCTCACCATCAACTGCATCTCATAGGATAGCAGTTTTCCAAACAGAGTTGGAGGAGGAATTTCTGCTAACTTTGCCATTTCCCTAATGATACAAATCTTGGTGTCCCAATCCTTTGTTAGGGACCTTAAGAACTTATCATTTAACTCATAATTAATGAATTCTCTGCCATAGGATATTAGCTCATTCACAATCCTATAGAACTTCTTATAGCATTCAGTTATGCTATCAGATCTACCTTGCCTGAAGCTTTCATATTCTTGGTTTAATAAGGACTTTCTGTCCTGCCTCACTTCTTCAGAACCCTCCATGTACACAATAAGAGTATCCCACATCTCCTTAGATGTCTTACAGTGTATCAAATTCTGAAAGATAGCATCATCTATAGCACTCACAATGATATTCTGAGCCCTCTTGTCCATTGTGGCTAGAACTATCTCATCCTTTGTCATTTTAGAGAAATCCTTAGGTGTTCTCTGATTTGCATCCAGGACTGAAACCTTCATGGGCACATATGACCCTTCTTTAACTGTGATGTAAATCCTAGGGTCTGAGGCTTGCATAAATAGTCTCACCCTTTCCTTCCAGATGCAAAAAATTTCTTTTCTGCAAATGTGTAGCTTCATGGATCCCAATTCCTTATGATTCTCAGTGGAACCCATGTTTCTTGATTTTCTTGATTTCCCTTGACTTAGACTGAATCTTTCAACAGGATCTACTCAGACTGTTAAGTCCTTTTTGCATCCAGGACTGAAACCTTCATGGGCACATATGACCCTTCTTTAACGGTGATGTAAATCATAGGGTCTGAGGCTTCCATAAATAGTCTCACCCTTTCCTTCCAGATGCCAAAAATTTCTTTTCTGCAAATGGGTAGCTTCATGGATCCCAATTCCTTATGATTCTCAGTGGAACCCATGTTTCTTGATTTTCTTGATTTCCCTTGACTTAGACTGAATCTGCCAACAGGATCTACTCAGACTGTTAAGTCCTTTTTGAGGAACCTGGCTTCCATAAATAGTCTCACCCTTTCCTTCCAGATGCCAAAAATTTCTTTTCTGCAAATGGGTAGCTTCATGGATCCCAATTCCTTATGATTCTCAGTGGAACCCATGTTTCTTGATTTTCTTGATTTCCCTTGACTTAGAATGAATCTGCCAACAGGATCTACTCAAACTGTTAAGTCCTTTTTGAGGAACCTGGCCCTTGAATTGAGTCTTTTTCTTATCATTAGACTCCTTCCTTTTCTCTAGACAGTCTACAATAACATGTCCTTGTCTGTTACAGCAATAGCATATAATTTTTGATAGAGTTGCTTTACTAGACTTGGTCTTTTTCCTGTCTTTCTTTGATGACTTCTTGTTCTGATAATAGTCATCTTTTCCTTGTGAAGTAGATGCCTTTGTCCTCCACTGTTTCTTCTTTAAGAACTTATGAAAGTGTCTTGTGAATGCTGCAAAGTCCTCATCACTTTCACTGCTTTCAGACTTTCTACTTGCTGACTCATCTGACTCAGTCTCAGCTACTTTAGGAGGTGGAGTTGGTGACTTACTTCTGTATTTTCTGGGGCTTCTGTTTTAAATGCCACTGTCTTTTCTTTATGTTCACTTCTTGTAGATTTCTCCTCTTCTTTTCTCACCATCAACTGCATCTCATAGGATAGCAGTTTTCCAAACAGAGTTGGAGGAGGAATTTCTGCTAACTTTGTAATTTCCCTAATGGCACAGATCTTGGTGTCCCAATCCTTTGTTAGGGACCTTAAGAACTTATCATTTAACTCATAATTAATGAATTCTCTGCCATAGTACATTAGCTCATTCACAATCCTATAGAACTTCTTATAGCATTCAGTTATGCTATCAGATCTACCTTGCCTGAAGCTTTCATATTCTTGGTTTAATAAAGACTTTCTGTCCTACCTCACTTCTTCAGAACCCTCCATGTACACAATAAGAGTATCCCACATCTCCTTAGATGTCTTACAGTGTATCAAATTCTGAAAGGTAGCATCATCTATAGCACTCACAATGATATTCTGAGCCCTCTTGTCCATTGTGGCTAGAACTATCTCATCCTTTGTCATTTTAGAGAAATCCTTATGTGTTCTCTGATTTGCATGCAGGACTGAAACCTTCATGGGCACATATGGCCCTTCTTTAACTGTGATGTAAATCCTAGGGTCTGAGGCTTCCATAAATAGTCTCACCCTTTCCTTCCAGATGCCAAAAATTTCTTTTCTGCAAATGGGTAGCTTCATGGATCCCAATTCCTTATGATTCTCAGTGGAACCCATGTTTCTTGATTTTCTTGATTTCCCTTGACTTAGACTGAATCTGCATCCAGGACTTTTAAGACCTTTTTGAGGAACCTTCCTCACTTCTTCAGAACCTTCATGAGCACCAGACCGTGCGGCTAAGTTTATTAGCCGTAAATAAGTCATCCTGATGGAAGAAACCATTTTTGTAGTGGTGGCTTAGATGAATCTTGATTAGCCAACAATAGGCGGATCTCCAGAAGTATAACGGTTATGATGAGCACCAGACCGTGCAGCTAAGTTTATTAGCCGTAAATAAGTCATCCTGATGGAAGAAACCATTTTTGTAGTGGTGGCTTAGATGAATCCGATTCAGTCCGCATTATTAATAGTGGGAATTAATGCTCCATTTGGGGGGATTTATTTTCACCGGTCAAGCGGTTACGACCGCATGAACCGGACCTTAATTAATTAGGTCAAGCGGTTACGACCGCAGGAACCGAACCTTAATTAAGGTCCGGTTAAATTAAGGTCCGGTTCATGCGGTCGTAACCGCTTGACCGGTGAAAATAAGTCAACCCAAATGAAGCCTAAGACATTCAATAGCTGAGATGGATAAAATGTGTCTTTCCTTATTATCAGGCAATTGATGAGTCCACTCCAAGCTTTCGAGGTATATGATAATCAGGCGGCAATAATCATTTAAGAAGATAACCCGAGATATAATTGTTAACCACGTGATTAACCAAAATAATTGTTAAGCCGCACTGATGACGGTATAACTTAAGTCTGCTAAATGCAAGATGAACATATATTAGAACAATTCCGAAGCGGGTAATCTCAAGCCTCGAATAACAATAGAGATGAGTGGTAAAAGATGACTAACTCAGGCCGCAAATAATAATAGAGATGAGTAGTGAAAGGCGACTAAATCAGGCCGCAAATAATAATAGAGATGAGTAGTGAAAGGCGATTAACTCAGGCCCCAAATAATAATAGAGATTAAACCGGCTAAATCAAGCCGTAAATTTTAATCGCAAAGCCAGCGGATAAGCAAAGATTAAGCTAGTGACCTGAAAAGAATAGCAGTTCAAAATTCGGGGTCCACAACTCATGATGATCAGTTAGGCTTGGTGCGTACGAGGGCTGCATTGCTTCTCCAAAAAAGATTATCAAGAGATATGGCTCGACAAATGCGGTCTGACGAGGCTAACCGCAACTCCCCTGGAAGGGAAAAATAGAGATGTACAGCCTAAGATGATTTATGAGGCTAGGTGGTCCTGGGGCTGCATTGCTTATCCAAGAAAAATCATCAAAACTGTACCATCTCCGAAAACACGATGGACGCATTGCTCACATGCCCAGGATTACAAACTATGTGGATCAATAAGGCTAGGTGCGCATGAGGGCTGCATTGCTTCTCCAAGAATGATCAACAAAGTTGTGGGTCTCCTGTAGGCATCACTTGAGAGTACCTAGGAGTATTCGATGGTCACAACCTAAGATGATCAATGAGCCTAGGTGCGCCCGGGAGCTGCATTGCTTATCAAGAGAGATCATCAAAACGAGAACGATATCCATATCGAAGCACAACAACGCTAACAGTCACCCATGCCTTCCTTGATGCACGAGCATGTTAGATACTGGTTGGGATCCGAAATTCCTGATGTCTACTGCACGAGAATTGGCTAGCTCTCACTATACGTATGCAAAAACTCCCCGCTACACGTGGTACTCATGATGTTATGCTAGAGTGTTGGGTCTATCGATCCCAATATCCCAGATTTGTAAGAAGTCAAACGGGTCAATGACACACACACATAATGTATTTGATGTGTACCTTAGTTCTTGCATGCAGATAGTCCATGATTGGACAAGTGAAGAAAATGAGTTTGGTGGTAAACTCAAAATTCGTCGAGCTCAGCTCGCAGTTCGTCGAGCTTAGCTCACAGATCGTCGAGCTCAGGTCGACATTCCTCAAGAGATAAATTCAAGTACTCAGGATTCAAAATTCGTCGAGCTCGGCTCACAGTTCGTCGAACTCAGCCGACTGGTTGTCGAGTTCAGGTCAACATTCCTTGGAATAAGCTCAAGCGCTCAGGATTTAAAGATTCGTCGAGCTCAGCTTGAAATTCGTCGAGCTCAGTTTGGAATTCGTCGAGCACAGCTTACAGATCGTCGAGCTCAGCTCAACACTTGTCAAACTAAAAGCCAAAAAAATAATCCAAGGCAAAAAGCACTGAGACAGATGAGAAGAGGGCGTTTAGATCGCTGAGACAGCTAAGAAGAATGTATCAGCTTAACTGCTGAGACAAAACTACATGGATTTTTCTAAGTCCAGAAGCGTTGAGTGAAGCAGGTTCACTCAACACTTCTAATGAAGAAGGAAGCGCTAAGACAGTTAAGAGGAAACCCGCTGAGACAGAAGATAGTCTCAGCTGTGAAGCAAAAACCGCGGAGACCGTTGGGGAGATACCGCTGAGACAGAAACTTGTCTCAGCTGATAAAAAGAAAGCGCTGAGATAGAATCTTGTCTCAGCTGTTAATAAGAAACTGCTGAGACCACTGAGACAGAACCGCTGAGACAAATTCAGAGAAAATTCACAAGTCCAGAAGCGCTGAGAGCCAAGAAAGATGGCGTTGAGTGACTTAACATCACTCAACGCTTTATGATGTTCTGAAATATTTTCTAAGTGCAGATGGTGATGACCATTGTTGACATCATCAAAGTCAACTTACATGTAGCCATTGTGGGAAAGCTGTTGTGGCGCCGTGAAAGTGATGTGTTAGATCTGAAATACTCTAGGGGGTGAATATAGTATCCTAAAACCCTTTGAAAACTTTACAGCTTTTGCTGTAAATAAAACTGCAGAATAATAAATAAATAAATAACGACAAACACAGCAGACCTAGCTAGCACAAACACAGCAAGAACAAAAGAAAGGGCAACCAGACAACACAAGAAATTATAGTGGTTCCCCAACCTGCGTACATCCACTCTTCTACCACCCTGGTCGGAATCCACTCAGATTTTTAATCAGGTGTCTGACACCAATGAGCTTTTGATCAGGTGCTCAAAAAGCAAAGCTCAAGTCTTTTGGTCAGGTGACTTGCAACAAGGAATAACCTTTGAAGGGAGTTATAACCCTTTATACAGTGGGGTGAGAGATGATATTGTATTCTCTTTATAAATATATAACTGAGAAGACTTAGTGGATATGATGTTAGCAAATAGCTCCCCCTGAGATGTAGAATGGTTCAGGAAAAACTGGAGCTTTGCTTTAGGGTGATAGGCCTTCAGTCTTTAAGCCTTGACCAGAAAAGATCTTCAGTAACTTCTTGACAGATGGAATTGATGTTGTCCTTTGAAGTGTCCTGGAGAGTTGAAGAATGAAGACCTTTGAAGTGTCCTGGAGAGTTGAAGAATGAAGACTCTTGATTTTTGATTGATTGTTCTTCATCTTCAGATAGCAGATGTTCTTCTGGTCTAGGGCTACTTCTCTATACCAAAGATCTGTGAAAGAAAGTGACCAGAGAAATCCTTGATTCAAACTGATTGTGTTACAGACTATCTGTGTGTCTCTTTTCACTTTCTATCTTCTCTGCAGGAAAAGAGAGAAAATCT
Source organism: Platanthera guangdongensis (assembly GCA_039583875.1). Taxonomy (NCBI): domain Eukaryota; kingdom Viridiplantae; phylum Streptophyta; class Magnoliopsida; order Asparagales; family Orchidaceae; genus Platanthera; species Platanthera guangdongensis. The sequence continues at coordinate 15,920,233 of CM077163.1, forward strand.
CTTTTATATTTCCTGTCAAAAATTATCTTTCGAAATTTGAAATCCTCTACAATCAATGCTGACGGTCTTGAGAATAAACTGCAATAAATTATTTCCCCAACTGTCCCATGGAAAAACGACAAGCAATAATTCTGGAGAAGAGCATAATCAATGCTCTTTTTAACGATTATATTCAGAGAATATTTGAGCATTAATTACACAGGAATTATTGCAGTAAGAAGGGGACAGAAGGAAGAAATAACTAAGTCTGGATTCGTTGAACAGATAACAGAAATCGTCGAGCTGAGTTCACAGTTCGTCGAGCCGAGTTGTTGTGTTCGTTGACCAAATGACTTCTGTTCGTAGAGCTGAGTTCCAAGATCGTCGAGCTAAAACAGAACTGCATTCTTTAGAAACTTTGTTGTTTCTATGTATGGAGTTCGTCGAGCTGATTATTGGTTTCGTCGACTGAAGTTCAGCAATGTACTTCTGGACTTAGAATATTTCAGATGCTTCTGGAATGAAGTGTTAAAGTGAAGTATCCAGAAATCGTCGACCTGAGAATTTGTTTCGTCGAGCTGAGAACCACTAACTGCTGCTGGATAACTCTAGCCAAAGTGGTCAAAGTTCGTCGAGCTGAGAATCTTGAATTCGTCGACTGAAGATGATTCTGGACTTAGAAAAATTGAGAAACTTCTGGAATAATAAGTTGAAGTAGAGAATCTAGAAATCGTCGACCAGAGAACTAAGTTCGTCGACCTGAGTCTAGAGAACAAAGTCTGGACTTAGAATGCTGAAGGTAGAGTCCAAAGATCGTCGACCAAAGAATCAAATTCGTCAAGCTCAGCTCAGAGAATTTTTCTCTGAGATCGTCGAGCTGAGCACGACTATCGTCGACCTGAGTTCGACGAACGTCGAACTTATTTTACTGAGTCTTTGGAAAATCTCTAAGTCTTGAGTCTCTAGCAGTTTGATGATGGCTGGTCCATGTAGTGTTGATCGTAAGGACTTGACCTAGACTCTAGGACACAACTATGACCCTGTCTATACATGATGAGTCACAAGATCCTAACTTAGTGAACATAGACCAAATCAAATTAGGGATCCAACAATCTCCCCCTATTTGGGTGAGGTCACTAATTACAGACTCAGACTAAACAGAAAATAAACAAAGCAGGAAAAACATATATCTGGCAGAGAAAAATAAACATATGAGCAGATATATATATACAGATAAGCTTTGTTCAGAAATAAGAAAGCAGTTATAAATATAACAGAAATTAACCAGTTCAGAACTCATTTCTTTTGTTTCTTCTCTTTTGGCTTTTCTTCTTTGCTCTTGTCTTCTGGCTTAGTAAAAACAACTTCTCTGTTTAGATCTGAAGCTTGCACTTTGGTCATGGTCATATCAGCATCCCCTATAATCTTCAAAGATATGGCTCTGGGGACTACTGCTTTGGGTGCAATTTCATGTAATCATCAACATTGAAAAACTTGTTAGCTTTCTCAAACCTCTTAAGCTCTTCTTTCCTGTACTTTGACATTGTTGTATATTCTGAGGGATCCTTTCCTTCAGCTCTGGCTTCGTTGATCATAGAAAGGCCAACAAGTTCTTGGGACCTGGCCATCCTAACTGAAGTACTTGTTTTTGGATCTTCAAAGGGTACAAGAGGAGAAGGAGGTCTGTTGGAGCTTTCAGCTTGTTGATGTTCAGGAAGTTTTTGCTATTTTTGTTGTTATTGTTGCTGTTATTGTTGAGGTTGTTGCTGCTTGCCTGATGAATACTGTCTTTGATGGCTGCTTTCTGAAGATGAGGACCTACCCTGATGTCTTTGATAAGTTTGAAATTGGATAGTCCTTTAAGAAGTTGTGCCAGAAGCACCAGCAGCTGGAGGAGGAGGTGGAGGAGGATCCCTTCTGTATTTCTGAGTTGGAGGAGGGGAGTATCTTCTACTTCTTTTCCTTTCTTTCTGTTCAGTTTTAGATAACCACATCCAAGCTGACATCCCTTTATATGGAGTTATCTTCTGAAGGATATAGTAGGGAGTGTCATTGGCTGAATTTGGTTTAGGAGCAGGAGGAGGAGGAGCTTTCCTTTTCTTAGATAATTTCTTCTTCTTTGGATCCTCATCTAAATCCTCATCCTCCTCCTCCTCATCATCATCAGATCCCCAAGGATTATCATATAGATCATTTAAAGACTTCAGGGCCTCAATAGATATAATAGGTTTCTCAGTTTGAGATGGAGATGGAGGAGAAACTGCAATAGGAGCTGGAGAACTAACTGTGACAGTGCTTTTAGCAACTGCCTTACTCTCTTCTTCAATGTCAGCCAAGATCAAAGCATCAAGATCTGGCATTGGAGAGTCATCCATCACAAAGCTTAGAGCAGAAATAGCTTCTGAAGAGGATGGCATGACTGCAGGCTCTGAAGCAGCAAAACTGTCCCTGAGTTGCTTGGCAACTTTTGGACAAATTGGTGAAGAATAGGGGACAATAGCCAAAGATGGCTTAGTATAATCTGCTGGAAGGAAGTTAAAAAATGCAGTATCAAAAATATTCAACAGATGTGCAAAATATACTGTGGGATTTAAAATAAAATCACCAACAGTAAGAATCTCTTCAGTAACTAACTCATCTAAATCCATGTCAGTCTCAATAAAATGAATGAAATCAATAAAATCTGTATCTTCTGCTATTGTTGCCTCTGTATCTACTGGAACTGGAGCTGCTGAAACTGAAACTGCTACTACTGCTGGAGCTGCTGCAGCTTCTTCGTCAAGCATCTCCCCCTGCCTGGTTTCAGTGTGAACTGGAGCCAGGCCCCTGACTGAAGAGGGGGCAACAGTGAGGGCAGATATCTGGGCAGATAAGGTAGATATGGAAGTAGCAAGAGGTGTAATGGCCTCTGCTTTTATTGTTTTGAGGAGGGGTGTGATGAGGGCAATGACAGATGAGATGGTGGAGGGATCCAGTGGTGGAGTTGCAGTTGGTGTTTCAGAAGGTGGTTGGGTGGAAACATTTGGAGGGATGGTAGATGTTGGTGAGGATGGAGGAGGAGTATCTTGCATTTGGACATCCTGGATGGATTCAGTTGGAGGAGAAGTGGGAGGAGATGACAGTAGATTGAAGGATGATATGGAGGACAAGTGTGGTGGAAGAGGATATGAAGGTGGTGTTGGAGAAAGGGAGGGTTGATAATATTCCTGAATAGGGGAAGAAGGGATGTATATGAGATCTACTGGTGGAGAGGTGGCAGGAGATGTAACAAGAATAGATGGTTATGGTTGTGGTTGTGATTATTGTTGGGGTTGGTGTTGAGTTTGAGGTTGAGGTGGGAGGACTGTGGTTTGTGGTAGTTGGGTTTGGAGTGCTGGAAGAGATGGCGAGGGTGGAATGATCTCTTCAGCAGGGTGGGGAGTGGCTGTAACAGCTCTTGTGCTCTCAGAAGCTTTGGTGGCAGAGGATGAGGCCTTGGAAGGCTTTGTTATGGTCCTCTCCCTCCTGCCAAACAAGGCACATATAAGTCTTTTGCAGGCATTGATGAATATGGTCTGGGAGAGCAGTGATTCAACAGATTTTCCTTCAAAAATATCCCCAGGATCTTTCCAAAACAAACTTCCTTTTTGTTATTCTTTTTCTTTATTAGATCAAAGATGATCTGAGCCCAGTCCACTTGCTTCTTGTTAACCACTGCACACATAACTAGAAATTGATGCCTGGTTATATAATCATGTGCAGTGTGCTTGTCTAGCAAGACTTTCCCGACAATGTCTGCTAGAAACTTGAATTCTGCAGATAAGTGTTTCTTCAATAATTTTTTAGGGTTATCTCCAGTATAAACCATCAAACTCAACATTTGATCAAATTCTTCATGGTCAATCTCTAATTCTTCTTCACCATTGTGCAATCCAAAAATTTCAGTTAATACAGCGGGAGATAGAAAAACAGTATTACCCGTAATTGATCCAGTCATGGTATTCTCCTCTGTGGTTGAAGATGTGTAGACTCATTCTCTAATCTCAGTTCCAGACATTTTGATCCTTGTTATCATCAGATTCTTCAGATGCTGCTCTTCTAGAAGTTCCAGAATATTCAGAAAAAGCGGGTCTGAATGCTGGAAAGAATCAAAGTCGACATCGAAGCCGGTGTCGAACTTCATCGCAGCCAGGGTTCCTGCTTGAATTGTCATGAGATCACCTGCAAGAGAGAAAATGACGATCAAGTGCAAAGGGAACAAAACGCGCGGAACGGAGGTCGAAGGAAACCTTGATATAAGGTTTTCCAGAATATGAATCGACAAACTCCGTTCCACGAAAATTAAAATATTCTTCGATCTGGGTTCGACGAAATAATTTAGAGTTAAACAATTTGTCGAGCTCAGTCTGAAGAATTGAAGACATTTCGTCGAGCTCTATTCGACGAAAGTTTTCTGAAGTGAGTTCGTCGATCTCCATTCGACGAACACAACTTAACTCACAGAGAGTTCGTCGACCTCCGTTAGACGAATATCTCCCGAACTTTCCCTAGTTCATCGAGCTCCGTTCGACGAACTCTGGAAAATTCGTCGAGTGCAGACAGAAACTAAACCAAGTCTTCTCCATTAATCATTCCAAGCTGGTTTATAAAGAACAGATGGTTTCTTTCATCCAGAGGTTTGGTGAAGATGTCAGCTCATTGTAAATCAGTGTAGATATAGACAAGTTTAATTTTGTTTTTGTCTGCATACTCTCTAATAAAATGATGTCTAATATCTATATGCTTATTCCTACTGTGATGGACTGGATTTTGTGCTATGGCTATAACACTTATGTTATCATATAGTAGAGTTGAATTATTTAAGTTGAGACCATAGTTTAGTAATTAATTTTGAATCCACAACATCTGGGAACAATAGCTGACAGCTGCAATATATTCTGCCTCAGCAGTTGAGGTAGACACAGATGACTGTTTCTTATAAAACCAGGACAATAATCTCATACCCAGGAACTGGTAGGTTCCTGAAGTACTTTTCCTGTCCACCCTGCATCCAGCAAAATCACCATCTGAGTATTCAGTTAACTCAAATTCTGATTTAGTGGGATACCATAGGCCTAGACTTGGACAACTCTTTATATATCTTAAAATTCTTTTTAGGAAAATTAGATGAGATTCTTTAGGGTTCACTTGGAACCTACCACAAAGGCATGTGGCAAACGTGATATCAGGTCTGCTACTTGTAAGGTATAATAGGGACCCAACAATGCCCCTATATAATTTCTGGTCAACAGGTTTCCCATGTGGATCAGAGTCTATTACAGCATTTGTAGACATAGGTGTTTTCTTTGCTGAGGCATCAGCCATCCCAAAATTTTTGATAAGCTCTTTTGTATATTTAGCTTGGGAGATGAAGATGCCATCAGGGAGCTGCTTCACTTGGAGACCAAGGAAGTAGGAGAGATAACCCATGCTACTCATTTCAAATTTGGAATGCATGAGGTCAGAGAACCTCTTGCATAATTTGGAATCAGTAGACCCAAATATGATGTCATCCACATATATTTGTACTAACAATGTTTGGTACTTATGATGTCTAGTGAAAAGTGTCTTATCTACTATGCCTCTAATGAACTTATGCTCTATCAGAAAGCTAGCTAGGGTCTCATACCAAGCTCTTGGAGCTTGCTTTAGACCATAAAGAGTTTTATGCAATTTTAAAACATAAGAGGGCTGAGTTGGAGAGACAAAACCTGGAGGTTGTTCAACATAAACCTCTTCTTTTAGTACTCCATTCAGAAAAGCAATATTCACATCCATTTGATAGACCTTGAATCTCTTGTAGGCTGCATAAGCAAGGAATATTCTGATTGCCTATAACCTTGCCACAAGTACAAAGGTTTGGTCATAATCTATTCCTTCTTCTTGCCTATATCCTTGAGCAACAAGCCTAGCCTTATTTCTCACAATCACTCCTTGGGCATCCAACTTGTTTCTGTAAACCAATTTGGTTCCAATTACTGGGTAGTTTTGGGGTCTTGGAAAAAAATCCAAAACTCTACATCTCTCAAATTGGTTTAATTCCTCCTGCATTGCAATGATCCACTGGGGATCTTGCTCTGCATCATGGATGGATAGAGGTTCAACCTGAGAGAGAAAACAGACATGCATCAAATCTTAGTTGAGTTGATGCCTTGTCTGTACACCTGCTGATATGTCTCCAATCACTTGAGATCTGGGGTGATCCCTTAGTGTGACAAGATCAGTTGGTGGAGTTGGTTCTGCAATAACATTAGGAACTAATTCCTCTTGTGGAATTATGTTTGCTTTTGGGGGGAGATCAATTCTTTCAGTGCCTTCATGTTCACTTTCTTCAATGACTTGTGGAGAAGGATGTGTTGGAACCTCTTGGGTGAGGTTTAGACCCTCCAAATTCTCACACAAGTGAGGTACCTGCAAAGTGCTTTTGGTAGAAATCTCTTTCTCCTTGCAAGACATGTTAGCTTTATCAAATGTGACAGGAATAAATTCTTCAATTTTTAGTGATGATTTATTAAAAACCCTATAGGCTTTGCTTACTTGGGAATATACTAGAAAGATTCCCTCTTCAACCTTAGCCTCAAACTTTCTAATGTATCTTTTATTGTTGTTGTGAATATAACATATACATCCAAATACTTTAAAATAGTTGATTTTAGGTTTCTTCCCTTTAAGTAATTCATAGGGAGTCCTAATCTTTAGTTTATGTATCAAGCTTCTGTTCAGGACATAATTTGCAGTGTTTACAGTCTCTGCCCAAAAGGATAGTGGCATGTATGTATATGCAAGTAATGTACCTCCAGCTTCAATTAGTATCCTATTTTTCCTTTCAGCTACCCCATTTTGTTGAGGGGTTCTAGGAGCTGAGAAGCAATACATGATACCTTCCTTCTCATAGAACTCATGCATAAGAAGAGACACAAACTCTGTGCCATGATCACTTCTAATCAATGCAACATGAGTAGAGAACTCAATCTGTATGATCCTGAGAAAATCTGTAAGAACCTTAAAGGTATCTGACTTAGATCTCAGAAAGGACACCCAAGTGAACCTTGATAAGTCATCCACTATAACTAAGGTGTAGGATTTCCCTCCTAGGCTTTGTACAACAATGGGTCCAAAGAGATCCATGTGTAACAAGTACAATATCCTAGGTGAATCACTTTTATTAACAGATTTAAAACTAGATTTAGTTGGCTTGCCTAGTTGATAAGCCCTGCAGAGACCTTCCTTCTTGTAGGGACCAGAAGGTAGACCTCTCACAAGATTGTCTTTTAATAGCCTAGCAATGTTTTTCAAGTTTACATGACCTAGCCTTTTATGTCATAAATCATTCTGATTACTAGTTATATTAAGTAAACAGATATCAGAATTGGCAGAAAGAAAATCAACTAAGTATATGTTATCTTGTCTATTCCCAATTAAAACAGTCTGTTTTTCTTTATTAGCAATAGTGCAAGAAGACGAGTTAAAGTGTACCTGATAACATTCATCACATAACTGGCTTATAGAGATGAGATTATGCTTGAGTCCTCTGACATAAGTCACTTTCTTGAATGTGACTGCTCCAATCTTCACTTCTTCAAAACCTTCAGACTGGCCACATTTTGAATCACCAAAGATAACCTTTGGTCCTAGCTTGGACTTATAGTTGTGTAAAATGTCCTTGCTATTAGTTATATATTTATAGCATCCACTTTCCAAGTACCATGTTTGAGTATTTACTGGATAGCTCTTCACCTGCAATGAAAAACAATTAGTTGTTCTTGACCCAGGTTACCTTGGATCCTTTGTTTTGCTGGTAAGAGAAACTGGATATAATAGAAAATTCAGGTTGAGATTTATACCCTAGTGGGTGATATCTTCTAGGTGGTATTACCCAATCAGCTATAGGATTAAATGGTTTCCTAGAATTATTAGAGTTGCTGTTAAAATTACAGTTTTTGTTAAGTCTTTCTGGGTTCGACAAATTTTTGTGAGTTCATCGACCAGAGTTCGACGAATTGGGATGAGATCGTCGATCTCTGCCCAGAGAATGAACATGTTAATTTTCTGTGCCCCATGTTCGTCGACCTCTGCTCGAAGAACCATACAGAGTTTGTCGATCGCAGTTAGATGAATAATTATAGCTAAAGTTTGCGTTCAGCGTTCGTAGAGTTGGGTTCGACGAACGGGCAACATTTCGTAGATCTGAGTTCGACGAATTCTGCTGAACTTTTTTTTACTTGTGGTTTTCTGATTTTTGTTATTTTGAGCTTTTGATTTTGGAATTTGTTCTATGGTTTGATTAAGGTTTATTTTTTCTTTCCCCTTAGCTGAAACAAATTTAATGGGGGTAGTCAGAATGTTCTTCTTGAGAATAGGGGGAAAACTTGATGAAGCACCCGAAACCTAGCTTGTCATTCAATCTGGAATTTACAGTGCTTGTGATGTCCATCAGCTTGAGGCTTCTCCCATTGAGAGATTCCTCAAGTTGTTTAGCCTCACATAGCTCAGTTTTTAACAATATAATTTGTTCATTAGCTAAGGTTAATTCATCCTTTAACCTCTTATTTTCTGAATTAACATTCTCTAGGTTTCCTAATTTTTCCGTAAGAGTCTTAATTTCTTTTTCTGAGTTAATTAAGTCTATGCACATTGTTTTAAATTCAGATTTAAATGAATCAGAACTGTAATCAAATGAAGATAATACCTTATCAGCTTCAGAATTTGAAACTGCTTCATTGTCTGAATCTTCTTCTTCTGAATGGCTCCTAGAGGCATCAATGGCCATGAGGCAAACCTCTTTGGCCCTTGCCTCTTCTACATCTTCACTAGAGTTGGAAGATGTTGATTCATCCTCAGTTTCACTCCAAGATTCAACCACAAAGCCTTTCTCCTTCTTATATTTGCTGGAGGAAGGCTTGCTGTTGTGCTGTCTTCTGCTATCTTTATCTCTTCTCTTATCCTTCTTCTGATTCTCTGGACACTCAGAGATGAAGTGTCCAGGTTTCCTGCAATCAAAACACACCACTTCTTTAGTTGGTGTTTTGTCATACCTTGGTTTGTCATCCTACATTGATGACTTTCTCCTGAAGTCTTTCCTTGTCATTTTGTAGAATCTTTTGGCAAAAAGACTCATCAACTCTTCATTTGTGGTTGAAGTCTCTATCTTCTCAGCAGCCTTGAATGCAATGCTTTGTTCGTTTCTTGTTGGAGGAGGTGTTTTTTGCTCAGTTGCCTCTCTGAATTTGATCAGCTGTTCATAGGACTTAAGATTTCCTAAAAGATATTCAGTGGAAATCTCATTTAGGCTTCTGGCCTCCTTGATGAGCCAGATCCTTGAATCCCATGAGCTTGGGAAGCACATAAGGATCTTATCATTCACCTCTGTGAGGGTGATGTCCTTGTCCAAGGTTTTTAGCTCATTGATGATTGAGCTTAACCTATTGTACATATCAGCTACTATCTCAGCTTCCTCCTTCTTGAAATTCTCATATAGGGATATGAGATTAGATCTCTTGTCCTTTCTTTCATTTGCTGATCTAGCCACCATTTGATTTAGGGAGTCCCAAATGGCTTTGGCTGAGGTGCATTCAGCCACTTTTTGAAAGATATCATCTGACATTGTTTGTGCCAGTATATTCATTGCATTGGCATCAGCAATTTTAGCCTTCTTCTGGGCTTCAGTCCACTCAGGTGGTGAGACTGTATTTGTGCTTGAAGCTGCTGTAGATGTAGAGGCAGTGGCTTGAGGAGGACCTGTCAAAATAGAATTAAAGATATCCTCATCAATAGAGTTCATGTACAATTTGATTTTTGCCTTCCAGATGACAAACTTATTCAGATTGCATACTGGAGGTCTGGTGCTTGCATAATCTTTATTCTGTGTCATGCTGTATGAGAATAAATCTAATGGAAATAAAAAAGCAGATCTAACTCAGGATCTTTGGTTTAAGGGTTAGCTTGTATAACCAAGGGAATCCTGCTCTGATACCAATTGAAAGTGATGTGTTAGATCTAAAATACTCTAGAGGGGGGGGGGGGGGAGGGGGTGAATAGAGTATCCTAAAATCCTTTAAAAACTTTACATCTTTTGCTGTAAATAAAAACTACAGAATAATAAATAAATAACCACAAACACACAACAGACCTAGCTAGCAAAAACACAGTAAGAACAAAAGAAAGAGCAACTAGACAACACAAAAAATATAGTGGTTCCCCAACCTGGGTACATCCACTCTTCTACCACCCTGGTAGGAATCCACTCAGATTTTTGATCAGGTGCCTGACACCAATGAGCTTTTGATCTGGTGCTCAAAAACCAAACCTCAAGTCTTTTGGTCAGGTGACTTGCAACCAGGAATAACTTTTGAAGGGAGTTATAACCCTTTATACAGTGGGGGTGAGAGATGATATTGTCTTCTCTTTCTCAATATACAACTGAGAAGACTTAGTGGATATGATGTTAGCAAATAGCTCCCCCTGAGATGTAGAATGGTTCAGGAAAAACTGGAGCTTTGCTTCAGGGTGATAGGCCTTCAGTCTTTAAGCCTTGACCAGAAAATATCTTCGGGAACTTCTTGACAGATGGAATTGATATTGTCCTTTGAAGTGTCCTGGAGAGTTGAAGAATGAAGACTCTTGATTTTTGATTGATTGTTCTTCTTCTTCAGATAGCATATGTTCTTCTGGTCTAGGGCTTCTTCTCTATACCAGAGATCTGTGAAAGAAAGTGAGCAGAGAAATCCTTGATTCAGACTGATTGTGTTACAGACTATCTGTGTGTCTCTTTTCACTTTCTGTCTTCTCTGCAGGAAAAGAGAGAAAATCTCTTTTATATTTCCTGTCAAAAATTGTCTTTCGAAATTTGAAATCCTCTACAATCAATGCTGACGCCTTTGAGAATAAACTGCATTGAATTATTTCCCCAACTGTCCCATGGAAAAATGGCAAGCAATAATCAAGGAGAAGACCATAATCAATGCTCCTTTTAACGATTATATTCAGAGAATATTTGAGCATTAATTACACAGGAATTATTGCAGTAAGAAGGGGACATAAGGAAGGAAATAACTAAGTCTGGATTCGTCGAACAGATAACAGAAATCGTCTAGCTGAGTTCACAGTTCATCGAGCCGAGTTGCTGTCTTCGTCGACCAGATGAGTTTTGTTCGTCGAGCTGAGTTCCAAGATCGTCGAGCTAAAACAGAATTGCATTCTCTAGAAACTTTATCATTTCTGTGTATAGAGTTCGTCGAGATGATTACTGGTTTCGTTGACTGAAGTTCAACAAAGTATTTCTGGACTTAGAATATTTCAGATGCTTGTGGAATGAAGTGTTGAAGTGAAGTATCCAGAAATCGTCGACCTGAGAATTTGTTTCGTCGAGCTGAGAACCACTAACTACTGCTGGATAACTCTAGCCAAAGTGGTCAAAGTTCGTCAAGCTTAGAATCTTGAATTCGTCGACTGAAGATGATTTTGGACTTAGAAAAATTGAGAAACTTCTTGAATAATAAGTTGAAGTAGAGAATCCAAAAATCATCGACCAGAGAACTAAGTTCGTCGACCTGAGTCTAGAGAACAAAATCTAGACTTAAAATGCTGAAGGTAGAGTCCAAAGATCGTCGACCAAAGAATCAAATTCGTCGAGCTCAGCTCACAGATTTTTTCTCTGAGATCGTCGAGCTGAGGATGACTATCGTCGACCTGAGTTCGACGAACGTCGAACTCATTTTACTGAGTCTTTGGAAAATATCTAAGTCTTGAGTCTCTGGCAGTCTGATGATGGCCGATCCATGCAGTGTTGATCCTAAGGACTTGGCCTAGACTCTATGACACAACTATGACCCTGGATATACATGATGGGTCACAAGATCCTAACTTAGTGAACCTAGCCCAAATTAAACTAGGGATCCAACACGCCGAAAGCTACTTTGTCCTTTTCTGATGGAGATGACGCTCACCAATCCTTGGTTGTACCCACATACATTTTTGTCATTGATTCAAATCAATGCATATAAAAAGGAAAAATAAAAAGTATTAGGGCAACGAACGAACAAACAAAAAAAATGCAGAAAATCCAAACAGGAAATTAGAGACGGCTGAACATCTTCTTCTCCATCAAGCTTGAAAGCTCAAGTCCAGCAGAGATAGCCTGAAAGGCAAAAGAAGTTAGCTGAAGCTCTTCAAGCTCAGCAAGATAGTTCTTTCCAGAACAGAGAAGCTGATTCATCCATTCAGCAGACTGGTTGCTTCTCATCTGTGTAGCAGAAAAGAAGTTAGTTGTAGAAGAGAACTAATTCCTTCTACAACAATTGTGGTAGACTGATATCTGCTCAGTCCAGCAAGGTAGACTCAGAGATTTATCTCTGAGTCAGTTGTTTTATTTTCTTTTCTTAAATATTCTGTATTTGTTTTGTAGGGTGTAGTTTATCTGAATCTGAGTGTAGGGCACTTTGTGTTTGAGATATGTGACTAATTAGTCACTGAGGTAGGTGCCCTGTTGGGATACTGAGCTAGGATCTAAGTGTGGATCTGAGCTCTAGGGCTTAATTTTCTGAGGTAGGAGAGTGTTACTCTCTGAGGTAGGATCCAAGTGTGGATCTGAGGTAGGGCTGTCCTCCTAGCTTGAGTGTAGGGCATTGTGCCTGAGGTAGGTGACTGAAGAGTAACTGAGCTGTAGGTGACAAGTGTGTCACTGAGTTGTAGGCCTTGGAGGATGCTGAGCTGTAGGTACATGGAAGGGTACTAAGTGTAGGAGTGCTGCAGCACTCTGGGAGTAGGGCTGTATGCCTGAAGCTGTAGCGCTGAAGATCCTGAGTTGTAGACCTTAGAAATAAGATTGAGGTAGGTGATCAGGACCCTGGTGGTTCTGTGGTTAGATTCTGTAAAGTATCTGTGTATAAGGCTGAGGGCCTGAGGTATAAGCTCTAAGGAGCATTTTGGTGGAGTTTGTGCCTTGTCCAACAAATCAGTTGGATAGGTGAGAGGGAAAGTGGATGTAACCAATTAGGGAACCACTATAAATCATTGTGTGCTTGTTGTGTCCTTGTTTTCTTTCTTATTGCTGGATCTAAGGATAAACTCTAGTTAGATTAACTTAAAATCAGCAAAAGAACGAACAAAACTTCAAAGACCTATTCACCCCCCCTCTAGGTGATTAGCTAAACTTAAGTTAAACAACTTTCAAGTAGTATCAGAGGGAGGTTACTCAAAAAGGAATTTAACAATCTGAGTATACCTCCTAGGTTAGCTATAAGATAAAGAATTAGGTCTGGTGTTAACTATAAGGAATTGAGATGAAGTTACCAATCTGCAGAAATGAAGGCTTTGGCTTATGGAAGGAAAGGGTTAGACTATTCATGCAAGCTGGTGACCCTAGAATATACATTACAATCAAATAGGGACCTTTCATCCCTATGAAAGTCTCAGTTATGGATGCCAACATCCAGACACCCAAGTCTTATGAAGAAATGAACAAAGATGAGCTCCTCCTGGCCTCCATGGACAAGAGAGCTCAAAATATCATTGCTATTGCAGTAGATGACTCTATATTCCAGAATTTGGTGTACTGTCACACCTCTAAGGAGATGTGGGACACCCTGGTTGTATTCATGGAAGGTTTAGAATAGGTGAGGGATGACAAAAAATCCCTACTGAAGTAGGAATATGAGGCCTTCAGACAAGAAAAGTGTGAGGGCATTGCTGAAAGTTTTGAAAGATTTTTCAGAACTCTTAATGAACTGAGAACATATGGAAGGGTCTTCAGCACCTACGAGCTGAATGGCAAATTTCTCAGGTCCCTTATAAAGGATTGGGACACAAAGATTTGTTCCTTCAGGGAGATGGGCAAGCTAGCTGACACTCCACCTCCAACCCTGTTTGGAAAGCTACTATCTTATTAGATGCAGCTTGCATCAAGGAAGGAAGAAGAATAGAAGAGAAATAAGTCACAGAGCAAGGAAAAATCTGTGGCCTTCAGAGCTGATGCTTCAACCAGGAGCAGAAGGAAGATTTCTCCAGTCAGGAGAACTGCTGTGTCAGAATCTGAGAGCTCAATGTCCAGCTCCTCTAACAGCCATACATCTGATGAGGACCTTGCTGCCTTCTCCAGAAAATTTCAGAAATTCACGAAGAAGGGGCATTGGAAGAATAGAAGGTCATCCTGCTCCTCACAGCACAGAAGGAAATCCTCTAAGGGAGACATGTATGCTCCAAACTTTAATAAACAATCTTCCTCTAATATTATTTGTTTCTACTGCAGTAAACTTGGGCATGTTGTTGCTGACTGCCCAGTGAAGAGGAAAGAAGGAGTGAAGAAGAGCCACAAGGGAAAGAAGAAAGAAAAGTCCCTTGTGGCCAAGAAGAAAAAGACTTGGACTGACTCTTTCTCTGAGTCAGACAGTGAAGAAGAAGAAGCCTACATTGGGCTTGTTGTTGTTGTTGAAGAGGAACCTGAAGAATACCCTGCTGCTAGAATAGAGATCAGGGCCCCTCTGTCTCACTCTAATAGTGACTCAAAGGTGGATGAAGATGAAAAAGAAGATGCTTTATGCCAAGGATTAATGACAATGAGAGATGAAGAAAACAACCTGGATCTGCCTGGTCTGACTCAGGTAAATGTTATATCACAATCTTTCATTTCAAGTCATGAGGCTGGCTCAGACTCTGAAACTCAATCATCAAGAGATGAAGGGGATTCAGACTCTGAGGATGATGCAACTCCATAATTGCCAATTATGGAGAACTCCTTAAGGCATTCAAGAGATGCAATCTACTTGCCAAGAGACAGGCAAAAGAGCTACTTAGTCTTAAAAAAAGTATGAAGACCAAGAAAAAGCCCTCATTAACATGGCTGTACAAGCAACAAAAGCAGCACAGCTGAAGCAGATCATTGATAGTGAGTCTGTGGTAAGAGTCTCAAATGAGAAACTTATCCAGAAACTTGAAAATGATCTCTTAAATGAGAAATTGCTAGTGACTAAATTTTCTAAGCCAAACATTGTGCTGCCCTGAATAGACACCCACATTACCCAAGCTGGTAAGAAAGGATTGGGATTTAAGGGACCTGCGAGACCTTCAAATCCAAAAGGAAAGGGAAAAGGGAAGGCACCAGTTGTGTCTCTTGTCTCTTTTTCTCAAATTCCTTTTCAGAGAGTGTTGTTGTCTTCTAACAGGTATGACCATGAAAGCTGTTATGGTCACTGGGAGAATGACAGATCCACTGGTATGGACCAATGTGGCCCTAGCCATGGTGGAAGATATAGCCATGTGAGAGCCTTTAAGGCTTCCCATGAGGAAATTCAAATGACCCATCCTGTACCATTTATTTTTGGTGCCTTAACCACAAAACTCAAAGATAATGTTGCAGTAAATCTAAATCATCCAACAAAAGTAGTGACTCAAGGTGAGTCTTCTAATATGACTGGAATGACAATCTCAGATGCTATCAGATGCATGTTAGCTGAAAAGAGACATGCAACTGGTTGTTCTCAGAAAAGACCAAAACAACCAGCTGAAAAATTGTCCTTTAGTCAAACGGCTGCTGAAAGAAGACAGAAATAAAGAGCAGTACATCTCCCCACTGGTCAGGGAGCAGTAAAGGCTAATGCTGATCCCAAATAGAAAAGAAGATACAATATCTATGAGTGCTGGTGATGTGACAAAGTGGGCCACTATGGT
The DNA here is from genome assembly GCA_039583875.1 of Platanthera guangdongensis. Taxonomy (NCBI): domain Eukaryota; kingdom Viridiplantae; phylum Streptophyta; class Magnoliopsida; order Asparagales; family Orchidaceae; genus Platanthera; species Platanthera guangdongensis. The sequence goes on from CM077163.1 coordinate 15,935,893, forward strand.
GTTGATTGTTGGCACAATCCTTCAGTGTCTAGAGGTTGCCAACCTGTCAGAAATTCTGCAGGAAGGCACTGTTATTTTCAGACTAATGTGAACCTAGGAACCAACAGAAATTGGGGTCCTAAGGTAAGGTGATTTGTGTTCTTTTCAGGTTAATTCAAGTACCAATTCTCCTAAATGGTACTTGGACAGTGGATGTTCCAAAGGAGATATTGAAGGAGTTCACTCCGGTAAAGAATGGACCCAAGGTCATCTTTGGAGGCTCTGACAAGGGGATAAGCAGAGGCTATGGTAATATTTCAAATGGCATAATCACCATCACAAAGGTGGCTTATGTGGAGGGGTTGCAACACAACCTCATTAATATAAGCAAACTATGTTATCTTGGTTATGACATTTCCTTCCACAAGGATAAGTGCCACATCAAAAGGTTAAGTGACCAAAGTGTCATCTTAACAGGCACTAGGAGTGAGAATGTCTATTACTTAAACATTTCTTGCTTAGATATTAGTTCCCCTATATACCTAGTTGCAAATGACAAAGTCTCATATTGTGTCCAATGACACAAAAGACTGACTCATTTGAATTATAAGACCATTGGTCAGCTCTTTAGTGATGAGCTTGTTAGGAATGGTCCCAAAATAAAATGCTCCAAGGAGGGTATCTATGCTGCTTGCCAAAAGGGTAAGAAGACAAGACCTCTTTTAAGAGCATTGGGGCCAAGGAGTCAGTGAGATGATTGTATCTCCTGCATATGGACTTGTTTGGTCCTATGCCTGTTCATAGTCTAGGTAGGAAGGTCTACACCCTTGTGGTGGTTGATGACTATTCTGGGTTTACTTGGGTGTTCTTCCTTAGAAGAAAGGATGAAACCCTTAACATCTTCATGAATTTTGTCAGGCAAATTCAGAAAGAGCTTGAATGCTCTGTGGTTAAAATGAGAAGTGACCATGGAACTGAGTTTCAGTCTACTATCATGACTACATTCTGTGAAGAGCAAGATATTCATCAAGAATTCTCCTCTCCAAGAACACCCAGCAAAAATGAGTTTGCTAAGAGGAAAAACAGGACTCAGATAGAAGTTGGGAGAACATTATTGAGTAACACTTCTCTCCTTGAATATTTCTGGGCAGAGACAGTTAATACTACATGTCATGTGCTCAACAGAGCTTCTATCACCAAAGGCCACAAGAAGACTCCCTATGAGATCTTAAAGGTCAGAAAACCAAACATATCCTATTTCAGGATCTTTGGTTGCAAGTGTTTTATCCTGAACAATGGTAAGTCAAAAGTGACTAAGTTTGCTATCAAATTCCATGAGATGATCTTTGTTGGGTACAACAATAATAGTAGGACATATATGGTCTATAACTTGACAAAACAAGTTGTAGATGAATCTGTCCATGTAGTGTTTGATGAGTCATGCATGATTGATAGTGAGATGTCAAGCTCTTTGCCTAGCTCTGCATGTACAAAAGTCATGATGAAAAAACTCTCCATCAAAGATAAAGACCTAGCTGTGCAAGAAGAATGTGAAAAGGGATGCTGTCTAGAGGAAGCACAAGACAGTCAAATTGGAAATGAAGACCAACCTGCTGAAGAAAATGGTAATCAGCAAGAAGATGTCAGGCTGCCCCCAGCAGTCAGATATCTGAGAGATCATCCTCTAGATGAGATAATAGGCAAGGCTAGCCAAGGTGTACAGACTAGAAGCAGGAGTCTCAACACAGATCTCTATTCCAGCTTCCTGCCACAAGTAGAGCCTAAGAAATTTGAAGAGCAAATCAAGACCAATTTTGGATTGGTGCAATGCAAGAAGAACTGAACCGGTTCAAAAAATGCAAGGTATGGAAGCTAGTTCCCAGACCAGATGGATATAATGTCATTGGAGTCAAGTGGATTTTCAGAAATAAACTTGATGAAAATGACATTATAATAAATAATAAAGCAAGACTGGTGGCCAAAAGATATAAACAGGAAGAGGGGATTGATTATGATCAGACTTTTGCCCCAGTTGCAAGGTTGGAAGCAATCAGACTATTCCTTGCATTTGCAGCCTTTCAGGAATTCAAGGTATTCCAGATGGATGTCAAGTCTGCCTTCCTGAATGGAGACTTGAAGGAAGAGGTTATGTAGAGCAGCCTCCAGGTTTTGTAGATTCTAACTCTCCTACTGCTATATATAGACTTAGGAAAGCTCTTTATGGGCTCACGAAAGCCCCAAGAGCATGGTATAAGACGTCGTCTACCTTCCTCATTGAGAACAAATTCTTAAGGGAAAGATAGACAAGACCCTATTCCTAAGGGAATCTGATGAGTACGATTATGATAGGCTTTTTACTATCATAATTGTAATCATGTCTACTATTTCCTACCCCTTTTTGTGTTGATTTCATGATAATAGTAAAAAATTATCGTATCATAGATAGAAGAGCGTATTTAGAAGTCTTTGGCAGTTATTGTAATACACTATTTACTGAGTCTATCATTTTTTCTATTGCAGGTAATGCCAACAAATGGACCTAAAAGTCTCGGAGCAAATAGAGGAGTTCACGGAGTCAACATGGCTGATGACAGGACGAAAATTTGGTGCACACGGCCAGACACACGGCCGTGTGCCTACCCGTGTCCTATCCACCTGGAGCTGAAGAATTTGGGCGCAGACGATGGAACCTCACACGGGTATGGCACACTCCCGTGTGCATACCCGTGTCATCTTTGCACACGACTGCCGACCAACTCGTGTCTGAGGAACACGGCCGAACACACGGCCGTGTCCAAACCCGTGTCATCTGACACGGCCCACTACCAGACATGCCTGCTCATGGGTAACCGCCCAGGAACCGCTTAGGAACCGTCCACACGGCCTGCCCCACGGTCGTGTGCGACCCCGTGTCCGACCTGTTTGCAAAAGGGGACTATAAATTTCCTGTAGAAAAATTTGTTTAGGACTTTTGGATCATTTCTGGATTGGAGAACTGCTGGAGGCCGAAGGGGATCATCCAAGATAAGGAGGATTGAACGGTATTTCATATGTATTTTTATTTAATCATTAACCCCTTTGAATCCTTTCTTTCTCTTGATGATCCATCTTCAAATTTCATTTTAATTTGCATGAACTTCTATTTGAACATTCTAGTAATCATGTATCACTTTGTTTATGTTACATTTGTAGTATTTTATTTGTGTTTATGCTTGCAAACAAAGAGTTTAATCCTCCTTATGAATTACTTATTTGTTTTACACAATTTGCAATTGGCTAGATTGAGAAATTAGTTCTTTGCAATGATATTGGTATGTTCATATTGTGATGATAATTCCCTTTGTAATTCAAACTCTATGATCGAGAGATATTTTGTTTGGAAAATTAGAACACGAATAAAAGGATTCATGTTAATTTAGAGATAAAATTCATGAATTTATGTAGTAATAAAGGTACTTTACTTAATGCGAACTTGAGTGTTGTGAATTGTTCGAGAGAAAATTTACTATCTTAGGTTTAGATTTGGAATTGCTCGAGAGAGAATTTTGATGAAAAATTAACCTTTACATTGCACAAATTTAACAGTCTTTTCATGTCATGATCGCTTAGAATTGAACTAATAAATGAATTTGTTAATGTAATTGGTTAAAAGCTTCATGTTTTTATCGTTTTACTATTCCAATACTGAATCATCCAAATGGTCATAGTTAGGTTAATGTAGTTTAAATATCACTCTTGTTTAGAGGTATGATAATAAAGGGAGGGTGAGTACGAATAGTTGAAACGACCCTGTGGAATACGACACGAGATGTAGATTTCTCATATATTACGATTGATAGGTGCGCTTGCCTGAATGCTAATTAAATCTAGTTTAAGTCCATCCACATAATTGTATTAGACTGTAGAATGAAATCACATTGAGTTATTACTTGTTAGCAAGAAAAATCATCAAGTTTTTGGCGCCGTTGCCGGGGATCATTTTCAATATTTTGAAATTCTAATCTTTATTGATCTACCAATTTTCATTTATATAGTTGTAAATTAGTATTTGAATAATTATATTGCGTAATATTTTTTTTTGTAGTCTGTTAGTCTATGACCAGGGGCAGAAATTCTGGGCTAGTACTATTTCATCCTGACCCAGAACGAATTCTCCATAACACTAACTTAAGGGACGTGGGAATTAATACCACAGATATTTCAAATGGACTATCAGAAGAGGAGACAGTAAACCAAGGAGAGAATCATCTTGAAAACTTAGATACCATGGCCAACCAAAATGAGCAAACCATGTCTGACTTTGCTAGACCTAATCTCCAAGGAACCGAGTCGAGCATCGTTAGACCACCGATAGCTACCAATAACTTTGAATTGAAGCCTAGTGTGATACAAATGGTTCAACAGTATGTCCAGTATGATGGCTTGCAAGATGAGGATCCTAACACCCACTTGGCCGGATTCTTAGAGATATGTGACACATTTAAGATCAATGGTGTTTCCAACGATGCCATTCGATTGAGATTATTTCCATTTTCTTTAAGGCATAAGGCGAAGCAGTGGTTGAATTCCTTACCTAGAGGGTCGATCACTACTTGGGACATGATGGTTGAGAAGTTTCTGATGAAGTATTTTCCACCTGCGAAGACTGCGAAGTTAAGGAATGACATCTCTACGTACATTCAATTGGAGTCTGAATCGTTGTACGACACATGGGAACGATTCAAGGAGTTGTTAAGGAGATGTCCCCACCATGCTCTACCTTCATGGCTACAGATTCAGACCTTCTATAATGGTCTAAATCCAGCCTCCAAACAAATGATTGATGCGGCTAGTGGAGGAACTTTGAACAACAAGACACCTGAAGCGGCTCAGCAGTTGATAGAGGACATGGCAATGAACAATTACCAATGGACTACAGAAAGACAAAAGCCTAGCAAGCCCGCATGAATTTATGAAGTAGATGCCGTCACCGTCTTAGCTATTCAAGTGGAGAAACTTCACCAAAAGATGGACAACCTTGCCTTAGCATCACCTTCCATGGCACCTCAACAATGGGACCCTTCAAGCACTGGAATGCCTGGTTGTGAACCGCAAGTTCAAGAGCATGTTGATTATATGGGTAATAATATTATACCACCTTTCAATCAAGCCAACAACCCATATAGCTCGACATATAATCCTGGATGGAGAAACCACCGCAATTTCTCTTGGGGAGGACAAGGAAATCAAGGGAAGCAACCCATGTTTGGACAACAACCACAGTTGGAACCAATGAAGCCTACATTGGAAGATGTGCTTACCAAGTTCATGCAAACTACCGATGTAGCCTTCCGGAATCAAGAGGGTTCAATTCGGAATTTGGAGAATCAGATTGGTCAGCTTGCAAGGATGGTTTCTGAAAGGCCGCAAGGAACACTTCCTGGGAATACAGAGATAAATCCAAGGGAACATGCAAAAGCCGTTCAATTGAGGAGCGGAAAGGAGTTACAAGACCCAAGGCCTGCAAAGGAAGCACCCCAAATGGAGTCTAGCGGCGAAGGACCAAGTGAGATGAACATACAACCGATGGAGTACCAACCAGCATTACCATACCCAGCAAAGCTTAACAAGGAGCGCATGGATGCTCAGTATGGTAAATGTTTATCTATGTTTAAGCAATTACATGTTAATTTACCTTTTTCTGAAATTATTCAAATGCCTAAATATGCAAAATTTCTTAAGGATTTGATTTCTAATAATAAGAAAATAGAACAATTATCATTAGTAACATTAAGTGAAGAATGTTCTGCTATTTTGCAAAATAAATTGCCACAAAAACTTAAGGATCCCGGTTCATTTTCAATTCCATGCTTAATCGGTGATTTACAAGTAAATAGGGCTTTTGCAGATCTAGGAGCAAGTATAAATTTAATGCCTTATAAACTATATCTAAAACTAGGCCTAGGAGAACTTAGCCCAACAATAATGAGTATTCAATTAGCAGATCGATCGGTTAAGTATCCTAAAGGAATAGTAGAAGATGTATTAGTTAAGGTAGATAAATTTATATTTCCTGCTGATTTTGTTATATTAGATATGAATGAAAATATCGAAGTACCACTCATACTTGGTCGTCCATTTCTAGCTACATCTAGAGCACTTATTGATGTTTTTGATGGTAAATTAGTATTGCGAGTAGGAGAAGATGAAGTCACTTTTCAAATTGGCAATACTATGAAACAATCTTTAGATAATGATGATTATTATTATTTTTCTCATGGTATTGATGACTTTATGTCTTCTATAAATTCTAATTTTTATTATAAAGATCCTTTAGAAATTTGCATAACTAACAACTATCTAGAAGATGATAAAAATGATGACATTATTGAACATTTATTTTTTCTAGAAAATTGTGTTGCTATCAATAGAACAACAGAATATAGTTTAATTACTGAAGGAAATCATGAAGCTCTTAAGAATAATACTAAGGATCCACCAATAGTAGAATTAAAAAAATTACCGGATCATCTCGAGTATGCATTCTTAGGAACAAATTCTTCGTACCCAGTTATCATATCTTCAAATCTTTCCAATATTGAAAAAGAAAAATTGATAATTGTATTGAAGAAATGTAGAGGTGCAATAGCGTGGCAAATATCTGATATAAAGGGTATTAATCCTAGTTTTTGCACTCATAAAATTCTTTTGGAAGAAAACTATAAGTCGTCTATTCAACCGCAACGTAGGCTAAATCCTAATATGAAAGAAGTAGTTAAGACTGAGATTGTGAAGTTATTAGATGCTGGTATTATATATCCTATTTCGAATAGTTCATGGGTTAGTCCTGTCCAAGTAGTTCCTAAGAAGGGTGGCCTGACTGTAGTAGCAAATGATAGAAATGAATTAATTCCAACACGAACGGTAACAGGTTGGCGTGTCTGTATAGACTATAGGAAATTAAACGATACCACTAGGAAAGACCATTTCCCTCTTCCTTTCATTGACCAGATATTAGAACGCTTATCAGGATATTCTTATTATTGTTTTCTAGATGGACTTTCTGGATACTTTCAAATTCCTATAGCACTAGAAGACCAAGAGAAAACAACATTTAGTTGCCCATTTGGTACCTTTGCATATAGACGTATGCCTTTCGGGTTATGTAATGCGCCCGCCACATTTCAAAGGTGCATGCTAGCCATCTTTAACGAGTATGTTGAAGATATTATGGAAGTGTTCATGGATGATTTTTCGGTTTTTGGCGACTCCTTTGAGTTGTGTTTGAATAATTTAGAGAAAGTTCTTAGGAGGTGTGAAGAGACGAACTTAGCGCTTAATTGGGAGAAGTGTCATTTCATGGTACAAGAAGGGTTAGTACTTGGCCATAAAATCTCAAGCCAAGGAATTCAAGTAGATAGAGCAAAAATAGAGACCATAGAAAAATTACCACCACCAACCTCCGTAAAGGCAGTGAGAAGTTTCTTAAGACACGTGGGATTTTACCGCCGTTTTATTAAAGACATCTCTAAAATAGCCACCTCTTGGTGGGGGAATCACAAACATATGCCAAAAAGAAAGCCTTCACATGGCTAGGAAGAAAAGTCGTTACCCTTGACGACCGCTTTGGTGCCATGAAGTTCCTGGCTGGCTAGGAAGAGCTTTTCCTCCGCAAATATGGCCTCGGATCACCGCTAGACACTCACAAGCGTTACCACCGAATAACCCCTCTTCTTCTCCGACTTCCTTTCCCTTTCTCTCTCTAAACTTTTAGAAAGATGAAGGCAAGAATACAATGAGAATACGTTCTCTGTTTTTGGCCTTAAGGCAACAGGAAAGAAGCTCAGCCCTTGGATCCAGGCTGAGAAAATGGACGGCTACGAAAAATTGAAAAAACCGATTTTCGCGTCCGACAGGCCCTGTGACACGCCCGTGTCACCGGCCGTGTCCTCAAAGCGGCGCTCAACCCGCCTTATCCCCAAAACAGGTCACCGCCACGGGTCACGCCCCATATCAGCCAAGTCACGCCCGTGACATAAATCTGCGTTCGACGATTAGGCAGCGATCGTCGAGCTCACCAGCGATCGTCAAGCCCTCCAGCGATCGTCAAACAGCGCGTTCGACGATTTCCGCTCGATGATTCCATGCGTTTGACGATATCCGTTTGACGATCGGGCAGCGATCGTCGAATTGGCCCAGCGCTCGACGATTGGGCCCGAGTTCGACGATCTCCGTTCGACGATTCCGCGGGTTCGATGATTTCCCAGCCCACGAAGCCTTTGCTAAATCGTCGAGCTCAATTCGTCGAACACAGCATTTTGTCGACCTGACGCCGAACCCGAGCGGAACACGCCCTCTGTCACGCCCGTGATCCAGGGCGTGACCACCCAAACACTTTCCGTCGAACGACTTTCGTTGATCTCGGCACGACTCCGCACCCGAGCAGGACACGCCCTGGGACACGCCCGTATCACAGGCTGTGTCACCCGAAATTTTTCCTGTTGAAAACTTTGGGCGGTTACACTGTGTTAGGTATCAGACCTGCCCTAAAGAGTCTCACTACACTGCTGTGAAAAGAATCTTGAGATATCTTAAGGGCACCCCAGATCTTGGCCTATGGTACCCTAGGAATGAGGAATTTGAACTAACAGGCTATTCAGATGCAGATTTTGCAGTCTGCAAGGTGGACAAGAAGAACACTTCAGGCTCCTGTCAATTTTTAGGTGGAAGGCTTGTCTCTTGGAGCAGCAAGAAACAAATGAGTGTTGCAATATCAACAACAGAGTTAGAGTATATTTTAGCTGGAAGCTGTTGTGCTCAGTTGTTGTGGATCCAACGTCAACTTCAGGATTACAATCTTCAGATAAGTAGAACTTCACTCCTTGGTGATTCTATTAGTGCATTTTCTATAGCTAGGAATCCTGTCTCCCATAACAGGACTAAGTATATAGAAATTTGGTATCATTTCATTAGAGAACATGTGGAAAGGGAAGACATCTCCCGTGAGTTTGTCTCCATAGACAAGCAAGTGGTTGTTGGGTATATTGGAAAATGTGTACCAGATTTGGAGAAGCCTCACCCAACTCAATGATATACATCAAGGTGTATTTGATGTTGTTTTGAGTTTGCATGTGCAGGTTAAGAATATGCAGGAAAAGTTTCTAAGTCCATGAGTCGACACCAGAAGAAGCTGTGTCGACACTTGTGAAGACTTATGTCGACACTTGAGAAAAGCTGTGTCGACACCTGGAACCAATTGTGTCGACACTTGGAGAAGCAGTGTCGACACACAGAAAGTTCAGTCGACACACAGAAAGTTCAGTCGACATAACCTGTGTCGACACACAGGACTTGTGTCGACACACAGAAAGTTCAGTCGACATCAACTGTGTCGACACATAGGACTTGTGTCGACACACACATCAGAATTCTTCAAAGTTAATTGTGTCAAGATAAGAAGTGACTGTGTCAACACACAGGACTTGTGTCGACACATTCTTACAGAAGTTATGTCAAGAATCAGTGTCGACACCATGAGAGCTGTGTCGACATCACCAAGGATTGTGTCGACACTTAGTCTGCTTGTGTCGACACATGTGAAGTTAAGATTTGACACTTTGCAGACAGAGACAAAGTTTCAAGAAGTGACTGGAGACTTGACAGCTGCCATTACCTACCGGTCTACTACAACTGTCAGATCTGTCAGAAGATAGTTAGAAACCGGATCAGCCGGTAACCTTGGATGAAGTCTATATAAAGACAGATTCTATCAATGTGAAAGACGAGAACAACCACAACAGACGGAAAAAGAAGACGAAGTACTCAAAACACAATTACAACAGAAGATCCAACATACACAAGAAAATCCAGTCAAAGATTTTCAAGTGGATCTAAGTGAAGAATTTCAAAAGTTCTTCAGAAGAATTTGTAGAGAGAGAGAGCTCCAACAATTCAAGTGAAGGGAGAGACTATCATCAACTAGTCTCTTAAGAAGCAGATCCTGAACTATCTGCAAAGTAGAATTCATATTGATTTCTGGATTTTAGAAGGAAGCTGATTGAAGATCATCTTCAAGAAATTCAACCTTATTGTGTTCAGATTCAAGAAGCTTTGAAGAAAGCCGAAGACAGGTTGATTTCTGGGTAATCAGATTCTTCAAGAACTGATCAAGAAAATTTTCTACTCATTCTCTCTCAACTTGGGTGGAAGATAAAACACATTTTATATTTTTATTCTGTAAGATCATTATTGATCTGAGTTGTAAGCCTAGTTTATAAAGGCTGAGGTAGGGCTGAGTGCCTGAGGTAGGAGATTTTCATCTCTGAGTTTTAGGCCTTAGGAAGGCTGAGGTAGGGCTGTGTGCCTGAGGTAGGAGATCTGATTTTCTGAGTTGTAGGCCTAGGTGTAGGCTGAGGTAGGGCTTAATTGCCTGAGTTGTAGTAGTGTGGACTCACTCTGAGTTGTAGGAACCTTGACTGGATTCTGAGCTGTAAGATCTATTGATCTAAGAAGGAAGGAAGAAGTTAGGACGAATCTAGCACACTTCTAGATAGGCGAAGGGGAAAGTGGATGTACCCATCATTTGGGGAACCACTATAAAATTGTGTGCCATCTGTGATTGTGTGTGATTCTGTGATTTCTGTGATGTGGTAGCTGTAGAACTGATTGATTCAATTTGATTATCTGAATTAATATTCTGCCTTAGAGTAAAAAGGAATTGCACCTATTCACCCCCCGCTAGGTATTTAGGTGATCTTGAAACCAATTCTTTCAAGTGGTATTAGAGGGAGGTTACTCAAAGATAGACTTAATAGTCTGAGTAAGATCTGTGAGGTAGAATAAATTAGAAAAGATGGATTCAAGAGAAAATCATAAGGAACTTGGTTCCATGAAGTTGCCAATCTGCAGGAAAGAAAGGGTCAGATTGTTTATGGAAGCATCTGATCCAAAAATATATATAACTGTTAAGGAAGGGCCTTATATTCCAATAAAAGTCTCAGTTCTTGATGCCAGTCATAGGATACCAAAAGACTTTTCAGAAATGACTAAGGAAGAGATTGTCTTGGCTACTATGGACAAGAGAGCTCAGAATATTATAGTGAGTGTTATAGATGACTCAACATTTCAAAATCGGATTCACTATAAAACCTCCAAAGAGATGTGGGACACATTGATAGTCTACATGGAGGGATCAGAAGAAGTTAGACAAGATAGAAAGTCAATGCTTAATCAGGAATATGAGAGTTTCAGACAAAGTAAATCAGACAGCATCACTGAGTGTTATAAGAAGTTCTTCAGAATTGCGAATGAACTTATGTCATATGGAAGAGTATTTAATACATATGAGTTGAATGATAAATTCCTTAGATCTTTGACTAAGGATTGGGACACCAAGATCTGTGCCATCAGGGAAGTGGCCAGACTGGCAGAAATCTCTCCTCCAACACTATTTGGCAAATTGCTTTCTTATGAAATGCAACTTATGGCCAGAAAGGAGGAAGAGAAAATTACAAAAGTTTACCATAGAGAAAAGTCAGTGGCCTTCAAGGCAGAAGCCACAAGAAAGGATAGGAGGATGTCTCCATCTCCTTCTAAGAAAGATGCAGAAGTGATCTCTGAAAGTTCAGATAGTCACACCTCAGACAGCAATCATTCTGATGAGGACTTTGCTGCCTTCACAAGGAAGTTTCAGAGATTTTTGAAGAAGAAGCAGTGGAGAACTAAGTCATCCTCCTCTCAGTCCAAGGATAAGTATTATCAGAAAAGGAAGTCATCTAGAAAGGACAAGAGTAGGTCAAAACCTAGCAAAACAACAACTTCAAAGATTGTGTGCTATTGCTGCAACAGACCAGGACATGTAGTAGATGATTGTACAGACAAAATAAAGGAATCTGCAAATAAGAAGAAGTCTCAGTATAAGAACAAGAAGGAGAAATCCTTTGTAGCAAACAAAGAGAAAAGCTGGACAGATCCATCATCTTCAAATTCTGAATCTGATGCTGAAGCTTATATTGGTCTGTTTGCAACAGAAGAAGAGACTGAGTTCTTGCAATTACTAGACTCAATAAATGGAACTGAAGATCATCAATGCAAAGGGCTGATGGCCCTGACTGATGAAGAGCACTGCCAGGATCAGCCTGGTCCCAGTATGGTAAAATGTTTATCTGAAGATTCCGATTATTACACTGGCTCAGAAGCTGATGCATCTGCATCAAAAGATGTGGATGGATCTGAATTTGAAGGAGATATTCATCAACTTATAGATGAATATGGTGATTTGCTGCAGGCATTTAAGAGATGCAAAAACCTGACTAAAATTCAGGCTAAGGAAATTGCAGCTCTTAAGTTGGCTGCATCTGATTCAGAAAAGCTGCTGGATCAGAAGATGAATGAGATTGCCAAGATGAAAAACATAACAGTTATTCAGATGAGAACAATCACATTCAAGAGTGATCAAATCAAAAGTCTGGAAGTCAGACTTCAGAAGGAAAATGATCTAGTGGCTAGTTTCTCTAAGCCAAAATCTGTCCTACCCTTAATTGATGACTTTGTGTCTAAAAAGGGTAAGGCAAGATTGGGTTTTAAGGGAAGAAGGGCAGCTAATTCCAAAAGGAAAAAAGAAAGCCCCAGTTAAACCACTTGTCTTCAATCCCCCTATTGCTCTCAGAAAAGTGCAACAGCCTACCAAGAAATATGATCATGATATTATACATGGTCATGGTAAGCCTGACATTCTGAATGACAAGAGGTCTCCAACACTCAAACAAATAAAAACTGTACCTAAACAGAGGTATAATAAATATGAGTTCTGGTGTTGTGTAAGGTGGGACACTTTGCCATTGACTGTTGGCACAATACTAGTGTCAGGATGAATGCCAGCTTACCTAGAAGAAGGGCTGCTACAAATTATGTTAAATTTCAGTCTAACCTGAACCAATAACCCAATAACAATTTGGGTTCTAAGGTTAAGTAATTATTTATTGCAGATAAGTCCAAGTGGCCATGACCCTTTATGGTACTTGGACAGTGGATGTTCCAGATATATGACTGGAACAAGAGGATTACTGAAGGACTACTCACCCATATTGAATGGACCTAAAGTAATCTTTGGTGGTTCTAAAAAAGGAGTCATCAAAGGTTTTGGTAACATTTCTAACAGCTCAATTACTAACACTCAAGTGGCTTATGTGAAGGGTTTGAAACATAACTTGATAAGCATAAGTCAACTGAGTGATCTTGGATATGACATTTCATACATTAAGAATGGTTGTCATATTAAAAGGTCAAGTGGTCAGAAGATCATGTTGACTGGTTATAGGAAAGGAAATGTGTATTGCCTAAACTTTGTGAATGAGAATAAAGATTCTCCTATTTGTCTTGTAGCTAATGAGAAAGCCTCTCATTGTGTCAAATGGCACAAGCGGCTAGCTCATCTTAATTACAAGACTATTGGTCAACTCTTTGATAAAGAATTAGTGTGGAATGGTCCTCAAGTTAAGTGCATTAAGGATGAAATATGTTCAGCTTGTCAAAAAGGCAAGCAGACCAGATCCTTCTTTCATAGCCTAGAAACTAAAGACTCAGTGAGGTGTTTATACCTCTTGTATATGGATTTATTTGGTCCAATGCCAGTTCAGAGCCTAGGTAGAAAAGTCTACACATTTGTGGTTGTAGATGACTATTCTATACATTTGTGGTTGCAACTTTGTTAAACAAATTCAGAATGAATTGAACAATTCAGTGGTCAAAATCAGAAGTGAATATGGAACTGAATTTCAATCTGAAAATATGACAAAGTTGTGTGAAGAATTTTAGATTCATCACGAATTCTCCTCACCAAGAACACCTCAGCAAAATGGAATTGCTGAAAGGAAGAATAGAACTCTCATTGAGGCAGGTAGAACTCTATTGTGTGACACTTCTCTCCCAAAATATTTCTGGGCTGAGGCAGTAAACACCGCATGTCATGTACTCAATAGGGCTTCTATCACTAAGAGCCACAAAAAGACACCCTATGAGGTAATGAAAGGCAGCAAACCAAACTTATCCTATTTTAGGATCTTTGGTTGCATGTGCTATGTGCTTAACAATGACAAGTCTTATCTAACAAAGTTTGCTGCCAAATCTCAGGATGAGATATTTGTTGGATACAACAACAATAGTAAGGCTTATAGAGTCTATAGCTTGACTACTCAAGTTGTAGAAGAGTTTGTTCGTGTTATATTTGATGAATCAAGACTTATTAACAGTGATCGAGTTGCCTAGTAGTTCTTGTAGCTCTATATGTATAAAAGAGAAGATGGACATGCTGACTATCAAAGAAGATCAAACTCCTAGGCTGGATGAAGATAAAGATGCTTGCTGTCCAGGGGGAGAACAAGTCTCTCTGGATGAAGAAGACAATGAAGTACAGCAGAATGAAGAAAATGGAGAAAGTCAAATTGCAGACAGACTTCCTCCAGCAGTTAGACATTTAAAGGATCATCCTGTACACCAGATTATTGGTGATCCTAGACAAGGGGTTCAAACTAGAAGCAGGAGCTTGAACACTGTACTATGCTCAAGCTTCTTGTCTCAACAGGAACCTAAAAGATTTGAAGAAGCTATACAAGACCCACACTGGATTGAAGCTATGCAGGAGGAGTTGAATCAATTCAGGAGATGCAAGGTCTGGAAGTTAGTTCCTAAACCAAAAGACCACAATGTCATAGGGACTAAGTGGATCTTCAGGAACAAGCTAGATGAGAGTGAGATCATAATTAAGAACAAGGCAAGGCTGGTTACCAAAGGATATAGGCAGGAAGAGGGCATAGACTTTGATCAAACATTTTCCCCTGTGGCAAGGCTGGAAGCAATCAGGCTATTCCTAGCCTATGCAGCTTATCAGGGTTTTAAAGTGTTCCAAATGGTTGTTAAGTCAGCATTCCTGAATGAAGACTTAAAGGAGGAAGTCTATGTAGAACAACCATCAGGTTTTATTGATCAACTCTATCCAAATTATGTGTATAGGCTTAGGAAAGCCCTATATGGTTTGAAACAAGCCCCAAGGGCTTGGTATGAAACCTTGTCTACTTTCCTCATTGAGAACAAATTCTCAAGGGGGAAAATAGACAAAACTCTATTCCTTAGGGAATCTAAAGAGAAGATAATTCTAGTCCAGATATATGTTGATGACATAATATTTGGTTCTATTAAAAACAACCTTTGTAGGAAGTTTGCTAAACTTATGCAAGGGAAGTTTGAGATGAGCAGCATGGGAGAACTTAAGTTTATATGAATCAACCTTTGATAGCTTGTTGTCAGTTAAATTTAGATATTAAATCATTTATTAGACTTGTTCCTAATTTGAGGTTCACGCGATAGAATTAGCACGAGTCGTGAGTATAAATAATGATATTTGAGTAATTGGGAGACAAGTTAATAAATGATAGTTAATTGGATATTCAATTTGAGGATTTGCATTTTTATTTGATGAATAAATTGAGGACAGCAAGCTTGAGTACGAGCATTAATAGATTTGAATGATAATTGTTAAGGCTCATGGTTAGGTATTTAAAGATGGTTGAGTTATGTCACGCTTGTACCGTGCACACTTTTGAATTGGAAAATCACATTTATAACGAATTATGAATAACAAATATATGTTTGATGATTCGATATCATGCTCGGTAGTGAACGCATGTTTCTCTTGGAAGATAACTGTGCCCTAGAAATTGTTAACCTAGGCGAATTCTTGACATCTCTGATCCAATACACTTCAACTTACCTTTGCGTTTTACTTGAAAAATCTTCCGGTTTCTGATGTATGTCTGGTTTCCGATGTCTGTCTGGTTTCTGATGTCTTTCTGTTTGTAAGACCCGAGTAAGACTTATTTCCAATTTGATCTTTCTCGTTGACGTGAATCTGTATCACGATCTGAAGTTTCCTCTCATAATATTGTCATAAAATAATATGATAAATAATCTCGTATGAAACAAGAAAACAAATCCGTGGTTGTAAGAGAATCCTTGAACTGTAGCGTCTAACTGGGCATCTGTCTATTGGCATGGTCACGACAAGCAGGATTACTTTTCTGATAAGACTTGCACTCAGATCTGATCGTGAGTCATGTGCGTCCGCTATAGCACCTACACCCTTCATTGATCACAGCTTACAACCTATTACATGATTAATTTTAGGCTATTCTCCGAAGTAGTCTAATTAACTAACTTGATCTGTTTAGCTTTTTGTTTGTTTGTCCCGGATAGTTTTGCTTCATGAGAATCTGGTACTCATACTTTTCTGCTTCTGTTACTGTTCTGTACTTTACTTTGCTCATTCTGTTTATTTCAATGTTCTGAGGCTTTTCTTTTGTGTTTTGGAATTGCCTTAGCTTTCGTGTCAGTGCCGCCAGGTCCTCGAGCCCGGTCTGCTTCAAGTTTCAGGTTCTATGTTTACCTTTCTTTTACTGTCAAATAATTATTTTATGTAATAATTTCAAACAGCCATTTTCTCTGGTATCATGGACAAATTCTAGGCTATATAAATATTTATGTACTAGAATCTGAATATAACGTATGTGCACTCTCTGTTGCATCATAATGACATGAAAACTATAGTAGTCGCCTGTAAGACATGAATTTTACAAAATACATATGCATTTAAAACTTTGAAAGCTTCCGCATAATAAAAAAAAGATGTTTTTCCCAAAAATAACTACTTTAAAACTATTTTTAGTATTCTCTGCATCCGCCTTAGCAGACATGGCTTTCTTTCCGCCCATGCCTGTGGCATCACGACTTGTCCCGAAGTGCACTCTGATTTTTTGTCGAGACGGGTCGTGATAAGCAAGTTCAGAGACTTTGTTTCTGAGTTACTTCCAGCACACGTAGCAGTTTATTGAAGATCAATTTCTTGTTGCTGAGAAGAGGTTAAGGTTGAGTTAACTCAGCTCAGGAAGTAGTAGACTCAGAGAACTTCTCTGGAGTCATATCAACACCAACAAAACACTTTCTTTTCTGTACGATCCTTTGGATCTGAGTTGTGAGCCTATTTTATAAAGGCTGAGTGTAGGATCATTTGTTGATCTGAGTGGTAGGGCCTGTGTGCCTGAAGTAGGCCTGTTGCTGAGGTAGGAGAGTCATTCTCTCTGAGGTAGGGCCTGTGTGCCTGAGTTGTAGGATCCAGCTTTAGATCTGAGGTAGGGCTTTGTGCTTGAGTTGTAGATGAGTCATCCTCTTTGAGTTGTAGGGCTAACCTCCTAGCCTGAGCTGTAGGGCTATTAATTGAGTCTGAGGTAGGTGATATTTGGATCACTGAGTTGTAGGAGCAAGCTTGCTCTGAGGTAGGGTCTTTTGCCTGAGGTTGGTCTTGAAGAAGATTGAGAGATCCTGAAGGATCTATGTTGTAAGCTCTTAGGAGGTGAGTTTTGGAGAACTGCCTTATCTAATATATTATTAGAAAAGTGGGAGGGATAGTGGATGTACCTATAATCTGGGGAACCACTATAAATTCTATGTGTGCTTTGTGTAGTGTGTCTTGAAAGCAGAAATCTACTAACACACAACACACTTAAAAAAAGAAAATAATAAAGAGTTCAAAAACCTATTCACCCCCTCCCCTCTAGGTGTTTAGCTGCGCTTGAAACTAAAGACTTTCAAGTGGTATTAGAGGGAGGTTGCTCAAGAAGGACTTAACATACTGAGTAGATCTCAAAGGGTTGCCAAAAGAACTATACTTATGGGTTCATGAGAGAATCATATGGAGCTAGGTTCCATGAAGCTTACTATCTGCAGGAAGGAGAGCTTTGGAATCTGCAAGGAGAGTGTCAGACTGTTCATGGAAGCATCTGACCCAAGGATGTTTATTACAGTCAAAGAGGGATCTTTCATCCCTATGAAGGTCTTAGTTTTGGATGCAACAGTCCAGACACCAAAGAAATATTCAGAGATGACTAAGGATGAAGTCATCATGACAACTGAAAGAAATTGTACCTAATCACCTAGAGGGGGGTGAATAGGTGACTTAATCTTTTTAAAACATTTTAGGCAGATTGCAGATTATATCATAGAGTTATAATTACTACTTCACAGAAATCAATCAGCAAACACAGAATCAAACATGCACACAGTGAACACACAGATTTATAGTGGTTCCTCAAGGTTTGGGTACATCCACTTTCCCCGTGCGCCTATCTAGTAGTGTACTAGATTCGGCCAAACTCGTCCACTATCTCAGATCCTCAGATCTTACACTCAGAACCCCAAACAGGTTCCTACAGCTCAGGCCCAAGGCCCTACAGCTCAGTCTTCTCCAAAGAACTACACTCAGCCACAAGGCCTACACGCAGCCACAACAGGCCTACACTCAGAGAAATAGATCTCCTACACTCAGGCACAGAGGCCCTACCACTCAGCCTTTATAATAACAGGCTTACAACTCAGATCCCTAAGGATCCTACAGGAAATTTAGAATACAAAGAATGTTCCTACAACTCAGAGAAAAGAGAGAAGAGTTGATAGGTTCTTGATGAGTTCTTGGAAGAACTCTGCTGAGAAAAATCTCACTTGGCTTTTCTTCAAAGCTTCTTGAATGTAGAACACAATAGGATTGATTCTCAGCAGTTGATCTTCAATCACTGCAACTTAAGATTCAGAAATAGGTCTGAACCCTTCTTCACAGCCTGGTTCCAACGACTGTCTTCTTGGAAAGAGCTCTCTCTCCAACTACTTAGATCTTCACTTGATTCTTCAATGAATAACTAGATCTTCTTTTCTTTTTCAATCTCTTAATCTTCTATTTCTGTAGACAGTATAAGCCTATATATAGGCCTTCTTCATGGTGACCGGCTGATCCGGTTCCTAAAAGCTTTCTGATAACTCTGATAGGTGCAGTAGACCAGCTGGAATGGCAGCTGTCAAGTCATCCAGTCAGTTCTTGAAATATCTGTAACTGTCTGAAAGTGTCGAGACAGTCTGTCTTTAAGTGTCGACACTTATAGACCAAGTGTCGACACAAGTTGATTAAGTGTCGACACTAGCCTTCAAGGTGTCGACACAACACCTTGTGTTGTAGAATTCATTTCTCGACACAGCTTCTTCATCATTTGTCGACACTGATATTGTGTGTCGACACAACTCCTTGTTTTTCAGTACTTTGTTGAATTCTTGTAAGTGTCGACACAACTCCTTTGTGTCGACACATCTTCATGTGTTGAACTTGTTCAGTGTCGACACTTCTTCTTGGTGTCGACACTTGTCTTCTGTGTTGATACTTGCTGAGTGTCGACACATATTCTTAGTGTTGACACTTGACTTCTTCTGTTGAGACTTTGGCTGAGTGTCGACACATCTTCTTTGTGTCGACACTTGTACTTAGAATTTGTTGAACATTGCTGAGTGTCGACACAGCCTCCTAGTGTCGACACTTTCTTCATGTATTGAGTCTTCTGCTGATTGTCGACACATTCTTTCTTGTGTCGACACTTTCTTCAAGTGCTGAGTCTTCTGCTGTGTGTCGACACATTCCTCATGATGTCGACACTTATACTTAGACTCTGCTGAAATTTGCTGAGTGTCGACACAGCTTCCAAGTGTCGACACTTTCTGATGTAGACACAGTTCCTCTGGGTGTCGACACAGCTTCACTGGACTTCTCTTCACTGAGTGTCGACACAGCCGGTAAGTGTCGACACTTTCTGTCTGGTGTCGACTCTGCATCCCTAGTGTCGACACAAATACTCCAAGTGTCGACACAGCTTGTCTAGGTGTCGACACAAGACTTCTTAAGTGTCGATACTTTCCTTCTGGGTGTCGACACATGGACTTAGAATCTTTTTTGCTTTCCCTGCAAATACTTAACCTGCACAACTAAACTCAAAACACATCAAATACATTTTGATGTGTATCATTGAGTAGGGTGAGGCTTCTTCAAGTCAGGTACATTTAAACCAATGTACCCAACAATCTCCCCCTATTTGGAGAAGTCATAACCCTTAGTCAATGATATACACCATACATAACAAAATTACAGTATGATGTAAAATAGGATTATGCAATCAGGGAAAACATAAACATGTATCAAATAAAACATGTATACACAGATATCATCTCAGAATAATTATGAAATAGATTTATAACACATCACATTGTTCTAACAACTTTGTCATATTTATTATACAAAAGTTTACAGAATGTTTAAAATCAAAAGATTACAACTGTAGACTAAAGATAATTATATTCTATTTCTGCTCAGCCTCCTTAATCACAATTCCCTTTCCAGATTGTATCTTTGCTTGTACAGGGGCTTCAACATCTTCAGCAGCAGCAGGCTTCTTGCCTTTCAGATCCTTCTTATTTAGCTCTTCAGCTTTAATATTCTGCCTCTCAAAGTAATGATAAGGCTTGGGAAAGTACTTGCTAGGCTCCTGGGCAGTAGGAGGTAGCTTTCCCATCTTTGCATTTCTTCTATATTGCACTATGGCTTCTTGCCTGTTTTCATGCTTTCTCCATTCTAGTTCAGAATACCATTTGTTTCTGTCTTGAATATTATCTTTGGCAGCCTTCCATGCAGTTAAGATAATGTTCCTTGAAGTGGGGCTCCACTGTTCAAAATTAGGCCTTTGTTCAGCTTGCTCTCTGAACCTCTTCTTAGACAATAGAGTCTCTTGTTCCTTGAGCAGCAAAGCTTCTTATTCTTTCAATATAGCCTCAGATACTGGCTGAACCACTTTCTCTATAATGACCTTATCAATTCTCTCAGGAGGGATATACATTGATTGTATATCTGCATGTATCATATCAAAATCTGGTGGAGGATAGATCACCTGAGCTACTTCAGCTTGCTCACCTCCAAGATAGGCAGGATTAATCCCAGATTCTGCTACATTGTCATCATCACATGAAGGAGGATAACCAAGAGTGGCTCTGATGGAATTGGAAATCCATTTTGCATTGTCAGAGCCTATGGTCAGAGACTGCTTTGACTAACACCCTCTCCCCCTTTATGACTTCTCTTTCTATGTGATCTCTTAGATCATCCTTCTGAAATCTGATTTGAGCATTTAGATAATTGACTCCATCCTTGTAGAAAGGTTTTAACCTTTGGAGTTTTTCAGTGATCAGCTTCTGAGAGTTTTCAATAGCAGTAGTAATAGCAGATATGCCCTCTTGTAAAGCTTTATCAAACTCTGCCTTAGCAGTATCATTAGATGTAGTCTGTCCAGCAGTTATATTCTTCATCTCTGTGACAATTGCATTGTGTGAAGCTGTCAAATTATCATTCATTCTTATTTGATTCTCCAGAACATATCCTTGCTTCAGTACAATGTCATCCACTTGAGCTTTGATTTTCTCCTGATGAGTAGCTAGATAAACTACTGCATTCCCTCCCTTGTGGAAGCAGTCAGTCATCTCCTTCTTATTTAGATTCATTTCAAATCTTATAGACTTAATGTCTTGGGCCAGATCAAACTGTAAAGACTTATGCCCCTCATCCATATAAGTTTCTATGGCTTTCCTTTGCTCATCAAGCTTTATTTGCATAGCAACCATCAGAGAACTGTAATCTATTGATGGTGCTGGCTGTGGGGTAGGCTGTGGTGCAATGGTTTGTAAAGCCTTCTTATAATTCGGGCTCCTTCTTTTAAAGACTTGGAATTTCCTTTTCTTTGCTCTTGCAGCCTCCTCATCTTCTGAAGCTGATGTGCTTGCTATTTCTACCCTCTCCCTAGGTAGCTCCTCAACATCCTTAGGCTTCTCAGGCTCTTTCCTTGCAGTTTCTTCTAGAATTTCCACTTGCTCCCCCTCAATTTGGGACTTCTCCGCCTCAGCAGCAGCACTTGCTTTCTCAAAGTCTGTTTGATCTAGATTAAGGAAGAGATCTTCCATTGTAAACTCTTGTTGAGGTTGTAGTGGAGAAACTCTTGGCTCATCAACAAAATTATCAAATACTTCTTGAGCTGCAACAGATGTGTCCTCCATGACAATATCTCGGGGTTCACTATCAATCTGAGGTTGCTGATTAACATTATTTAATGAATCAGACAAAACAGTATCCTCTATAGGGAAAACTAAGTTATTGATTTCAGTGAGTACCTCAAGAATGATTTGAGTGGCTTGTTCACTTTCTAGTGGAGTTGGCTCTTCTACTACTAGAGGCTCCCCCTGGATTGTATCCTGGTGAAGTGGGCTTGCTGGAGGTAGCTCCCCCTGCCTGTTTGTAGCTTCTTGTCTATCTGGAGACTTTCCAGCAGTTCCAGGTTCTTGTTCATCATCTGGTGTAAAGACAACTTGCTCCTCAGAGCTGCTAGATGAATCTTGATCCATAGGGGCTATCTTCTTCTTCTGCTGCTTTTGGGGTGTTATCTTCTCAGGTGTTGGCAATTCCTTTGTCAAGACCCTATCCCATCTAGAGAAGAGTCTCATGTCCATCTTCCTCATGTGATTGATCTTTGATCCTGCAGCTTGACTCATTACTTCTGGTATACTACCAGCCAAGTAAAGACTTAGTATCCTACCCAAATTGGGCTTCTTCATACTCTCTTTAATCTTATCAAAGACTACAACAGACCAATCAGTTTGTAGGGTGAAGATAATCCTTGTCATGAGACTGAACATATGGGCTGAAAATCTGTCATGCCCACCAGGCTTACTCAAGATCACCTTGCCAATAATTTCTGAGAGAAATTTGCCTTGGCTGTTCATCCCCTTTCTATTGAATACTGATCCAATTTTCAGCTTGGAATCCAGTCCACACCATGTTAAAGCTTCTTTGGTCTTAGAAGCAGTAACTTCATCTTCTTCTTTAGTCCTTGGTAGGTTTAGTACCTTTCTCAAACTCTTAGGTAAGACCTTCACCTTTTCTCCATGAACCCTGGACTTTATCTTCAGTCCAGATTCGTCTAGGGTTGCTCCATTCAGAAATTCCAATACTTCTTTCTTCCATATTTTGGTTGGCTCTGAAACAAGAAAGTCTAACCCTGAGTTTGCGACTAGGGTTATCACATCCTTGATCTCCGGGTCTGCGTCATCAAACGCATGCCGCACCAGTTCATATCCTTCATTTACGTTCTCTTCGAGCTTTGACACCATTAGGGTTTGAGGAATTTGCATTGAGAGAAGAGAGTTGTTGACACACAAGTTTGGTCTCGAAACTTTGGTGAGCGTGTCGACAGACAATGACGAAATCCTATTTATACCTTTCTAGGATTGAAGATGAAAGGGCGCGTCAACTAACTTAAATTGTGTCGACACTGTTGAAAAGTGTCGACACAGACTTATAATGTCTCGACACTTATGTATCGACACAAGTATAGTCGACAGAATATATGTGTCGACACTTGTGTATGTGTCGACACCACTCAGCTCGTCACTTAGTCGAGACTTTACTTGTCGAATTCTGCATAAATTCTAAGTGTCGACATCACCTTGGATGTGTCGACACCTACCCTGTATGTGTCGACACTAATTCTCTGAAATGTCGACACCAACTTCCTAGATGTGTCGACACCTTTTCTCTGAAGTGTCGACACCAATTCTCTGTCTCGACACAGACAACTCTGTGTGTCGACACTATTTTACTTAGCCATTACTATAAACCTATTCTAAGTTTATCATATCTAATTCAATTTTGAACCTATTGAACTTGGTTTCTTCTAAAGGCTTAGTATACATGTCAGCTAGTTGATTATCTGTATTTACATATTCTAGTGAAATATCTTCTTTTTCTACATGTTCCCTTAGAAAATGATATTTTATTTCAATGTATTTAGTTCTACTATGGGAAACAGGATTTTTTGCAATAGATATATCACTAGTAGAATCACAAAACAGTGGTGTTCTACTTACTTGAATACCATAATCCTCAAGCTGATGTTGTATCCATAGAAGTTGAGCACAG
This sequence comes from Platanthera guangdongensis, assembly GCA_039583875.1. NCBI lineage: Eukaryota > Viridiplantae > Streptophyta > Magnoliopsida > Asparagales > Orchidaceae > Platanthera > Platanthera guangdongensis. The sequence goes on from CM077163.1 coordinate 15,959,729, forward strand.
CAACTTCCTGCAGCCACATATTCTGATTCTGCTGTGGAGATAGCCACACTTGTTTGCTTCTTGCTACTCCAAGATATCAGTCTTCCACCTAGGAATTGACAGGTTCCAGTTGTACTCTTTCTATCTTCTTTGCAGCCTGCAAAATCTGTATCTGAATAACCTGTTAGTTCAAAGTCTCCATTCCTAGGGTACCAAAGGCCTAGATAAGGAGTGCCCTTTAGATATCTCAGAATCCTTTTGACTGCTGTCAAATGAGACTCTTTAGGGCATGCTTGGTACCTAGCACAGACACATGTAGCATACATGATATCTGGTCTACTTGCAGTCAAATACAATAGGGAGCCAACTATCCCTCTATACAAAGTCTCATCTACAGGTTTCCGTGCATCATCTTTGCTAAGAGACATACTTGACCCCATAGGAGTCTTCGTGGTACTGGATGATTCCATACCATACTTCCTTATTAATTCTAGGGTGAACTTAGACTGGCATATGGATAAACCATTCTCAGTCTGTCTAACTTGGAGACCCAAGAAGAACTTAAGTTCCCCCATACTGCTCATCTCAAATTGTCCTTGCATTAGTTTTGCAAACTTTCTGCAAAGACTATTTTCAGTAGACCCAAATATTATGTCATCTACATATATTTGGAGTAGTATGATCTTGCCTCTGGATTCCCTAAGGAATAAAGTCTTGTCTATTTTCCCCCTTGTGAATTTATTCTCAATGAGGAAACTAGACAGGGTTTCATACCAAGCCCTAGGGGCTTGTTTTAACCCATACAATTCCTTCCTAAGTCTATAGACATAATTAGGTTGAGTTGAATCAACAAAACCTGATGGCTGTTCCACATAGACTTCCTCTTTCAGATTTCCATTCAAAAAGGCTGACTTAACATCCATTTGGTATACTTTAAAACCTTGATAGGTTGCATAGGCCAGGAACATTCTTATGACTTCCAGTCTGGCTACTAGAGCAAAGGTTTGATCAAAGTCAATACCTTCTTCCTGCCTATATCCCTTGGCAACCAGTCTTGCTTTGTTCTTAATAATGACTCCATGTTCATCCATCTTGTTCCTAAAGATCCACTTGGTTCTAATTATGTTGTGGTCTTTTGGTTTAGGAACAAGCTCCCAGACTTTACACCTCTTGAACTGATTCAGCTCCTCTTGCATTGCCTCAATCTAATGAGGGTCTAGGATAGCTTCTTCAAACTTCTTTGGCTCTACTTGGGATAGAAAACTGGAGTAGAGTACTGCATTCAGATTTCTGCTCCTTGTTTGTACCCCTTGTCTTAGATCACTAATGATTTGATCTGCTGGATGATCTCTTAGATGTCTATTAGCTAGAGGTATCCTGGCTTCAGGTTGAACTCCTTCAGCTTCTTCAACTTGCTGCACTCCTCGGTCTTCTTCTGCATTAGGTACATGTAGTACTCCCCCTGGACAGCAGCCACTATCATCTACATGCTGACTTACAGTAGGTCCTTCTTCAATAGTGAGCTTGTCCATCTTCTTAGTTATACCTGTGGAGCTGTAAATACTTCTAGACAACTCATGGTTAATAAATCTAGTTTCATCAAATACTACATGTACTGACTCTTTTACAACTTGAGTAGACAAGTTGTAGACTCTATAAGCCTTACTATTATTGTTGTACCCAACAAAGATCCCCTCTTGGGATTTGGAAGCAAACTTGGTCAAGTAAGACTTTCCATTGTTAAGTATAAAGCACTTACAACCAAAGATCCTGAAATATGATAGGTTTGGTTTTCTGCCTTTCACAATCTCATAGGAAGTCTTGTTGTGGCTTTTAGTAATGGTAGCCCTATTAATTACATGGCATGCAGTATTAACTGCCTCAGCACAGAAATATTCTGGGAGAGAAGTATCACTTAATAGGGTTCTACCAGCCTCAATCAAGGTTCTATTTTTCCTCTCAGCAATGTCATTTTGCTGAGGTGTTCTTGGTGAAGAAAATTCCTGAAATATCCCAAATTTTTCACATAGTTTTGTCATGCTATCAGACTGGAATTCAGTACCATGATCACATCTTATCTTAGCCACTGTACTGTCTAACTCATTCTGAATTTGTTTGACAAAGCTATAGAAGATACTAGGTGTTTCAGATTTCTGTCTAAGGAAGAACACCCATGAAAACCTTGAGTAGTCATCTACAACCACAAAGGTATAGACCTTCCTACCTAGGCTGTGAACTGGCATAGGACCAAAGAGATCCATATGCAAGAGGTATAAACACCTCACAGCATCTTTGTTTTCAATGCTATTAAAGGTGGATCTAGTATGCTTGCCCTTTTGACAAGCTGAACATATCCCATCTTTAATACACTTAACTTTAGGAACATTCCTCACTAACTCTTTGCTAAAGAGTTGGCCAATTGTCTTGTAGTTGAGATGGGCTAGCCTCTTGTGCCATTTGACACAATGAGAGACTTTCTCATCAGCTACAAGACACACTGGAGAACCATTGGTCTCATACATAATGTCTAGGCAATAGACATTCCTCTTTCTATAACCTGTCAAAATGATCTCTTGATCATTTGACCTCCTGATATGACAACCATCTTTGACAAATGAGATGTCATATCCTAAATCACTCAATTGACTTATACTAATAAGGTTATGTTTCAAACATTTAACATAAGCCACTTGAGTAATTGTTATATGGGAGCTAGAAATGTTACCAAAACCCTTGATGATTCCTTTTTCAGAACCACCAAAGGTGACTTTAGGACCATCCTTGATTGGTGTGTAGTCCTTTAGCAATCCCCTAGTTCCAGTCATGTGTCTGGAACATCCACTGTCCAAGTACCATATTGGGGCATGGCCACTTGCACTCACCTGCAAAACAGATTAGTTGACCTTAGAACCCAAAGAATTCTTGGGTCCTTGGTGCTGGTTAGTTTGCCTCTTAACAAAGCTACCTGCAGATCTTCCAACAGACAGTTTGCTACTCACTTTGGCATTAGTATTATGTCAATAGTCTATGGCAAAGTGGCCTACCTTGCCACAGCACCAGCACTCAAACCTATTGTACCTTTGCTTAGGTACATTCCTAGCTATTTTATCTACAGCTGGCTTGTTGAGAGCTGGGGCTTTGCCCTTAGACTTGGACTGAACAGTCCTAGCAGGTTTAGTAAACCCCAGTCCAGCTTTACCTTTTTGATGAACAAATTCATCAATTAAGGGTAGAACAGACTTTGGTTTGGAAAACCTAGCAACAATGTCTCCCTCCTTCTGAACACTAATCTCCAGACTTTTGATTTGATCATTCTTGAATGTTATAGTCCCCATCTGAATAACAGTTATGTTCTTCAGTCTGGCTATTTCATTTAACTTTTGATCAATCAGCTTCTCAAAATCAGTTGCAGCCACTTTGAGACTTGCAATCTCCTTAGCCTGACTCTTGGCCAAGGATTTGCTTTTCTTAAATGTTTGCAACAGAACTCTATATTCATCAATCAACTGATGAATATCCTCTTCAGATTCAGATCCACTGGCATCACTTGATGCTGATATAACTAAATCTGAACAAGTACTAGATGTTGAACTTAAGGAACAATTTTGTACCTTACTAGGTCCAGGCTGATCCTGGATTTTGTCACCTTCAGTTAAGGCCATCAGTCCTTGGCACTGATTGTCCTCTTGTTCATATATAGAGTTCATTATCTGGATGAACTCCTCTTCCTCTTCTTCAGCAAACAGTCTTATGTATGCTTCAGCTTCTGACTCAGTTTCTGATGAAGATATGTCTGACAGACTTTTGTCCTTCTTGGCAACAAAGGACCTTTCCTTCTTGCCCTTGAATTGAGTCTTCTTCTTATCATTAGACTCTTTCCTTTTCTCTGGACAGTCAGCAATAACATGTCCTAGTCTGTTACAGCAATAGCAAACAATTTTTGATAAGGTTGCTTTGCTTGACTTGGGCTTTCTCCTGTCTTTCTTTGATGACTTCTTGTTCTGATAATAGTCATCTTTTTCCTGTGAAGTGGATGGCTTTGTCCTCCACTGTTTCTTCTTTAGAAACTTCTGAAAGTATCTTGTGAATGCTGCAAAGTCCTCATCACTCTCACTGCTTTCATACTTTCTGCTTTCTGAATCATCTGACTCAGTCTCAGCAACCTTTTGAGGTTGAGATGGAGACTTACTTCTGTATTTTCTGGTGGCTTCTATCTTGAATGCCACTGTTCTTTCTTTGTGCTCACTTCTGGTAGTCTTCTCCTCTTCTTTCCTTACCATCAACTGCATCTCATAGGATAGCAGCTTTCCAAACAATATTGGAGGAGGGATATCTGCTAACTTGGTCATTTCCCTAATGGCACAGATCTTGGTGTCCCAATCCTTTGTTAGGGACCTCAAGAACTTATCATTTAGCTCATAATTACTGAAATCTCTTCCATAGGATATTAACTCATTAACTATCCTATAGAATTTCTTATAGCATTCTGTTATGCTATCAGACTTACCTTGCCTAAAACTTTCATATTCCTGGTTTAACAATGACTTTCTGTCGTGTCTCACTTCTTCTGAACCCTTCATATACACTATAAGAGTATCCCACATCTCCTTTGATGTCTTACAGTGTATCAAGTTCCGAAATGTAGCATCATCTATGACACTCACAATAATATTCTGAGCCATCTTGTCCATGGTGGCTAGAATTATCTCATCTTTTGTCATTTCAGAAAAGTCCTTAGGTGTTCTCTGATTTGCATCTAAGACTGAAACCTTCATAGGCACATATGGCCGTTCTTTAACTGTGATATATATTCTAGGGTCTGAGGCTTGCATAAACAGTCTCACCCTTTCCTTCCAGATGCCAAAAATTTCTTTTCTGCAAATGGGCAACTTCATGGATCCAAGTTCCTTATGATTCTCTGTAGAACCCATGTTTCTTGATTTTCTTGATTTCACTTAATCTGCCAACAGGATCTACTCAGATAGTTATGTCCCTTTTTAAGTAATCTCCCTTTGATACCACTTGAAAGAAATTGTACATAATCACCTAGAGGGGGGGGGGGGGGTGAATATGTGACTTAATATTTTTAAAACTTTTTAGGCAGATTGCAGATTATATCACAGAGTTTGTAACGCCCCGAAAGTCGTGTGCGAGTCGGTCGCGAAAAAAAAAGAGTTTTTGGTGCCTGTAGGGGTACACGGCCTAGGACACGGGCGTGTCCAAGGCCGTGACTGGTTGGTGATTTTTTTGGCCGTTTTCAACCCGAGAAGGACACGGCCAGAAACACGGCCGGATGACATGGGCGTGTCATCCGACACGGGCGTGTGCCAACCCGTGTCCCTACCAGTGTCCTGATGGGTCGTGTCCGTTGCCGTGGCGGTTATGCGTGACACGCCCACGAACACAGGCGTGTCGAGGAACCCGACACGGGCGTGTCAGGTCAGACACGGGCGTGTCCTGGCCCGTGTGTGTTTCTCAGTTCGACGATCGTGCCTGGATCGAGGCACACGGCCTGGGACACGGCCGTGTGCCAAGCCGTGTTCGGCCCAGGTCTGGGGGATTTTGTGCAGATCCGAGCCGTTCAATTTCTTTAATTAGGATCCGACGGCTCAGAAGAAATCCTGCTCTGTTAAGGCCGGGAATAGGGAGTTATTCCCTCATTTTCTCTCCAAAGTTCTCCCCTTCCAAAGTGAGAGAGGAGAGGAAGAAGAAGGAGGTTTCCGGCCGCCGGCAGAGCATCGGAGCACCGTTTTGCAATCGGAGAGCGGATCCGTGGAGGGAAGGTCATTGCGAAGAGTTCTAACCGCGTAGTTTTTCCATGGCGCCAAAACGGACTACAAGGGTAACGATTCTCAACTTGAGCGCTTGAAGCTCTTTCTTTCTACATAGGGAATCCCGCTCCCGCGGGTATGCGGTGAGTGCGTGGTGTTCCTTGGAGTTGACGGGAATAGTCCCCCACGTGTTGCATATAGAGCCCGGAATCGCAAGTACGCGCATAGGCATTGTGTGTGAAGCCTACCCGGACGTGTTTTGTTTGGATCGGTGATGTTGCATTTGATATGGTTTTGCCGGAGAAGACTCCGTGCTTTGGGTTTTTCGGGTTTCTACGCGGTAGATTGCCGCAGGGATCCTTGGAGGTTAGCTTTAAGGCGCACCCGGCAAACTGAGCGGAAACGTGTTCTGCTAACTTGGCGGTCTGGGAACCGGCCTTGATCATAACTGGGTTATGAGATTGTTTTGGAAAATTTGGGATCCGAGAGAAGCTTGGCCCGTGCAAAGGACTTAAATTGGACATGCGGCGTGAGCAACGGGCAAGTGGAATTGGACCTAGGCTATGTGGTTCGGTGCGAGAGACCCGAAGATGGGGACTGGCCGTTGGCATAGTCAGAGCCTTAGATGGTGGTCAGAAAGGCTAAATGCTCACATGTTGTTGCCATCCTGGGGGTGGTGGTGAATGCACTGATGGGTCAGGGTTCACCATGAATGTGCCCTGAGTGCACGGAGTGTTTGGCCGTGCGAGCCTACACCTGTGGCGAATTATAATTGCGTTATATATATTGTTGGGCTAATGTTATGCAGGGAAAGAGCACCGCCGTCCCGAGTCAGGGGCGGGGTCGTTATAATTTGGTCAGCTTTTAGCTGACCGTTGCTTTATTTGCCACCGTGCGGTGGTATGTGCTTGCAGGTGCTGCGGAGCCGAGCGCCAAATAGCGGGCTGGAGCCCATGTTGCTGTGCTGGCCCTAGAAGGCCGTAGAATAGTTATATATATATATATTTCATGTGTGGCCGGCCTGCGAGCCGATGTATGTAAAACACTCTTTATTAAGTGAACATTTGTAAGGCCTTAAGGCCATGTACCTGTTTCTGTGTATTTGGGGTTTCATTCCTGTTGTTGTAGCTATGGACATTCATATTGATGGAATTAATTTTGGGTTCTTTCAACTTTAAAATCTTCTGCTAGAATGCTCTCTGATTAGGACGCGTAGTCTTAATTAGTTGGTTTGATTATTCATTTAGTATCCCTTCCAACTGTCTGTGGTATATGGCGTCGGGTTCCAGCTGGACCTTCTGTTATATGCCATGCAACAGACGGGGGTGTTACAATTTGGTATCAGACTTCTGGTTACGGTCAGGCTTAAATGAATTCGTGGACGAATTCTTTTAAGGAGTGGTGAGCACATGTGTGCGTCATCGTTATAACATCAAAAGAACCCATGAATGTCCACTTAGGAATGAAAAATACACTTGTTTGGTGGAACCTGAGTGTTCCAATGATTGCTTTTAGCAATTTGTTTGTTGTCTAATCGTGTGTCTTTGCTAATTTAGGCAGCTGGGAGCGGTGCTAGTCAGTCAGAGCGTCCGCAATCAGCGGAAAGTAGTGCACCAAGAGACGTGTCTGCTACACCTCCTTCAGCGGAAACCATCAGGATGGTGGCTGAAGCTGTGTTCGCAATGATAAATGCCCAACCTGCAGGGCAAATGCATCGTGCACCTCCTGCGAATGAGCAAGAACCGGTTAGGGCGGCAGAGCCGAGAGTGGTGGAAAGCGCAGCAGTTGAGTTAGTAGAGCCGAGGAGAACTACGGAGAGGCAGCTAAAGCATGTGATGGGCTTTAATCCTCCGAGGTTTAATGGGGTTGGAACGCCAACTCAAGCTGAGGACTGGCTCTCTTCCATAAAGAGGGTGTTGACGGCCACAATGACTGAGGAGTGGCAGAAGACCACCATAGCGACTTTTCTTTTGGAAGGTGAGGCGAGGCTATGGTGGGACGAGTTGGAGTTTCATCTTCTAGTGGGAAGGCAACTTGCGGATGTGCCGATGGAGGAATTTTCAAGATTGTTCCTAGCCAGATTTGTACCCTCTGCTCAGAAGTTGGAGTTGGAGAATCAATTTCTTGGGTTGACTCAGGGATCCAGAGGCGTGGACGAATATCTACATGAGTTCACACGGTTGGGTCGTTATGCTGGTGCCATGTTTTCAGAAGAAGAGAGGAAGACCAACCGATTCTATGAGGGTCTTCGCGGCGATTTATAGTTACTCCTTGCTAGGCCTAAGGCGCAGGGCTTCCTAGCCTTGGTCAATTCAGCCCGATCGTTGGAAAAGGTTGCGAAGAAAATTCAAGAGAAGAGGGACCCAGGAGAAAGGAAGACCGAGTTCAAGGTGCCAAGTAACAAGATAGGTTTCCGCAGATGGAACAAGAAGCGGAGGACTTCAAACTCAGCCCCTTCGGCTGATGCATCGGGGGCAACTACAAGTCGAGTCCCCGGAGCTTGCTACAACTGCGGGAAGACGGGGCATTTTTCTCGGGAGTGTTGGAGCGGACGTTCAAAGTCCGAGAGGAGACCTGGAGCGACTTATGAGGAGAAAGGGAAGGCGGTGGAGTCAACCGCATCCCATCATGCTCCAGCCCAGCCTAGAGTCTACAACCTTGGTCTACAGGAGGCCATAAAGCAAGCAGATGTGGTGACAGGTATGAGTTAAATTACAGTGGTTTAACTTTTATAATTGTTACCTTCGTATTTGTTAGCTTACGTTTGTTAGTGCTAGGCTTTGTGTTAATTTTTGGGTTTCCGGCGAGAGCCCTTTTTGATACGGGGGCATCACATTCCTTCTTGTCTGAAAAGTTTATATCGTGCATCGGAGTTCTCTTCTCGATGGCAAAAAACAAGTTGGATGTGTTGTTGCCTAATGGGTGCTCAATGCGTGCGGATAGGGTTTGTGTTGTTAAGATTCGGATTGGAGACCGGGAGTTTGGCTTGCGGGGGTTGGTTCTACCATTAGTGGAGTTCGACGTAATCTTCGGTATGGATTGGCTCTCGGAGCAGAGTGCATGCATTGATTGCAACCGTAAAGAAGTCAAGTTGGGTCTGGACACTGGTCGAGAGACTACTTTTGCGGGCATGAAGGGGTCAGGGAAAGTTCTGATATCGGCCCTTCAGATGTTCAAGGTAGTTCGGTCTGTGGCAGAACTATATGTCACTATAGTGCAGACTTCGATGCCTAAGCCTAGTTTGGACAGCATCCCAGTCGTGTCCGAGTATCCTGATGTGTTTCCAGATGATCTCCCAGGAGCCCCTCCTCAGCGGGATATAGACTTTACTATAGAGCAGGTACCGGGTGCCAAACCGGTGTCACGCTCCCCCTATCGGATAGCCCCAAGAGAAATGGCGGAGTTGAAGGTGCAACTGCAGGAGTTGCTAGAGTAAGGTTATGTGCGTCCAAGTTCGTCACCTTGGAGCGCACCAGTTCTCTTTGTTAAGAAGAAAGATGGGAGCTTGCGGCTTTGTATCGATTATCGGGAATTGAACAAACTTACGGAGAAGAACAAATATCCAATCCCGAGGATTGACGATCTATTTGATTAGCTGGTTGGATCAACTGTATATTCGAAGTTAGATTTGAAGTCCGGTTACTATCAGTTGAGGATAAGGGAGAACGACATCCCAAAGACAGCATTCAGTACGCGGTTTGGGCATTACGAGTTCACGGTTATGCCGTTTGGGTTGACGAATGCGCCATCCGTATTTATGGATCTGATGAATAGGACGTTCAGAGAATACTTGGATCAGTTTGTGATAGTATTTATCGATGATATCCTGGTGTATTCGCGGTGCGAGGAGGACCACTACAAGAATTTACACATGGTGTTGGAGACATTGAGGAAAAGTCAGTTATATGCAAAATTCTCCAAGTGTGAATTCTGGTTATCCTCGATAGCGTTCCTTGGTCATGTTGTCAGTGGAGAAGGTATAGCTGTGGATCCGGCGAAGATAGTGGCGATACGGGAGTGGCCTACTTTGACTACGGTGGCAGAAGTCCGGAGTTTTCTGGGGCTTGCTGGCTACTATAGGCGCTTCGTAGAGAACTTCTCGCGGATAGCACTACCACTCACGACGTTGACAAGAAAGGATCAGAAGTTTGTGTGGTCTCCGGAGTGCGATCAGGCTTTTGAAGAATTGAAGAGGCGATTGACCACGGCGCCCATTTTATGTTCGCCAAGTGGAACCGAAGGATTCGAGATCTATAGTGATGCTTCGGGCAGTGGTTTGGCCTATGTCCTGCTACAGCATGGGAGAGTGATAGCTTATGGTTCACGACAATTGAAGGTTCACGAGAGGAATTATCCGGTCCACGACTTAGAGTTAGCGACCGTGATTTTTGCTCTAAAGCTTTGGAGGCACTATTTGTACGGTGTGAAGGTCGATATTTACACCGATCATAAAAGTTTGAAGTACCTTTTGGACCAAAAGGATTTGAACATGAGGCAGAGGAGGTGGATGGAGTTCTTAGGGGACTACACCTTCAAGATACACTATGTGCCTGGGAAGGGAAATGCAGTGGCGGATGCGTTGAGTCGTAAGATTCCCACACAAGCCAATTAGTTATCGGTACATGATGAGAGATTGGTTCAAGAGTTGGAGGCATTGGAGATATCTTGTGTCGATAAGCAGTCTAGTGCCGAGGCGAAACTGTTTTGGACAGAGGTGCAGTGTGACCTAGCGGATAGAGTTCGACAGGCTTTGATTCAGGATAGCAGCATGAAGCAGATCTTGGATGAAGCTTTGGATGGGTCAAATTCCCAGTTTGTGCTTGAAGATGGGTTGCTAAGGAAGGACGGTCGTCTATGCATTCCTAGTGCGGATAATATTCGGGAGGAGTTGATGTATGAGGCTCATCATACCAAGTACTCAATCCACCCGGGAAGCACGAAGATGTATAGAGACATGAAGAAATTATTCTGGTGGCCGGGTTTGAAGAAGGATGTGGCACTTTATGTGGCCAAGTGTCGTACTTGTGCATTGGTGAAGGCGGAGTGTCAGAAGCCCGGAGGTTTCTTGAAATCACTTCCTATCCCAGAATGGAAGTTTGACGACATATCTATGGATTTTGTGCACGGTTTGCCGAAGTCGCAGAAGGGAAACGACGCCATTTGGGTGGTCGTAGATAGATTGACAAAGGTGTCGCACTTTATCCCAGTGAGAAAATAAGATCCAGTAGAAAAGTTAGCCAAACTCTACGTGGATAATATTGTACGAATGCACGGTGTGCCTCGAAGTATTGTTAGTGATCGAGATGGACGCTTCACGTCAAATGACTGGAGGTTGGTGCATGGTCTGTTGGGCACTAAGCTAAAGTTCAGCACAGCCTTTCACCCGCAGACAGATGGCCAAACCGAGAGAGTCAACAGGACTATGTAGGACATGCTTCGCATGTGCGTCCTAGATTTCGGGAAGCATTGGGAGGATCACTTGTACATGGTGGAGTTTGCGTACAACAATAGCTTTCAGGCAAGTATTGGAATGGCGCCTTTCGAAGCTTTGTATGGGAGGAAGTGTCGCACGCCGTTGTCTTGGTTGGAGGCAGGCGAATCAAAGTTGTATAAACGTCAAGCGGTGGAAGATGCCACTTCAATGATACGGACAATTCAGGAAAGGCTGAAGATTGCTCAGGATAGACAGTCAAAGTATTATAATGCCAAACATAGAAATGTGGAATTCAACATTGGCGACATGGTATATTTAAAAATCAAGCCGTTCAAGGGTGTATCGCGGGTTCGATGCTTGAAGAAGCTGAGTCCGAGATACCTTGGACCATTTGAAATCCTGGAGCGTGTTGGCGAGGCGGCGTATAGATTAAAGCTGTCGACGGAGTTGAGTGGGCTGCATGACGTATTCCACGTATCAGTGTTGCATAAGGCAGTGCAAGAGCCTTCGCAGATCGTTACGGACAATCAGGTACCGGTTGATTATGAGTTAACAACAAGGGTCAAGCCAGTGCGAATTGAAGATGTTGCAGTCAAACGACTCTGCAACAAGGAGGTCCGAATGGTTAAAGTCCGTTGGGATAATTGCGGACGTGAGAAGCTTTCTTGGGAGCGAGAGCAAGCTATGTTGGAGGAATACCCCGAGTTATTCCACTCAGGTATCATTTAGCTTTTGTGTACCTTTGCTTAATTTCGGGACGAAATTCCTTAAGTGGGGGGAGATTTGTAACGCCCCGAAAGTCGTGTGCGAGTCGGTCACGAAAAAAAAAGAGTTTTTGGTGCCTGTAGGGGTACACGGCCTAGGACACGGGCGTGTCCAAGGCAGTGACTGGCTGGTGATTTTTTTGGCCGTTTTCAACCCGAGAAGGACACGACCAGAAACACGGCCGGATGACACGGGCGTGTCATCCGACACGGGCGTGTGCCAACCCGTGTCCCTACCCGTGTCCTGATGCGTCGTGTCCGTTGCCGTGGCGGTTATGCGTGACACGCCCACGAACATGGGCGTGTCGAGGAACCCGACACGGGCGTGTCAGGTCAGACACGGGCGTGTCCTGGCCCGTGTGCGTTTCTCAGTTCGACGATCGTGCCTGGATCGAGGCACACGGCCTGGGACACGGCCGTGTGCCAAGCCGTGTTCGGCCCAGGTCTGGGGGATTTTGTGCAGATCCGAGCCGTTCAATTTCTTTAATTAGGATCCGACGGCTCAGAAGAAATCCTGCTCTGTTAAGGCCGGGAATAGGGAGTTATTCCCTCATTTTCTCTCCAAAGTTCTCCCCTTCCAAAGTGAGAGAGGAGAGGAAGAAGAAGGAGGTTTCCGGCCGCCGGCGGAGCATCAGAGCACCGTTTTTCAATCGGAGAGCGGATCCGTGGAGGGAAGGTCATTGCGAAGAGTTCTAACCGCGTAGTTTTTCCATGGCGCCAAAACGGACTACAAGGGTAACGATTCTCAACTTGAGCGCTTGAAGCTCTTTCTTTCTACATAGGGAATCCCGCTCCCGCGGGTATGCGGTGAGTGCGTGGTGTTCCTTGGGGTTGACGGGAATAGTCCCCCACGTGTTGCATATAGAGCCCGGAATCGCAAGTACGGGCATAGGCATTGTGTGTGAAGCCTACCCGGACGTGTTTTGTCTGGATCGGTGATGTTGCATTTGATATGGTTTTGCCGGAGAAGACTCCGTGCTTTGGGTTTTTCGGGTTTCTACGCGGTAGATTGCAGCAGGGATCCTTGGAGGTTAGCTTCAAGGCGCACCCGGAAAACTGAGCGGAAACGTGTTCTGCTAACTTGGCGGTCTGGGAACCGGCCTTGATCATAACTGGGTTATGAGATTGTTTTGGAAAATTTGGGATCCGAGAGAAGCTTGGCCCGCGCAAAGGACTTAAATTGGACATGCGGCGTGAGCAACGGGCAAGTGGAATTGGACCTAGGCTATGTGGTTCGGTGCGAGAGACCCGAAGACGGGGACTGGCCGTTGGCATAGTCGGAGCCTTAGACGATGGTCAGAAAGGCTAAATGCTCACATGTTGTTGCCATCCTAGGGGTGGTGGTGAATGCACTGATGGGTCAGGGTTCACCATGAATGTGCCCTGAGTGCACGGGGTGTTTGGCCGTGCGAGCCTACACCTGTGGCAAATTATAATTGCGCTATATATATTGTTGGGCTAATGTTATGCAGGGAAAGAGCACCGCCGTCCCGAGTCAGGGGCGGAGTCGTTATAATTTGTTCGGCTTTTAGCTGAATGTTGCTTTATTTGCCACCGTGCGGTGGTATGTGCTTGCAGGTGCTGCGGAGCCGAGCGCCAAATAGCGGGCTGGAGCCCATGTTGCTGTGCTGGCCCTAGAAGGCCGTAGAATAGTTATATATATATATTTCATGTGTGGCCGGCCTGCGAGCCGATGTATGTAAAACACTCTTTATTAAGTGAACATTTGTAAGGCCTTAAGGCCATGTACCTGTTTCTGTGTATTTGTTGTTTCATTCCTGTTGTTGTAGCTGTGGACATTCATATTGATGGAATTAATTTTGGGCTCTTTCAACTTTAAAATCTTCCGCTAGAATGCTCTGTGATTAGGACGCGTAGTCTTAATTAGTTGGTTTGATTATTCATTTAGTATCCCTTCCGACTGTCTGTTGTATATGTCGTCGGGTTTCAGCTGGACCTTCTGTTATATGTCATGCGACAGACGGGGGTGTTACAGAGTTATAATTACTACTTCACAGAAATCAATCAGCAAACACATAATCAAACATGCACACAGTGAACAAACAGATTTATAGTGGTTCCCCAAGGTTTGGCTACATCCACTTTCCCCCTGCGCCTATCTAGTAGTGTACTAGATTCGACCAAACTCCTCCACTAACTCAGATCCTCAGATCTTACACTCAGAACCCCAAACAGGTTCCTACAGCTCTGGCCCAAGGCCCTACAGCTCAGTCTTCTCCAAAGACCTACACTCAGCCACAAGGCCTACACTCAGCCACAACAGGCCTACACTCAGAGAAATAGATCTCTTACACTCAGGCACACAGGCCCTACCACTCAGCCTTTATAATTACAGGCTTACAACTCAGATCCCTAAGGATCCTACAGGAAATTTAGAATACAAAGAATGTTCCTACAACTCAGAGAAAAGAGAGAAGAGTTGATAGGTTCTTGATGAGTTCTTGGAAGAACTCTGCTGAGAACAATCTCACTTGGCTTTTCTTCAAAGCTTCTTGAATGTAGAACACAATAGGATTGAATCTCTGCAGCTGATCTTCAATCACTGCAACTTAAGATTCAGAAATAAGTCTGAACCCTTCTTCACAGCCTGGTTCCAACGACTGTCTTCTTGGAATGATCTCTCTCTCTCTCTCCAACTACTTAGATCTTCACTTGATTCTTCAATGAATAGCTAGATCTTCTTTTCTTTTTCAATCTCTTAATCTTCTATTTCTGTAGACAGTATAAGCCTATATATAGGCCTTCTTCATGGTGACCGGCTGATCCAGTTCCTAACAGCTTTCTGACAACTCTGACAGGTGTAGTAGACCGGCTGGAATGGCAGCTGTCAAGTCATCCAGTCAGTTCTTGAAATATCTGTAACTGTCTGAAAGTGTCGAGACAGTCTGTCTTTAAGTGTCGACACTTATAGACCAAGTGTCGACACAAGTTGACTAAGTGTCGACACTAGCCTTCAAGGTGTCGACACAACTCCTTGTGTTGTAGAATTCACTTCTCGACACAGCTTCTTCATCATGTGTCGACACTGATATTGTGTGTCGACACAACTCCTTGTTCTTTAGTACTTTGTTGAATTCTTGTAAGTGTCGACATAACTCCTTTGTGTCAACACATCTTCATGTGTTGAACTTGTTCAGTGTCGACACTTCTTCTTGGTGTCGACACTTGTCTTCTATGTTGATACTTGCTGAGTGTCGACACATATTCTTAGTGTTGACACTTAACTTCTTCTGTTGAGACTTTGGCTGAGTGTCGACACATCTTCTTTGTGTCGACACTTGTACTTAGAATTTGTTGAACTTTGCTGAGTGTCGATACAGCCTCCTAGTGTCGACACTTTCTTCATGTATTGAGTCTTCTGCTGAGTGTCGACACATTCTTTCTTGTGTCGACACTTTCTTCAAGTGCTGAGTCTTCTGCTGTGTGTCGACACATTCCTCATGATGTCGACACTTATACTTAGACTTTGCTGAAATTTGCTGAGTGTCTACACAGCTTCCAAGTGTCGACACTTTCTGATGTAGACACAGTTCCTCTGGGGGTCGACACTGCTTCTAAGTGTCGACACAGCTTCACTGGACTTCTCTTCACTGAGTGTCGACACAACCGGTAAGTGTCGACACTTTCTGTCTGGTGTCGACTCTACATCCCTGGTGTCGACACAAATACTCCAAGTGTCGACACAACTTGTCTAGGTGTCGACACAAGTCTTCTTAAGTGTCGACACTTTCCTTCTGGGTGTCGACACATGGACTTAGAATCTTTTCTGCTTTCCCTGCAAATACTTAACCTGCACAACTAAACTCAAAACACATCAAATACATTTTGATGTATATCATTGAGTAGGGTGAGGCTTCTTCAAATCAGGTACATTTAAAACAATGTACCCAACAACAACCATGGATAAGAGGACACATAACATCATTTTTAGTGTCATAGATGACTTAACCTTTCAGAATTTGGTTCAATGTCAGACCTCTAAGGAGATGTGTGACACTTTGGTGGTCTATATGGATGGAACTGAAGAGGTCAGAGATGATAGGAAGTCCATGCTCAACCAGGAGTATGAGGCTTTCAGGCAGTCCAAGGGAGAGAGCATAGATGTTTGCTATGAAAGATTTTTAAGAATATTGAATAAACTGAGGACCCATGGGAGGGTCTTCAGTCATTATGAGATTAATTAAAAGTTCTTTAGGTCTCTAACTAGAGACTAGGACACCAAGATTTGTGCCATCAGAGAGGTGGCAAAGCTGGCTAATCCTCCCCCCTCACACTCTATTTAGAAAGCTGCACTACTATAAGATGCAGCTATCTGCAAGGAAGGAGAAGGAGACCATCAGCATATCCTAGGCCAAGGAAAAGTGTTTGGCCTTCAGAGCTGACAACACCAAGAAGAGCAAGGAGAAGATTGCCCCTCCTCCAAGGAGGCCTGCTGATACAGACAGCACAAGGCCAATTTCATCAGACTGCAGCAACTCTG
This sequence comes from Platanthera guangdongensis, assembly GCA_039583875.1. NCBI lineage: Eukaryota > Viridiplantae > Streptophyta > Magnoliopsida > Asparagales > Orchidaceae > Platanthera > Platanthera guangdongensis. The sequence goes on from CM077163.1 coordinate 15,976,178, forward strand.
ATGAAGAATTTGCTGCCTTCTCCAGGTAGTTTCAAAAACTGATGAAGAGGAAGCAGTGGAGGAGCAGACCTTCCTCCTCCTCTCATCACAAGAAGAGCCACTCCAAAGGAAACAGGTGTGACTCAAAACCTAGTAAACATATTTCCTTTAAAATTGTCTGTTATTGTTGCAGCAAGACAGTGCACGTTATTGTTAACTGCCCAGTCAAGAGAAGAGAGGCTGCTGAGAAAAAGGACCAACAGCATAAGGGCAAGAAGGAAAAGTCCTTCATTGCAAAGAAGGAGAAGAGCTAGAGTCAGTCTGACTCAGCATCTTCAGAGTCTGAAGAAGAGGAGACCTATATTGGGCTATTTGGTGCTGAAGAAGAAGCTGGGGTAGCTGCTGAAGGAGAAGCAGAAGAATATCCTGCTGCCAGGATAGGGATCAGGGCCCCTCTGTCACATCCAGATAGTGACTCAGAGGAGGATGAAAATGAAGAAGAAACCAGCAGCTAATATGGGATGATGGCCATGTCTGATGAAGAATCTAGACAGGGATAGCCTGGTCCACAAAAGGTATTCTCTCTATCCAGCTCATCTTCTGAATCAGATTATGAGACTAGTACAAATTTTAAGGCATCATCATCCAGTGATGAAGGTGGGTCAGAATCTGAAGAAGATGTCTATCAATTGATTGACAAGTATGGTGGCCTTCTAGATGCCTTAAGAAGAAGCAAGAAGCTGGCTAAGAAGCAAGCTGAGGAGATTATCTCCCTTCAGCTAGTTGCTTCCCAACAGGCTGAGACAACATCATTGCTGGATCAGAAGGATAGGGAAGTCAGCCAACAGAAAACCATTTCACTCATTCAGATTGGCACCATCAAGTTCAAGAATAGTCTCATTAGTGATCTTGAAGAGAAACTCCAGAGAGAGAAAAGGATAGTTGTTAGTTACTCTAAGACAAGTACTGTGTTGCCCTTGATAGACTCCTTCTCCTCTCAAAAGGGTAAGAAAGGGTTGGGATTCAAGTGAAGCACAAGAGCTGCCTATTCCAAAGGGAAAGGCAATGCTCTAACTCAACCTCTGACATTCAAGCCTCCCATTCCTTTTAGTAAAGTTCAGTTGCTTTCAAACAGGTATGACCAAGAAAGCATCTATTTGCACTAGATGAATGGAAGATCCATTAGTGTGAACAAAGGTGTTCACAGCTATGGTGGAAGGTATAATAGGGGAATGAGTGTATTTAAAGCTCCCCATGAGGAAATTCAAATGACCCATCATGGACCATTTATCTTTGGTTCTCCAGCCCCCATTCTCAAGAATGTGGTAATGGTCAACTCTCAAGGCCACTCAGCAAAGACTCAGACCAAGGGTAAGTCTATCAGCAAGCCTAATGTGGCTATCTCTGAGGATATTAAGAGCCATTTCTCTGCAAAGAGAACTACTATTAGTGGCAGTCAGAGAAAGTCATTTAAGTGTGCTGAAAGACTCACCTTCAGTCAGATCCTTGTTGAAAGGAACTTGAAGAAGGTTGTTACTCCTTTTCCTTCTATACAACCAGCAGTTAACCAAATTGCAGGACCTGATTAGAAAAGAAGATATAACATTCATGAGTGCTGGTGTTGTGATAAGGTGGGGAATTTTGCCTTAGATTGCTGGCACAATCCTACTACGCCAAGAGCTAGTGTTAGTCTTCCTGTCAGAAAATTTGCAGTAAGACATGTTCATTTTCAGGCTAATCAGAACCTAGAACCCAATAATAATTAGGGTCCTAAGGTAAGATAAACTATATGCTCCAGGTTGGTCCAAGTGCCCATACCCCTATATGGTACTTGGACAGTGGTTTTTCCAGACACATGACTGGAACAAGAAGCAATCTAAAGGAGTACACTCCTGTGAATGATGGACCCAAAGTTATCTTTGGTGATTCAGATAGAGGAGTGACAAGAGACTATGGTAAGATTACCAATAACATAGTCACAATCTCAAAAGTGACTTATATTGAAGGGTTACAACACAACCTCATAAGCATAAGACAACTCTGTGATATTGGCTATGTAATTTCATTCCACAAGGATCATTGCCAAATTAAGGGGTTAAGTGACCAAGAGGTCATCTTGACAGACACTAGGAGTGGAAATGTTTATTTCTTAAACTTTCTTTGTCTTAGTAAAGACTCTCCTATTTGTTTGGTTGTAAATGAGAAAGTATCATATTATGTACAATGACAAAATAGACTAACTCATTTGAATTATAAGATTATTGGAAAGCTCTTTAGTAAAGAGCTAGTCAGGAATGGTCCCAAGATAAATGCACCAATGAAGATATTTATTCAGCATGCCAAAAGGGCAAGTAGACCAAAGCTCTGTTCAAGGTCATTGAGACCAAAGATTCTGTGAGGTGTTTATACCTCTTGCATATGGACTTGTTTGGTCCTATGCTAGTTCATAGTCTAAGTGTAGTGCCCCCCAACCTTTTTGCTCGGATCGTGCCGGAGGGGTACTACTGGCCCAAGACGTCCACTCAGTGCTCCTTAAGGGAAACGATCCACCCTATTTAAGCACTAGATGGCCGCCTTGCTCGGCTTGAATCATGACATTCACAGCCCATCAAAGTATAGCAGAAGCATTAACAAGAAACCATTGCAGATGTAAATAACATATCAATAACACAGAGGTTCTAGGGCCAAAGCCTAAGCGTTTATATAAGCTCGTAGGCTATACATGTACTATATATATCACTCATGCTCTCTCTCTCTCTCTCTCAACGCTGCTCGGCGGTACTCACATCTCTAAACTCTGGGGATGGTAGGGGTGCATCTGCTCGAGTAGTACTAGTGTTGGCATAATCTCCTGAGGCAATGAGTCATTACGATGCTCCATTTCCTGTGAATGGTTATTTAGATAACCGTTAGTCACATAACTAGGTGGAAACAAATCTCCTCTCCGGATCCACATCCTGGGGACGAGCACGCAGCCACCCAACAAAAGTAAATAGCCGAAGCAAGAGAGGTTAGCACAACATTTCATATATATACAGCTAAGAGCAATTATAAAAGAGTGCAGGATAATATAACTGGAAAGAAAAGCAGCAGCAATATAAACCAGTTATAATAAGGCTCCGCTATCTCATCAACAGATCAGGTTTTCATATCATGAATTCAACCGTAGGCATTCACAATCGCCCACACACCATAGGCATTCATAGCCGCACACACTGCAGGCATTCATAGCCACGCACACAAACCCTATGTCGACATAGTTTGGACTACTTCTGTTCCAGCAGGGTAGCGAGCCCAACGGGCCTCACCGATGTGGTCGTCGGTGATAGTGGCCAGTTCTGCCACTTCTAGGGTTGATCGTACCACACAACCCCAGGACCTAACGTACAACCTTGTGTACTCTTGGATGTGAGCGACATCTGACGAATCATTTTGGCTAACCAGCGGAGGAAAACCCCGACGGGGAATAATGTAACGGTCGTTCACACGTGGTACTCATCTCCCTGTCACCTTGAGTCATCGATCTTCCCGCACCGGTACGAACGATCTGCGGGAGGGACTGACCCGCCACTATTTCACCGCAAACAATTTACAAACAATCAAACAAAAGGCAAACAATATATACACCGAGTCTACGTTGGCCTGCCCTACCAGGCTTTAGACTTCGAGCGTCGGCACTTAGCTCTACTTTCGATAAGGGGCATGGGAGCGCATTATTTGGGGCTAGACCTAGAGGACTACTTAAACTCCGGTTATCCCCAACTAAGGCTCGACGATTGCTCGTCAGAGCAGGACCCGAGATTATAATAGTAAATTACAACGAGGACAACTGTGGTGCTTATGCTGCTTATTTAAAGTGCTGGAATGAAATATGTCAATATGAGACTAGAGTAGTACTGAATAGAACGTTCTGAAAAAAGCCTGACCAGTGCGAGACTGGAGTAGTACTGAATAGAAAGTACTGAGAAAAGCCTGACCAGTACGAGACTGGAGTAGTACTAAATAGAAAGTACTGAGGAAAGCCTGACCAGTACGAGACTGGAGTAGTACTAAATAGAAAGTACTGAGGAAAGCCTGACCAGTACGAGACTAGAGTGGTACTGAATAGAAAGTACTGAGAAAAGCCTGACCAGTACGAGACTGGATTAGTACTAAATAGAAAGTACTGAGAAAAGCCTGACCAGTAAGAGACTAGAGTAGTACTGAATAGAAAGTACTGAGAAAAGCTTGACCAGTGCAAGACTGGAATAGTACTAAATAAAAAGTACTGAGAAAAGCTTGACCAGTGCGAGACTGGAGAAAATACAAAGAAAATGGTTAGTAGTCCAATCACTCCTATTCAGGAGGCTTCAATTCCATCGAGATTTAAAGGAGATTTTATTGGGTTACATCAATTATTAGGATCCAATTAATTTGGTTGTGCCATAGTTATTACAACTTAATTGGATCAAGGGCTGGTTTAGGAGTTACATTCTTATTAGTCGTCAGGGATAACTCCAAGTCATCACTCGTACCCTTACCTTCCGATCCTGACCTATTCACTCGAGAGTCGAGGCCCTCGACAGTTTTACAAAATTTCGGAAATCCCGGAGCTTAAACACCTGCCTCAGCCGCTCTCATCGATAAAATAATTTAAAGTACTTATTTGATTATAAATGGATAGTCGCGCACTCCAATTTCCACCTTTTAGGGAAAACGAGCGGAATAAAGATCTGTGCACGACCCTGGGCTTCCAACATTTTAGGAAAAATATCAAAACTTATCCCCATGATCCCAAATTTTGATATAACCCTTAGAAGGGACTAAAATGAGCCTACTAATTGTTTTATAATTTTCTGAAGTATTTTGGGATTTTAATTTAGCCAAACAATTTTATTTTGGCTTTTAAAGATATCAAATCAATTCCAAAAATTCTCAAAAGTTTTATGGAGGTATCCCTCATCATTGGGAGCATTTTTCATGCTGGTCACGTTTCCCCTAGGGCCTTAGATTTGGCCCATAAATTTCTAGAAATTTCTGATATGAAAAATGGTCTGCATGTAGCAGATCACAGGAATCATGCGATTGAGATTGAGCCGCGGGACGCAATCAGCCAGCGCTTCCCCACAGTGGGTCGGCCATGGATCCGCTGTGGGGGGGGGGGGGCACAAAAATGGAGGCGGGGGTGGGGGCGGGGGCAGGGGCGGGGGCGGGGATTAATAAAATCCCAGCCGCCCGATCTTCATCGCCAGATCGGGCGGCTGCTGCTCCTCGCGGGCGGTGCAGAGGATGAGAGGTCTCCACCACCGCCGGCAGGTCACCGCAAGATGCCGGCACCGACCCCGATCAACTCGTAGGGGGCCAACGATTCTCTGGGCGGTGATCCGGCAGCTTGCCGCCTCCGACCGTCGCCGGAAATATCTATACCGAGAGCTCGGGGTGGAGGTGATTCTGCCTCGAGCACCACCGCGCCACCCCGCCTCTCTTATGGCTAAATGATAACCACACCACCCCGGCCGACACGCCGGGGGTCGGGCTCTTCCCGGACGGTGGTCCGGCGGCCCTACGCCGCCGGCCGCCGCCGCAAGGAATAAACATAGCCATGCTCTGTTTTATGGGTGCCGCCGGAACGGCATTTTCCGGCGGCACCACCACTCTCCACCGCTGGGGTTGACATCCCTAGTGGCCTAGGGTTTCCCCCAGCACCACCACTAGCGGTGGGGTGGCCTCTACCCGCACAACCACCACCCTTTCTAGAAGTGGGCTCGGGTGGCGCCGGCGGCGCTCCGACCACCGGGGAGGGCATGTAGATTGTTGGCAGTATAGAGAAGGAGGAGGAGAGGCTGTTCCACCTGAGTTTGGTGGGTTCGAGAGGGGCCGGCCTGGTCATCCATGCCAAAGGTGGTGGTGGAGGGGGAGGCTCCTCGGCTTGGCTTTTTCCGGCCACCTGGGCTCCTCCAAGTGGTTGGGTTGGGGGAAGGAGGTGCTTAGAGACTTAAGGGGGAAAGAGGGGGAGTGGGGCCTTTTATAGGCTTGGGGAGGAGGGCTCTCCTTCCCTAGACAATGGGCGATTAATCCCTCCTTAGGGAGGGATTAATCCCCACCCTCCAGCTGTCCAAGGACAGTTGGAGGCCCCAACAATTGCCCCATGTGGGGAAAAACTAAGCCCTTATGGGCTTTGGCCTTTTTGATAAGAGAGGGAGAAAGGGAGAACAGGAGAGTTAGTGGTGGGCCTGCACTTGTAGTGGGTTGTATAATGGTTGGTGGAGGGCCCAAAGTGGGTGAGGGACAAGCCCCTAAGTGGTCATAAAGAGGGGGCGGGCCCCCCATTTAGAAAGAATTCCAAAAAGTGGGTTTATGGGGTTTGACCAAGTCAACCCTAGGGTGGGTCCCCCCTTATAGGTCAAAGTCAAAGTGGGTCCAAGTCTTTGGGATCGGGTCAAAGTTTGGGTGTCGGGTCACAATTGGTGTGCACCCGCTTTTCAGTGCACGACTATGCTTGATTTGACCACGAGTTGACCAAATGTCGTTGAAATTGACTGGGACGTCTTTCGTTGACTTTGTATTAACCACACGAGTCCAACGCCACTGACTGGGGTTAAATCAGAGTCCATTTGGTGAAAGTCCAAAATTTGCGCATCGCAGCACGCTAAAATGGTCGAAGTGTCTAAATCTGTCGTAAGGTCTCGGATTGTGACGTGACGGGTTCTATTGCACGTGTCTAGGTTATATGAGGTCACAGGAATCGACAGAACTCAATTCAGAGTTCTCTAGCTCGATATCCAAAATCTGCTCTCGTTGCGTTTTACGAGGAATGATCACATTCACTATATGACCTCAGGGTCCAACTGAATGTGTTCTGATGCACTCGTATCGATTGTACGAGGTCACAAGAACTGACAGAACTCAATTCGGAGTTCTCTAGCTCTATTTCCTGCCTAAGGTTATCTCCCACCGGGTCATGGGTAGGGTGCATGCCACTTTTATTGGGCCCACTAGGGTTCTAGTGGCCCAATAAAAGCCGGGATGTAACAATCCAATAAAAATAAAAGGATTTTTGTCCCCGAAAATTTGCTTAGAGTTGGGGGAAAAAGTAACATACCTGGGGAAAGAGCTCTGGGTGCTTCTCTCGGAGAAGTGCTTCAGGTTCCCACGTGAACTCTTCTCGTCCGCAGTTTGACCATAGTATCTTAAGCATCAGGATGGTGTTGTTACGTAGTGACTTGACTTTGTAATCTACTACTCTGACGGGTTCGAGCTGGACGGATCTATCTGACTGTAGTTGTACTGGTGGGGTAGGAATGTGCTGCTCTAGTTGCTGGAGGACTCGTCTCAATGAAGACACATGAAACACATTGTGAAGATTTCCCAACTCTGGAGGTAAGGCTAAACAATAGGCAGCGGGACCAACACGCTCTATCACCAGATAGGTGCCCAAGTAGCGGGGATCTAATTTTTTCTGCTTTCTCAACCGGAAGACACCTTTTATGGGCTTAATTTTCAAAAACACCATCTCCCCCACGCTGAACTCCACCGGTCGGTGTCACGTATCATAGTACTTGGCCCGTCAGCTCTGCGCTTCCAGCATTCTCTCCTGGATCAGCTGTATCGTTGTCGTAGTGTCATCGATGTAAGCCACTCCCAAGGCTTCCAGGTCCTCTTCCTGAGCCTAAGTCAACGGAGTTCGGCAATGTCTTCCATATAATGTCTCGTATGGAGCCATCTTAATGCTAGCCTGGTAGCTGTTATTGTATAAAAATTCGACTAATGGCAATAGATGTTCCCACGGCTCATTGTGCTCCACTATGCACAATCGAAGAAGAACCTCCATCGTTCGGTTCGTCCTCTCCGTCTGTTTGTCTGTCTACGGGTAGAAGGCGATGCTGAAAGATAATTTGGTTCCTAAGTAAACTTGTACCCGCCTCCACTCCTTAGATGTGAAACGTCTGTCACGATCTGATACGATGGACTTTGGTACTCCGTGAAATCGGACAACTTGCTCTAGGAACATTCTGGCCAGAATATCCACTCTGTCACCCTGTCGATTTGGTATGAATCGCGCTACCTTGGTGAGTCGATCTATGACCACCCAAATTGAATCATTCCCAGCGCGGGAGCGAGGTATGCCGTGGACAAAGTCCATGGAGATATCTTCAAACTTCCATTCTGGTATCGGCAGGGGCTGTAATATGCCCCCTGGACTGCGACATTCAGCTTTAACCTTCTGACAGGTCTGACACCGGGCCACGAAGTTGGTGACATCTCTTTTCATTCCAGGCCAGTAAATGGTCCTGCGCTAGTCCACGTACATCTTAACTACGCCAGGGTGAATTGAGTACCTGGACTGATCGACCTCTTGCAGAATTACCTTACGAATTCCTCCGGTAGTAGGAACGAATATGCGATTTTTGAATTGTAGAATCCCATCATGCAGATTATAATCCTCATGTGCCCCTCCTTGCAGATATCGGATGATAGGCATTACCTCTGGGTCGATCTTCTGGGCTTCTCGTATCTGGTCCCGGATGTCGCATTGGATCTCCAGCCAATATAGCTAAGAATAGTACTCTTCCGGATCTCTTCGGGCAAGCAGAGTAATCTCCAAGTCTATCAAGGACTGGAATAGTTCCTTAGGGATCTGCTCCATCCAACTCTCGGCTATCGCAGGCTGGCGGCTCATGGCGTCAGCGACTCTGTTAGCTTTCCCGGAATGATATTAGAGAGCGAAGTCGTACTCGCATAGGAATTCTAGCCATCGGTGCAGTCGGAGATTCTGCTCTTTCTGCGTGAATAAATACTTGAGGCTCTTGTGGTCGGAGAAGATCTCACATCTTACTCCGTACAGATAATGCCTCCAGATTTTGAGGGCGGAGATGACGGCGCCCAACTCTAAATCATGTGCTGCGTAATTCAATTCGTACGACTTTAATTGTCGAGATGTGTAGGCCACTACCTTGCCATGCTGCATTAGAACAGCTCCCAATCCCTTCAGGGAGGCATCAGTGTAGATTTGGAATCCCTCGGTCCCTGTGGGGATCGTAAGGATTGGCGTGGAAGTCAGCCGCTTCTTCAGTTCGACAAATGCAGCCTCGCACTCCGGCGTCCATCAAAATGCGACGTCTTTCTTGGTGAGGGCAGTTAGGTGTAGGGCAATCCTAGAAAAACGTTCGACGAACTTCCTGTAGTATCCGACAAGACTGAGAAAACTCTGGATGTCCGCATCTGTCCTGAGTGGCGGCCAATTTTGTACTGCCTGGATCTTGGCTTGATCTACTGCCAGTCCTTCCTTGTTTATCGTGTGGCCCAAGAATCCAACTTATTCTAGCCAAAACTTGCACTTACTGAATTTGGCGAAGAGAGAGTGCTCCCGGAGTTTTAATAGCACCATCTGTAGGTGCCGAGTATGGTCCGTCTTAGTCTTTGAGTAAATTAGGATGTCGTCTATGAAGACGATGACAAAGTGATCCAAGAAGGGTTCGAAGACTTTATTCATAAGGTCCATGAAGGCGGAGGGTGCGTTGGTGAGCCCGAAGGGCATCACTAGGAACTCATATAGACCATATCGGGAGCTGAAAGCAGTCTTGGGAATATCTTCCTCTCGGATTCGAAGCTGATAATAGACGGATCTCAGGTCCATCTTGGAGAACATGAATGCACCTTACAACTGATCGAACAGTTCGTCGATCCTAGGGAGGGGATATGTGTTGCTTATAGTAAGCTTATTTAGTTCCATGTAGTTGATGCACAGTCGCAGTGTCCCGTCTTTCTTCTTGACGAAAAGCACCGGGGCTCCCCAGGGCGAGGAACTAGGACGGACGAATCCAGCATCTACTAGTTCCTGTAGTTAAATTTTCAGTTCAGTCAGCTCTCTTGGGGGCATCCGGTAGGTGGCTCGTGATACTGACCGTGCTCCCGACACGAGCTCAATCTGAAAGTCGATCTCTTGTTGGGGTGGCAATCCCGGGAGGGACTCACGAAAAATATCTGGAAAGTCGCGGACCACTAGGACCTTGGCGAGCACCTGGGTTTTGTCTTCCATCCCGAAATAGATAAGGTATACTTCGTCCTTCTGTCGGACTGATTTCACAATCTGCGTAGAAGTCAGAATAATACGCGAGACAGAGGGCACACCTGTCAACGTTACGCTCTGGCCATTCGGGTTCTGTAGCCGGACATCTCGCGTGGAACAATTTATCTGTGCTTGGTGCTCGGCCAGCCAGTCTATCCCCACAATTATGTCAAATCTAGTTATTGCTAGGATGGTTGCGTAGATCTCAAATTCTACTTCTCCCAACACAGCCTGGAACGAGCACTTCTCCGTAGATGTCATACCTGACCCGTCCGGTAAACGGATTCGTATAGACAGTCCGGTTGAACAAATAACATTTCCTTTTATTGCGATGAATTCGTACGGGACGAAAGAATGAGTCGCTCCCGTGTCGAAAAGGGTTTTGGCAGGGTGTCCTTCTACCAACAAGATTCCTGACGAAATGGGAAACATATATATATATATATATATATATATATATATATATATATATATCATCTAACTAATACAGAAGATGTAAGCATATATATATATATGTAATATACAACACCAGTAGTAAGATCTGATATCTCCCTATCGCCTAAAGTATATACCTATGACTACGACAGGGGTCGGTATGTGTTGCAAGCCCAGTGCGTAGGCCTCTAGGGGCGCTGCTCGGCCTTGCTGGCCTCTCCTTCCAGCTCTGCCTTTGCGGCCTCTCTGCCCCTATCCGGCCTGTGGGCAGAAAGCTCTCATATGTCCTGGCTGCTGACATAAGAAGCAGTTCCCTGCGAAGGGAACATCCCGTCTAGCCACTGGTGGGGGATGAGGTGCTGGAGCTGGTCTAATGTCTAGCTGCATAGCTGGGGGTGCTGGGGGTACTGGTGGGCGCCTATAGGGCTGTCTGTGGCGTCGCTGCCTACGCTCTCTATCCTATCTGTGGGGAGTGACTCCTCCATCTCGCCTCTGGTCTCGAGGAAGCTCTACCTGACCTCTGGCCACTGAGCCACTGTCTGCTGGTCCAACTCTAATGCTGGCGAATGGGTGGCTATGGTGTAAAAGGTGGCCTGAGAGAGCATGATCAGGGCCTGCCTCAGGTCGTCTCGTAGACCTTGGTAGAACCGAGAAGCTCTATCCCTATCGGAGGTAGCCAGATTCCCGACAAAGCATGTCAGGTGTATAAACTCTCTATCGTACTCTGCCACGGTGCGGTTTCCCTGTCGAATGAGCAGGAACCTCTCTTGCAGCGCGGCTCGGTCTGCATCTGTGATGAAGAACTCTAGTAGAGCCATGGAGAACTCCCCCCAAAGGATCGCGCTCAACGACCGACCTCAAAAAGTAGAGCGACTAGCCGCTCTCCACCAATCACTCGTGTATCCCTCCAAAAGGGTCGCCACTAAAGAGACTGCAGCGACAGCTGGGCACATCATTCCCACTAACAGCTCCTCCACCCGCTCCGCCCACTCCTCTATCTGGATGGCTGTCTCTATACCTCTGTAAGGGGGAGGCATCAGTCCTCGGAAAGTCGTCAGCAGATCGGTGGGTGCGGTCATCTCTCGCGGTGGCTGTGGCAGGGCATCCCGGAAAGTCGCTAGAATAGCCGTCTGTGTCTGCCCCATATCTGTCTCAGCAAATGGTACAGTCGCGAGAGCGACCGGGTCTAGTGGTTGGGTAGCTTGAACATATCCTCTAGACGGGGATCCCCCATTATTGTACTCCGGTATTTGGAGAAGTAACATGAAAGAGTCAGTATTTTGCAAAAGTAGGGGAAATTTGCAAAATTGACAACCCAAGCGGAAAACAACGGTGTATGGGCGTACTATCGTACAATCTAGAATCCCTAAGCCTCTACACTAGGGTCTACCAGGCTTTCGCTGCAAGGTTCATCCCGAATCCAGAACGAAGAGAGGGACGGAGAGATCCTGAGACTGCTCTACAAGGACGAATCGTGATAGCTCTGATCCATTTATAGTACCCCCAACCTTTTTGCCCGGGTTGTGTCGGAGGGGTACTACTGGCCCAAGACGTCCACCCAGTGCTCCTTAAGGGAAACGATCCACCCTATCTAAGCACTAGATGGCCGCCTTGCTCGGCTCGAATCATGACATTCACAACCCATCAAAGTATAGCGGAAGCATTAACAGGAAACCATTGCAGATGTAAATAACATATCAATAACACAGAGGTTATAGGGCCGAAGCCTAAGCGTTTATATAAGCCCGTATGCTATACATGTACTCCATTTACCAATCATGCTCTCTCTCTCTCTCTACGCTGCTTGGCGGTACTCACATCTCTAAACTCTGGGGACGGCGGGGGTGCATCTGCTCGAGTAGTCCTAGTTGCTAGCGTAATCTCCTGCGACAGCGAGTCACTACGATGCTCCATTTCCTGTGAATGGTTATTTAGATAACCGTTAGTCACAGAACTAGGTGGAAACAAATCTCCTACCCGGATCCACATCCTGGGGACAAGCACACACCCACCCAACAAAAGTAAATAGCCGAAGCAAGAGAGGTTAGCACAATATTTCATATATGTACAGCTAGGAGCAATTATAAAAGTGTGTAGGATAATATAACTGGAAAGAAAAGCAGCAACAATATAAACCAATTATAATAACGCTCCACTATCTCATCAACACATCAGGTTTTCATATCCTGAATTCTACCGTAGACATTCACAACCGCGCACACACCGCAGACATTCATAGTCGTGCACAAACACCGCGCATTCATAGCCGCGCACAAAAACCCTGTGTCGACATAGTTTGGACCGCTTCTGTTCTAGCAGGGTAGCGAGCCCCGCGCGCCTCACCGATGTGGCTGTCAGTGACATTGGCCAGTCCTACCACTTCTGGGGGTGATCATACCACACAACCCCAGGCCCTAACGTACAACCTTCTGTACTCTTGGATGTGAGCGACATCCGATGAATCGTTTTGGATGACCAGCGGAGGAAAAACCCGACGGGGAATAATATAACGGCCGGTCACCCGTGGTACTCATCTCCCGGTCGCCTTGAGTCGTCGACCTTCCCACACCGGTACGAACGGTCTGCGGGTGGGACTGACCCGCCACTATTTCACTGCAGGCAATTTACAAACAATCAAACAAAATGCAAACAATATATACACCGGGTCTACGTTGGTCTACTTCGACTCCGGTTATCCCCAACTAAGACTCGACGACTGCTCGTCAGAGCAGGACCCGAGATTATAATAGTAAATTGTAATGAGGACAAGTGCGGTGCTTATGCTGCTTATTTAAAGTGCTGGAATGAAATGTGACCAGTATGAGACTGGAGTAGTATTGAATAGAACGTTTTGAGAAAAGCTTTACTAGTGCGAGACTGGAGTAGTACTGAGAAAAGCCTGACCAATACAAGACTGGAGTAGTACTAAATAGAAAGTACTGAGGAAAGCCTGACCAGTACGAGACTGGAGTAGTACTGAATATAAAGTACTAAGAAAAGCCTGACCAGTACGAGACTGAAGGAGTACTAAATATAAAGTACTGTGGAAAGCCTGATCAGTACGGGACTGTAGTAGTACTGAATAGAAAGTACTGAGAAAAGCTTAGCCAGTGCGAGACTGGAATAGTATTGAATAGAAAGTACTGAGAAAAGCTTGACCCATGCGAGACTGTAGAAAACACAAAGAAAATGGTTAGTAGTCCAATCACTCCTATTCAGGAGGCTTCAATTCCATCCCGATTTAAAGGAGATTTTATTGGGTTACATTAATTATTAGGATCCAATTAATTTGGTTGTGTCATATTTATTACGACTTAATTGGATCAAGGGCTGTTTTAGGAGTTACATTCTTATTAGTCGTCAGCGACAACTCCAAGTCATCACTCGTACCCTCACCTTCTGAGTGTGCCCTATTCACTCGAGAGTCGAGGCACTCGACGATTTTACGAAATTTCGGAAATCCTGGAGCTTAAATAACTGCCTCGGCCGCTCTCGTCGAAAAAATAGTTTGAAGTACTTATTTGATTATAAAGTGTTCTTTTAGGGAAAACGAGCGGAATAAAGATCCGTGCGCGACCCTAGTCTTCCAACTTTTTAGAAAAAATATCAAAACTTATCCCCATGATCCCAAATTTTGATGCAACCCTTAGGAGGGTCTAAAATGAGTCTACTATTTTTTTTATACTTTTCTAAAGTATTTTGGGCTTTTAATTTAGCCAAATAATTTTATTCTGGCTTTTAAAAATATCAAATCAATTCTAAAAATTCTCAATTTTTTTGTGGAGATAGCCCTCATCATGGGGAATATTTTTCATGTTGGTCACTTTTCCCCTAGTGGCCTAGATTTGGCCCAGATATTTTTAGAAATTTCTGATATAAAAAATGGTCTGCATTTAGCAGATCACAGGGATCCTGCGGCTGAGATTGAACCGCAGGACGCAATCGACCAACGCTTCCCTACAACGGATCGGCCACGGATCCACTATGAGGGGCACAAAAATGGAGGCGGGAGCGGGGGCGGGGATTAATAAAATCCCAGCCGCCCGATCTTCATCACCAGATCGGGCGACTGCTGTTCCTCGTCAGCGGTGCTGTTGGATCCCTAGTTGGATTTGTGCTAGGTTCACTAAACTAGGATCATTTGACCCAACATGTATAGCTAGGGTCATGTTTGTGTCCTGGAGTCTAGGCCATGTCCTTAGAGTCAACATTGCATGGACCAGCCATCAACAGACTGCAGAAGACTCAAGACTTAGAGAAATTTCAAAGACTCAGGAAATGAGTTCAACGTTCGTCGGACTCAGCTCGACGAAAGTCGTGCTCAGCTCGACGAACTCAGAGACAATTCTCTGAGCTGAGCTCGACGAACTTGGTTCTCAGGTCGACGATCTCTGGACACTATACATCAACATTCCAAGTCCAGAATTCCTTTCTCTGAACCCCAGTCGACGAAGTTAGAATATCAGCTCGATGAATTTGGTTCTCAGGTCGACGATCTCTGGATTCTCTACCTCAACATTCTAAGTCCAGAAACATCTTAATATTCTAAGTCCAGAATCATACTTCAGTCGACGAATTCATGTTTTCAGCTCGACGAACTTAGACCATAGTCTCGACAAGTTGTATCAAGTAGCTGTTAACAGTTCTCAGGTCGACGAAATCAATTCTCAGGTCGACGATTTTTTGGACACTTTACTTCAACATTCTAAGTCAAGAAACATCTAAATATTCTAAGGCCAGAATCATACTCCAGTCGACAAATTCATGTTCTCAGCTCGACGAACTTGGACCACAGTCTCGACAAGTTGTATCAAGTAGCTGTTAGCAGTTCTCAGGTCGATGAAATCAATTCTCAGGTTGACGATTTCTGGACACTTTACTTCTACATTCATAAGTCCAAGAAACATTTCACTGAACTCCAGTTGACGAAGTTAGAATCTCAGCTCGACGATCTTGATGCACAGAATTGTCAAGGTTATAGAGAAAGCAGTTATTTGTTCTTAGGTCGACGATCTTGGATCTTAGGTCGACGAACAACAATTATCTGGTCGAGGAACATAACTTCTCAGCTCGACGAACTCAGGACCCAGTTCAACAAATTTTGTTCTTCACTCGACGATTTCTGTGCAGTTCCAGACATGGACTTTTCCTCCCTCTGTCCCTTATTTTAATGCAATAATTCCACTATAATCAATGCTTAATATTCTCTGAATATTACCGTAAGAAGCAGCATTGATTATGACCTTCATCAGGATTATTACTTGTCATTTTTCAATGGGACGGTTGGGGAAATCAATCAATACAGATATTCTCCAGGCCGTCAGTAATCAATGCTGAAGAAATTCAAAATGCAGAAGGAAGATTACATGGAAAATATAAAAGGATTTTTCTTCTTCCTTCTTAGCACAGAGAGTGATGTCCTTATCCAAGGTCTTCAGCTCAGGACCATACAGATTGAGTACTCTACTCATGTTGCATTGATCAGAAGTGATCATGGTACAGAGTTTGAGTCTCTTCTTATGCATGAGTTCTGTGAGAAGGACGGTATCATACATTGCTTCTCAGCTCCTAGAACTCCCCAATAAAATGAGGTAGCTGAAAGGAAGAACAGAACCTTAGTTGAAGATGCAGGCACATTACTTGCAGATGCTTACATGCCCGAATCCTTTTGGGCAGAGGCTGTAAGCACAACAAACTATGTACTGAACAGGAGTCTAATACATAAACTTAAGAATATGACTCCCTATGAATTGCTTAAAGGGAAGAAACCTAAAATCACCTATTTTAAAGTATTTGGCTGCATATGTTATATACATAATAATAACAAGAAATATATAAGAAAGTTTGAAGTTAAGGTTGAAGAGGGAATTTTTCTAGGGTATTCCCAAGTAAGCAAAGCTTATAGGGTGTTTAACAAGTCTTCTTTAAAAATTGAAGAATCAATTCATGTTATTTTTGATGAGGTTAACATGTTTTATAAGGAGAAATAAATTTCTACCAATAGCACCTTGCAGGTACCCCATTTGTGTGAGAAATTTGGTGAATTAAACCTTCCACAAGAGGTTACATCACCATCTCCTCCACAAGTTGATGAAGATAGTGAAGAAGAAAGCACAGAAGTAGCTGAACTTCATCCAACAGTAGACATAATTCCGCAAGAGGAACTAATTCCAAATGATGTTGCTGAACCAACTCCACCCATTGATCTTGTCACCCTAAGTGATCATCCCAGATCTCAAGTGATTGGAGACATATCAGTAGCTGTACAAACAAGATATCAACTCAACCAAGATATGATGCATGTCTGTTTCCTCTCTCAAGTTGAGCCTCAATCCATAAAAGATGCTGAGCAAGATCCCCACGGGATCATTGCAATGCAAGAGGAACTCAACTAATTTGAGAGATGTAGAGTTTGAGATTTAGTTCCAAGACCCAAAGACTATCCAGTCATTGGAACTAAATGGGTATATAGAAATAAACTAGATGCCCATGGTGTAATTGTGAGGAACAAGGCTAGTCTTGTTGCTCAAGGTTATAGGCAAGAAGAAGGGATAGACTATGACCAAACTTTTGCACCAGTTACGAGGTTAGAAGCAATCAGGATCTTCCTTGCTTATGCTGCATACAAGAAGTTCAAAGTTTATCAGATGGATGTAAAGAGTGTCTTTCTGAATGAAGTACTTAATGAAGAGGTTTATGTTGAACAACCTCCAGGTTTTATCTCTCCAACCCATCCTTAATATGTTTTTAGATTGCATAAAGCTCTTTATGGTTTAAAGCAAGCTCCAAGAGCTTGGTATGAGACCCTAGCTAGCTTTTTGATAGAACATAAATTCACTAGAGGCATTGTAGATAAAACATTATTCACTAGGCACGATAAGGATCAAACTTTGTTAGTACAAATATATGTAGATGACATTATATTTAGGTCTACTAATTCTAAACTATACAAGAGCTTTTCTGTCCTTATGCATTCTAAGTTTGAAATGAGTAGCATGGGAGAGCTCTCCTACTTCCTTGGTCTCCAAGTGAAGCAGCTGCCTGATAGCATCTTCATCTCCTAAGCTAAATATGCTAAAGAGCTTATTAAAAAGTTTGGGATGGTTGATGCCTCAGCAAAGAAAACACCCATGGTCACTAATGCTGTTATAGACACTGATGAACATGGGAAACCAGTTGATCAGAAATTATATAGGGGCATTGTTGGGTCCCTACTATACCTTACAGCAAGCAGACCTGACATAATGTTTACCACATGTCTTTGTGCTAGGTTCCAAGTGAACCCTAAAGAATCACATCTAGTTTTTCTAAAAAGAATTTTGAGATATATAAAGAGTTGTCCTAGTCTAGGACTCTAGTATCCTACTGAGTTAGAATTTGAGTTAACTGGATACTCTGATGCCGACTTTGCTGGATGCAGGGTAGACAGAAAGAGTACCTCAGGGACTTGCCAGTTCCTTGGTATGAGATTAGTGCCTTGGTTCTGCAAGAAACAATCATATGTGTCTACATCAACTGTTGAAGCAGAATACATAGTTGTTGGCAGTTGTTGTTCCCAGATGTTGTGGATTCAAAATCAACTCCTGGACTATGGGTTCAACTTAAATAATTCAACTCTCTTATGTGATAACACAAGTGCTATATCCATAACACAAAATCCAGTCCATCATAGTAGGACTAAGCATATAGACATCAGACATCATTTCATTAGAGATTGTGTAGACAAAAACAAAATTAAACTTGTCTATATCTACACTGATTTAAAAAGAGCAGATATTTTCTCCAAACCCTTGGATGAAAGAAACCATCTATTCTTTTTAAATCAGCTTGGTATGATAAACGGAGAAGCCTTGATTTAATTTTTGTCTATGCTCGACAAATTTTTTAAAAATTGTCGAACGGAGTTCGACGAACTGGGAAAAGTTCTTGAGATATTCGTCGAATGGAGATCGACGAACTCTCTCTGAGTGAAGTTGTTTTCGTCGAACGGAGATCGATGAATCTGCTTCAAAAACCTTTCGTCGAACAGAGCTTGACGAAATGTTTTCAAATCTTCAGACTAAACTCGAAGAATTATTTAACTATAAATTATTTCGTCGACCTCAGATCAAAGAATTATTTTATTTTTCGTTGAACGGAGTTTGTCGATTTATATTCTGAAAAATCATATATCTAAGTTTTTCTCCGACCTCCATCCCGCGCTTCCAGTTCCATAGCACTTGATCTTCATTTTTCTCTTACAGGTGCACTATGGCGATTCAGGCTACTGCTTACTCTACAATGAAATTTGGCATGGGATTTGACATCGATTTTGATTCCTTCCAGTTCTCAGATAAAATCTTCGTGGAAATCTTGAAGTTGTTTGAAGACCAACAACTGAAAACGTTCATGACGGCTAGAATCAAGATTGCAATAACTGAAGTTAAAGAATGAGTTTTTACTTCCACAACAACCGACGATTCCATGACAGGAACAATTACAAGTAACTCAGTCTCTCTCTCCCCAAATATACTAACCGACATTTTCGGTCTGCTGAATGGTGAAGAAGACATTGAACTGGATGCTGATGAGTATAATGGTATGTTAAATAAAATGGGTCACTGTGGCGATAACCCCAACAAACTGCTCAAAAAGAACTTGTCGGCTGAATACAAGTTCTTAGCTGATGTGGTCGGCAAAGTGGTGTTAGGAAAACACACAGCACATGATTATATAACCAGGCAGTAGTTCTTAGTGATGGTTGCATTAGTGGAGAAGAAAAGAATTAACCGGGGACAATTACTATTTGATTTGATTAAGAGGAAAAACACTAAGAAAGAAGTTTGCTTCGCCCGGATACTGGGGATTTTTCTACAAGAAAGGGCTTCTGAACACTTGGTATCAATGACAGTGTTCATCAATGCCTCCAAGAGGCTCACCTCTACTCTCTTTGGCAGATGAGAAAGGAGGATCACCAAGCCCACCAAAGTTGCCGCCTCATCCAGGACTTCTGAAAGTACTAGGGCTATCACAGCCTCTCCTCTAACCCCAGAAGAGGCCCCCTCCACCTCCAACATTCCTTCTTCTCCTCAACATCAACAACAACAACCACTTCACATTTCTACACTAGTTCCATCTCCTGCACATTCTCCACCTCCATCCTCTCCTCAAATAAATCTCACTGCAATACAATTAATTGAAATCCCATCTTCCCCCATTCAGGAATCCATACAATAATCTCCTTCCCAATCACCACAACCATCCCACATCAATCCCCTCTTTCACCTCATTTAACTACCACAGATCCTGACACCTTTATCTCCTCCCATACATTCAATCTAGTGATTCCCCCATCATCCCCACATAAAGAATCCATCCCCATAACTGAAATTCCATCTTCTGCACCTGACCACACACACCAAGATATGTCTAGTGCATTTTCTGTTTGTTCAAATTGTGGTCACCACAATCCCTACTCTTCCACTGCTCCAGAATCCCTTTATTTAAATTTCTTTGATATTGCTAAGGATTTGCTTGCTTTCATCTCTCCTGCTCTCCAAAATCTTCTAACTAATTCTTTAGCTCCTCTCACTGTTAGAAGAAGAAAATAAATCAGTTGTTGAAAGCATTGATGTGTACAGTTCTCCAGTTCCAGCTCTAGGTCCTTCCTAGGCAGAAAAATCCTTGATATCTACAGAGGCTCTGAAAGAGATTAATGCACTATATGATAATCCTCAAGACTCTTCTGATGATGAGGATGATGAAGAGGACTCTGATGATGAGCGCAAGAAGAAAGTCTCCAGGAAAAGAAAAGCTCCTCCACCTCCTGCCCCAAAACCAAATCCAACAAATAATACTCCTTACTATATACTTCATAAAATCACACCATACAAGGGCATGCCAGCATGGATGTGGATATCCAAGAACCAGTAGAAAGAGAGAAAGAAAAGCAGAAAGTACTCACTTCTCCTCAAAGATTCAAGAAGGACCCTCCTCCTCCTCCTCCACCTGCTGCTGGTGCTTCAGGCACTTCATCTCAAAGGTCTACCCATTATCAAACATATCAAAGGCAGCAGGGTAGATCCTCCACTTCAGGAAGCAGCCAACAGAGGCACTATTCATCAGGAAAACAACATCAACAACAACAACAACAACAATAAATTACTTAACATCAGAAAGTTGAAATCCCAAAGAGACCTGCCTCCCCTCCTGTACCTTTTGAATATCCAGAAACAGCTACCAGTACAAGGATGGCCAGATTCCAGGAATTGGTTAGCCTATCCATGATCAACAAAGCAAAAGCTGAAGGAAAGGATCTTTCTGAATACACTACCATGTCCAAATATAGGAAGGAAGAACTCAACAGGTTTGCTAAAGCTAACAATTTTTTTAATGTTGATGACTACATGAAACTGCATCCAGAAGCTGTAGTGCCAAGGGATACCTCCCTTAATATCATTGGAGCTGCTGATATGACAATGACAAAGACACAAGCAGTCAATCCAAACAGGGAGATCAAGTTCACTCAGCCTGATGAAAAGGCTAAAGAGGAGAAACACAAGGAGCAAAAGAAGAAGAAATAATTCTAGAACTGTTTTAGTTTTTCTGCTATCTTAAAACTGCTTGTTTATATTCTTGATACAAAGCTCTCTGTACATATATATCTGCTGTATTTTTTACAATTTCCTGTCAGATATATGTTTTCTTGCTTTGTGAATATCTTGTGTCTATATTTAGTGACCTCACCCAAATAGGGGGAGATTGTTGGATCCCTAGTTGGATTTGGGCTAGGTTCACTAAACTAGGATCATTTGACCCAACATGTATAGCTAGGGTCATGTTTGTGTCCTAGAGTCTAGGCCATGTCCTTAGAGTCAACATTGCATGGACCAGCCATCAACAAACTTCAGAAGACTCAAGACTTAGAGAAATTTCAAAGACTTAGGAAATGAGTTCAACGTTCGTCGAATTCAGCTCGACGAAAGTCGTGCTCAGCTCGATGAACTCAGAGATAATTCTCTGAGCTGAGCTCGATGAACTTGGTTCTCAGGTCGACGATCTCTGGACACTATACATCAACATTCCAAGTCCAGAATTCCTTTCTCTGAACCCCAGTGGACGAAATTAGAATATCCGCTTGACGAATTTGGTTCTCAGGTCGACGATCTCTGGATGCTCTACCTCAACATTCTAAGTTCAGAAATATCTAAATATTTTAAGTCTAGAATCATACTCCAGTCGACGAATTCATGTTCTCAGCTTGACGAACTTAGACCACAGTTTCGACAAGTTGTATCAAGTAGCTGTTAGCAGTTCTCAGGTCGACGAAATCAATTCTCAGGTCGACGATTTCTGGACACTTTACTTCAACATTCTAAGTCCAAAAACATCTAAATATTCTAAGTCCAGAATCATACTCCAGTTGACGAATTAATCTTCTCAGTTCGACGAACATGGACCACAGTCTTGACAAGTTGTATCGAGTAGCTGTTAGCAGTTCTCAAGTCGATGAAATCAATTCTTAGGTCGACGATTTCTGGACACTTTACTTCTACATTCTTAAGTCCAAGAAACATTTCACTAAACTCCAGTCGACGAAGTTAGAATCTCAGCTCAATGATCTTGATGCACAGAATTGGCAAGGTTCTAGAGAAAATAGTTATCTGTTCTTAAGTCGACAATCTTGGATCTCAGGTCGACGAACAACAATTATCTGGTCGACGAACATAACTTCTCAACTCGACGAACTCAGGACCCAGGTCGACAAATTCTGTTCTTCACTCGTCGATTTCTGTGCAGTTCGAGACATGGACTTTTCCTCCCTCTAACCCTTATTTTAATGCAGTAATTATTATATAATCAATGCTTAATATTCTCTGAATATTACCATTAGAAGCAGCATTGATTATGACATTCATCAGGATTATTACTTGCCATTTTTCAATGGGACAGTTGGGGAAATCTATCAATGCAGATATTCTCCAGGCCGTTAGTAATCAATGCTGAAGAAATTCAAAATGCAGAAGGAAGATTACATGGAAAATATAAAAAGATTTTTCTTCTTCCTTCTTAGCACAGAGCAGAGCACACAGACGACATAGAGAACTCAAAAATTTTGAAATAGAACAAGCAATACATAGGGCAATACAACAGTCAAGAAACTAGAAGCCCCAGACCAGAGAAACAATAGCAAGCTGAAGAAGAAGAAGAACATCCATTCAAAATCAAGAGTCTTCTTCCTTCTTCTTTCCGGGATTATTCAAGGACAACAACAACTCTATCAGTCAAGAAGTTCCTGGAAATATTCTGGTCAAGGCTAAAGGATTGAAGACCTACTCACCCGATAGCAAAGCTCAAGACTTCCTGATTTCAATATCTCAGGGGGAGCTTTGTTAACATCAAAAGATCCACTAAGTCTTTTCAGTTGTATTTGAGAAAGAGAAGACAACATCACTCTCTCACCCCCACTGTAAAAAGGGTTTTTTAACTCCCTTCAAAAGTTATTCCTGGTTTCAAGTCACCTAACCAAAAGACTTGGGATTGGTTTTTGAGCACCTGATCAAAAGCTCAATGGCAGCAGTCACCTGATCAAAAACTTGAGTGGATTCCTACCGGGGTGGTAGAAGAGTGGATGTACCCAGGTTTGATAACCACTATAAAATTCTTGTGTTGTCTGGTTGCCATCTTTTTCTTTTGTTCTTGTTGTGGCTGTGCTAGTTAGTTTATATTTGCTGTGGCTGTGGTAGATTATTTTATCTTAGGACTGATTTTTTTATTTTTTGAAAAAAAGCCTTAAAAGTTTCAAGATACTCTATTCCCCCCCTCTCTAGAGTATATTAGATCTAACCCTAACTTTCAGGTGCAGAAGATGAGCGGCCTCCACCAACGCTAGCAGTCGCCACAAGACGTCGGCGCCGGCCCCGATCAACTCGTCGGGGGCCGGCGATTCTCTAGGCGGTGGTCCAGCGGCCTGCCGCCGACGGAAATATCGATCCCAAGAGCTCGAGGTGGCGGTGATTCTGCCCCCACCACCACTGCGCCACCCCGCCTCTCAGGAGGCCAAATGCTCACCGCACCACCCCCAGCTGGCGCGTCGGTGGTCGGGCTCTTCCCTGGCGGTGGTCCGGCAGACCTACGCCGCCGGCCGCCGCCTCCAGGAATAAACAGAGCCATGCTCTATTTTACGGGTGCCGCCGGAACGGCATTTTCCGGCGACACCACCATTCTCCACCGTTGGGGTTGCCGTCCCTAGTAGCCTAGGGTTTCCCCCAACGCCACCACTAGCACTAGGGTGGCCTCTACCCTCACATCCACCACCCTTCCTGGAAGTGGGCTCGGGTGGCACCGGCGGCGCTCCGACCGCCGGGGAGGGCATGCAGATCATCGGCGGGATAGAGAAGGAGGAGGAGAGAAGGTTCCACCTGAATTTGGTAGGTTCAAGAGGAGCCGGCCTGGTCGGCCATGCCAAAGGTGGTGGTGGATGGGTAGTCTCCTCGGCTTGGCTTTTTTCGATAACCTGGGCTCCAGCAGGGGGTTGGGCAGGTGGAAGGAGGTGCTCAGAGACTTGAGGGGGAAAGAGGAGGAGGGGGCCTTTTATTAGCTTGGGGAGGAGGGCTCTCCTCCCCTAGCCAATGTGGGATTAGTCCCTCCATAGGGAGGGATTAATCCCCACCCTCCAGCTATCAAAGGACAGCTGGAGGCCCCAACAATTCCCCCATGTGGGGAAAAACTAAGCCTTTATGGGCCTGGAACTTTTTTGATAAGAGAGGGAGAAAGGGAGGAGAAGAGAGGTTGTGGTTGGCCTCCACTTGTAGTGGGTTGTATGATGGTTGGGGGAGGGCCCACAGTGGGTGAGGTACAAGCCCCTAAGTGGTCATGAAGAGAGGGTGGGCCCCCCATTTGGAAAGAATTCCAAAAAATGTGTTTTTAAGTGGTCTGACCAAGTCAACCCTATGGTGGGTCCCCCCTTGCTGGTCAAAGTCACAGTGGTTCCAAGTCATCGGGGTCGGGTCAAAGTTCGGGTGTCGTGTCACAATTGGTGTGTGCATTCCTTTCGGTGCACGACTATGCTTGATTTGACCACGAGTTGACCAAATGTAGTTGAAATTGACTAGGACATCTTCCGTTGATTTCATATTGACCACACGAGTCCAACACCACTAACTGGGGTTAAATCGAAGTCCATTTGGTGAAAGTCCAAAATTTGCGCGTCGCAGCGCGCTAAAATGGTGGAAGTGTCTAAATCTGTCGTTAGGTCTCGGATTGTGACGTGACGGGTTCCGATGCACCTGTCTAGGTTATATGAGGTCACAGGAATCGACAGAACTCTATTCGGAGTTCTCTAGCTCGATATCCAAAATCTACTCTCTTTGTGTTTTACAAGGAATGGTCACATTCACTCTATGACCTCGGGGTCCAACTGAATGAGTGCCGATGCACTCATTTCGACTGTACGAGGTCACAGGAACTGACAAAACTCAATTTGGAGTTCTCTGGCTCTATTTCCTGCCTAGGGTTATCTTCCACCGGGTCATGGGTAGGGTGCAGACCACTTTTATTGGGACCACTAGGGCTCTGGTGGCCCAATAAAAGTCGGGATGTTACACTATGTAGGAAAATCTACACCTTTGTGCTGGTTGATGACAATTCTAGGTTTGCTTAAGTTTTCTTTCCTAAGAAAAAGCCTGAAACCCTTGATATCTTCAATACATCTGTTAAGCATATTCAGAATGAGCTAGACAGCACTGTGGTCAAAATCAGAAGTGACCATGAGACTGAATTCCTATCTGAAAGCATGAAAAGGTTTTGTGAAGTGCAAGGGATTCATCAAGAATTTTCTTCTCCAAAGACACTCCAGTAAAATGGGATTGTTGAGAGCAAAAATAGAACTCTCATGGAGGCTGAAAGGACCTTGTTAAGTAACACATCTCTCCCAGAATATTTCTGGGCTGAGGCAGTAAATACTATATGTCATATCCTTAATAGAGCTTCTATCACCAAGATCAACAAGAAGACTCCATATGAGATTATGAAGGGTAGAAAACCAAACCTATCTTATCTTAGGATTTTTGGTTGCAAGTGTTATGTGCTGAATAATGAGAAGTCCTATGTAACTATGTTTGTTGCCAAATCCTATGATGAGATTTTTATTGGGTACAACAATCATAGTAAGGTCTATAAGATCTACAATTTTGTGAAAGTTATTTAACTTTAGGTTAGTTAATCACCTAGAGGGGGGTGAATAGGTCTTTGTACTTTTAATATATCTTTTGTTGTTTTCAAATTGAGCTAACTAAAGCTTGTCCTTAAGTCCTGCAATCAAAGAGAAAAACAAGCAAACATATCAAACAATAGAATTTATAGTGGATCCCCAATTGGGTACATCCACTTTCTCTCTCCACCTATCCAAGCTTATTTGTTGGACTCGGTAAAACTTCTCCAAACTGCTCCTAAGATCTTACACCTCAGATCCTGCAGAATCTTAAAGTCTCCTCCAAGACTCACGTCTCAGCCACAAGGGCCTACACTCAATGGTCAGCAGACCACCTATGTCAGGATGTTAAGCCATACACTCAAACTGGGAGGACAGCCCTACCTCAGATCCCAAAGGATCCTACCTCAGAGCTCTGCAGTGCTCCTACACTAAGTGACCCGCAAGCCACCTACCTCAGCCTTATCTCTAAGGCCTAGAACTCATGTTTTTCAGCCCTATAACTTCAGGCACAAGGCCCTACTCTCAGAGTGTCGCAACACTCCTACAGCTCAGTACCCCTCCAGGTACCTAGCTCAGTGCCCCTCCAGGCACCTATAGCTCAGTGACAAGCTTGTCACCTACCTAAGGCATAAAGGCCCTATACTCAGAGAGCAGCACTCTCCTACCTCAGGCACTTAAGCCCTATAGCTCAGATACTTACTTGGATCCTACCTCAGTGCCCCTTCAGGCACCTACCTTAGTGACAAATTTGTCACCTACAGCTCAGGCACAAAATGCCCTACACAAAAATTCAGGAAACTTAAATACTACAGGAAATGAATAAGGAGTTGAAGAAAATAAAATAATTGACTCAGAGTAATTACTCTTAGTCAACTTTGCTGGACTGAGCAGATTTCAGTCCATCTCACCTGCTGTAGAAGGAATCAGCCTTCTTCTATAGCTATCACTTATTAATGCTGCAATGATGAGCAGCTTCCACTTTGCTGAGTGATGAATCAGTTAAACTGTTCAGTAGAGAACACCCTTGCTGAGCTTGAAGAGCTTCAGCTATCCTTTCTTGCCTTCAGGCTATCTTGGCTGGACTTCAGCTTTTATGCTTGATCAGAAGTAAATGTCCAGTCGCCTATATATGTTTCTCTTTTAGTTTCTTGGGTTCGTTAACCCTAATCCTTTACCATTTTCCCTTTTATATGTGTTGATTTGAATTAATGGCATCATAGTATGTGGG
Organism: Platanthera guangdongensis; assembly: GCA_039583875.1. Classification (NCBI taxonomy): domain Eukaryota; kingdom Viridiplantae; phylum Streptophyta; class Magnoliopsida; order Asparagales; family Orchidaceae; genus Platanthera; species Platanthera guangdongensis. The sequence goes on from CM077163.1 coordinate 16,003,061, forward strand.
CCCACCAAAGATTGGTGAGCGCCAACTCCAACAGAAAGGGACAAAAACTCTTTCGGCGTTGTAGCAGCTTTCCTGCAACGGCTTCCTGCAGTTTTGACTTTGATGACGTCAACAGTGGTCATCAACATCTGGACTTAGAAAATTTTTTTGAGTCCCATCAAGCGTTGAGTGATGTTGAGATGCTCAACGCCATCAGCCTTGGCTCTCAGCGCTTCTGGACTTCCAAAATTTCCTGGCATTGTCTCAGTAGTTTCAGCGGTCTCAGCGATTTTCCATTATTAGTTGAGACAAGCCTTTGTCTCAACGCTTTTCTCTTATCTGTTATCTCAGCGGTTTTTGAACTTTAACTGTCTCAACGGATTTATCTTAGCGGTCTCAGCGGTTTTTCATTTATCAGTTGAGACAATTCTTTATTTCAGCGCTTTCCTCTTTATTACAAGCGTTGAGTGAACCTGCTTCACTCAACGCTTCTGGACTTAGAAAAATTCTAGCAAATTTTGTTCTCAGCTGTTTACCTCTTGACTGTCTCAGTGCTTCCTACTTTATTTAGAAGCGTTAAGTGAACTTGCTTCACTCAATGCTTCTTGACTTAGAAAGTTTCTAGCCAACTTTGTCTCTGCTGTCTCAGCTATCTCAATGTCATCTTCTCAACTGTCTCAGCTGTCTCAATGCCATCTTTTCAGCTGTCTCAACACCATCTTTCTAGTTATCTCAGTTGTCTCAGCGGTCTCAACGCCTTCTTCTATGTGGATTCAGCGCTTATGCCTTGGACAGATTTTCTGTCTTTAACTTGACAAGCTTGGAGCTGAGCTCGACAAACCGCAAACTGAGCTCGAGGAACTGTAACCTAAGCTCGATGTACTTCGAGCAAAGTTCGACAAATTTTGTATCCTGAATTCTTAAGCATATGCTGAGTTGAGCTCGACGATCAGCAAGCTAATTTTGACGATCTCTAACCTAAGTTCGATGAAATTTCAGTTTACCGGTTTCTTTACTTGTCCAATCATGGACAATATGCATGCATGAACTAAAGCACACATCAAATACATTATGTGTGTATGTCATTGACCCGTTTGACTTCTTACAAATCTGGGATATTGGGATCAATAGACCCAATAATCTCCCCCTATTTGAAGAAGTCAAAACAATACAGGTCATTTACAACACAACATTTCCTCATAACAAAATTTAATAGTAGAAGTAGAAGTGTTACCATTTCTCCAGCCTGTGGAGAATTACTTACTCCCCCTAGCATGCTGCAATCCTTACAGTTCCACTTGGTTGTGCTTCTCAACCCTTGACATCTTTCCTCCCCCTTTTTGACTTCTACAATAGGGAGCATACTAATAGGTTATTCTCCCTCTATCTATCTCAACTGTTGGGCTAGCTCCCCCTTAACAGTTGCACACATTCTTCAGTATCTGGAGGAAGAGCTTGTTCTACCTATAAAATAAGCAATACAGCATATGATAGAAGAGAGAATTGAGCTACACAAGATTCAACATGCCCAATTCAAATTTGAAGGTGTTGAACTTAGCTTCATCTAGTGGCTTAGTGAAGATATCAACCACTTGCTTGTCTGCGGAGACAAACTCAAGGTAGATATCTTCCCATTTCACATGTTCTCTAATGAAATGATACCTAATTTGTATATGCTTAGTCCTGTTATGGGAGATAGGATTCCTAGCTATAGAAATTGTACTAGTAGAATCACAAAAGAGTGGAGTTCTACTTATCTGAACATTGTAGTCTTGAACTTGATGCTGAATCCACAATAACTGAGCACAGCAGCTTCTAGCTGAAATATACTCTGACTCTGCTGTTGAGATTGCTATACTTGTCTATTTCTTGCTGCTCTAAGAGACAAGACTTCCACCTAGAAATTGACAGGAGCCTGAAGTGCTCTTTTTGTCCTCTTTACAGCCTGCAAAATCTGCATATGAAAAGCTAGTTAGTTCAAATTCCCCATTCCTAGGGTACCATAGGCCAAGATCTAGGGTACCCTTAAGATATCGTAAGATTCTTTCCATAGCAGTATAGTGAGACTCTTTAGGGCAAGCCTGATACCTAGCACAGACACATGTTACATACATAATGTCGGGCCTATTTGTTGTGAGGTAGAGAAGGGAGCCAACTATACCTCTATACAGAGTTTGATCAACAGGCTTCCCTGGATCATCTTTGCTTATAGGCATACTTGAGCTCATGGGAGTTCTTTTGGTGGAAGTATTCTTCGTGCCATATTTATTGATTATCTCCCTGGTGAATTTGACTAGGATATGGATAGTCCATCATCAGTCTGTTTTATTTGGAGTCCCAAGAAAAACTTTAATTCACCCATACTACTCATCTCAAACTTCCCCTGCATAAGTTTTGCAAACTTTCTGGAGAGATTGTCTTCAGTAGAGCCAAATATTATGTCATCAACATAAATTTGGACTAGGATGATCTTGCCCTTAGATTCCCTTAGGAATACGGTCTTATCTATCTTCCCCCTTGAGAATTTGTTCTCAATGAGGAAGGTAGACAATGTCTCATACCATGCTCTTGGGGCTTGCTTAAGCCCATAAAGAGCTTTCCTAAGTCTATATACAATAGTAGGAGAGTTAGAGTTAATAAAACCTGGAGGATGCTCTACATAAACTTCTTCCTTCAAATCTCCATTCAAGAAGGCTGACTTGACATCCATCTGGAATACCTTGAATCCCTGCAAGGCTACAAATGCAAGGAATAATCTGATTGCTTCCAACCTTGCAATTGGGGCAAAGGTTTGATCAGAATCAATCCCTTCTTCCTGTCTATACCCTTTGCCACCAGTCTAGCTTTATTCTTGATTACAATGTCATTTTCATCAAGTTTATTCCTGAAAATCCTCTTGACTCCAATGACATTGAATCCATTTGGTCTGGGAACCAGCTTCCAAACCTTGCACCTTTTGAACTGGTTCAGTTCTTCCTGCATTGCACCAATGCAGAATGGATCTTGATTTGCTTCTTCAAATTTCTTGGCCTCTTCGTGTGACAGTAAGCTAGAATAGAGTGTTGTGTTGAGACTACTGCTTTTGGTCTGTACACCTTGGCTAGCCTCACCTATTATCTGCTCTGGAGGATGATCTTTAAGATATTTGACTGTTGGGGGTAGTCTGACTGCTTTTTCTGATTATCATTTTCTGCAGCAGGTAGGTCTCCATTTACAACTTGACTGCCCCGTGCTTCCTCGGGACAACATCCCTGACCACAATCTTCTTGCAAATTTGGGTCTTTATCTTTGATGGAGAGCTTTTCCATCATGACTTATGTTCCTGCAAATCTATGCAAAGAGCTTGATAGCTCACTGTCAATCATGCATGACTCATCAAATACTACATGGACAGACTCTTCTACAACTTGATTTGTCAAGTTATAGACTCTATATACCCTACTATTATTGTTGTACCCAACAAATGTCCCCTCGTGGGATTTGGCTGCAAACTTAGTCATTTTTGACTTACCATTGTCCATGATGAAACACTTGCAACCAAAGATTCTGAAGTAGGAAATGTTTGGTTTTCTGTCTTTCAAGATCTCATAGGGAGTCTTCTTGTGGCCTTTGGTGATAGAATCCCTATTGAGCACATGACATGCAATGTTAACTGCCTCAGCCCAGAAATATTCATGGAGAGAAGTGTCACTCAATAGTGTTCTCCCAGCTTCTATGAGAGTCCTATTTTTACTCTCAGCTAACTCATTTTGTTGGGGTGTTCTTTGAGAGAACTCTTGATGAATCCCTTGCTCTTCACAGAATGTAGTCATAGTAGCAGACTGAAAGGCAGTTCCATGATCACTTCTCATTCTGACCACAGAGCATGCAAGCTCATTCTGAATTTGCTTGAAAACATTTATGAAGACTTCAAGGGTTTCATCCTTTCTTCTAAGAAAGAACATCCAAGTAAATCTGGAATAGTCATCAACCACCATAAGAGTGTAGACCTTCCTACCTAGACTATGAACAGGCATAGGACCAAACAAGTCCATATGCAGGAGATACAAGCATCTCATAGAGTCCTTGGCCCCAATGCTCTTGAAAGAGGTCTTAGTCTGCATACCCTTTTGGCAAGCAGCACAGATACCCTCCTTGGAGAATTTTATTTTGGGACCATTCCTAACAAACTCATCACTGAAGATCTGACCAATGGTCTTATAATTCAGATGATCCAGTCTCTTGTGCCACTGGACACAAAATGAGACTTTCTCATCTACAACTAGGCATATAGGGGAATTATTTTCAAGGCAAGAAAAATTCAAGTAATAAACATTCCCACTCCTAGTGCCTGTTAAAATGACACTTTGGTCACTTAACCTCTTGATGTGACACTTATCCTTGTGGAAGGAAATGTCATAACCAAGATCACATAGTTGGCTTATGCTTATGAGGTTGTGTTGCAACATCTCCACATAGGCTACCTTTGTGATGGTGATTATGTCATTTGAGATGTTACCATAGCCTCTGGTTATCCCCTTGTCTGAGCCTCCAAAAATGACCTTCGGTCCATTCTTTACTGGAGTGTACTCATTCAATAACTCTTTATTCCAATCATGTGCCTGAAACATCCACTGTCCAAGTACCATTTAGGGGATTTGGTACTTGAACTAACCTAAAAAGAATTCAAGTCACCTTACCTTAGGACCCCAATTTCTGTTGGGTCCTAGTTCACATTAGCCTTGAAATAACCCTTCCTTCCTGCTGAATTCCTGACATGTTGGCAACCTCTGGACACTGAGGGATTGTGTCAGCAATCCACAACATAGTGACCCACTTTACCACAACACTAGCACTCATAGATATTATATCTCCTTTTCTGTTTAGGATCAACATTTGAGTGTACTGCTTCCTGAACATTGGGGAGATGTGCTATAATATACTTCTGCCTTCTTTCAACGACATTTTGACTACCAGCTGCATGTCTCTTTTCAGCTAACATGCATCTGATAGCATCTGAGATGGCCATTCCAGCCCTGGCAGAAGACTCTCCTTGAGTCACAACTTTTGATATATGATTTATTTTTTAGCAGCAACAATATCTTTGAGTTTTGGGGCTAGGGCACCAAAAACAAATGGTGCAGGTTGGGTCATTTGGATTTCCTCATGGGCAGCCTTAAAGGCTTTCACATAGCCATACCTTCCACCATGGTTGGGGCCACATTTGTCCATACCAATGGATGTGTCGTTCCCCTAATGACCATAACAACTTTCATGGTTATACCTGTTAGAAGGCAACAATACTCTCTAAAAAGAAATTTGAGGCATTGAGGCTAGAGGCACAACATGTGCCTTCCATTTTCCCTTTCCTCTTGGATTGGAAGGTCTAGCAGGTCCCTTAAATCCCAACCCTTTCTTACCATCTTGGGTAAGGTGGGTATCAATTAATGGTAGCACAGTGCTTGACTTAGAAAATTTTATCACCAACAATTTCTCATTTAAGAGATCATTTTCAAGTTTCTGGATAAGTTTCTCATTTGAGACTCTTACCACAGACTCAATGTCAATGATTTCCTTGAGCTGGCCAGCATGTGCAGCCATATCATTGAGGGCTTTTTCTTGGTCTTCACACTTACTTTTAAGACTAAGAATCTCTTTTACCCACCTCTTTGCAAGTAGCTTGCATTTCTTGAAGGCCTCAAGAAGTTCTCCATACTTGGCAATTATGGAGTTTACATCATCCTCAGAGTCTGAATCCCTTTCATCTCTTGATGATTGAGCTTCAGAGACTGAGCTAGCCTCATGACTAGAAATAAAAGGATATGGTTTAGCATGTACTTGAGACTGACCAGGCTGATCCTGGCTACTTTCTTATTCTGTCGCCACTAGTCCATGGTACTGAGAATCTCCTTCTTCATCTTCATCCACCTCTGAGTCACTATCTAGGAGTGATAGAGGGGCCCTGATACCTATTCTAGGAGCAGGGAACTCTTCTTCAGCAACAACAATAAGCCCAATATAGGCTTCATCTTCTCATTGTCTGACTCAGAGGAAGAGTCAGACCAGGTCTTCTCTTTCTTAGCCACTAGAGACTTCTCTTTCTTCTTTCCCTTGTAGTGTTTTTCACTCTTTCTTCTTTCTTCTTCACTGGGTAGTCAACAATTACACGCCCAGGATTGCTGCAGCAAAAACAAATGATGTTAGAGGAAGATTGTTTATTAGAGTTAGGAGCATACCTGTCCTCCTTAGAGGATTTCCTTCTATGTTGAGAGGAGGAAAAAGCCCTTTTGTTCTTCCAATGACCCTTCTTCATGAATTTTTGAAACTTCTTGGAAAAGGCAGCAAGGTCCTCATCAGATGTATGGCTATCAGATGAACTGGACATGGAATTCTCAGATTCTGACGTAGCAGTTCTCCTCACTGGAGAGATCTTCCTTCTGCTCATGGTTGAACCATCAGCTTTGAAAGCCACAGATTTCTCCTTGCTCTGTGACTTATTGGTCTTCTCTTCTTCTTCCTTCCTTGCAACAAGTTGCATCTCATAGGACAGCAGCTTTCCAAATAGGGTTGGAGGTGGTGTGTCTGCTAGTCGGCCCATCTTCCGGATGGCACAGATCTTTATGTCCCAATCCTTGGTGAGGGACCTGAGAAATTTGTCATTCAGCTCATAGGTACTAAAGACTCTTCCATAAGTTCTCTGTTCATTAACAGTTCTAAAAAATCTTTCAAAACGTTTAGCAATGCCCTCAGACTTTCCTTGTCTGAAGCTCTCATACTCCTGGTTAAGTATGGATTTCCTGTCATCCCTCACCTCTTCTAAACCATCCAGGAACACCACTAGGGTGTCTCACATCTCCTTGGAGGTCTTGTAGTGCACCAAATTCTAGAATGTAGGATCATCTACTGCATTAGCAATGATGCTTTGAGCTCTCTTGTCCATGGAGGCAAAGATGAGATCATCTGAAATAATTAGTGCCTAACCACCTAGAGGGGGGGTGAATAGGTATACTTTTTCTTTTACTTTAAAGGAAGAAAACCTGTTCTGTTATTTACCCAGAAATTGTAAATTCTACAACTACACAGCACAGCAATCACAGAAACATTCAATCACAGAGTGCACACAAATTTTATAGTGGTTCCCCAAGGTCTGGGTACATCCACTTTACCCCTTCGCCTATCTAGCAGTGTACTATATTCGGCCTAACTTCTGCACTTCTCCTCAGATCCTCAGATCTTACAGCTCAGAAGCCAAACCAGGTTCCTACAACTCAGAGTGTATCCACACTCCTACAACTCAGGCCAACTGCCCTACCTCATCCTTCAACAAGGCCTACACTCAGAGATCACAATCTCCTATACCTCTGGCTCACAGCCCTACCACTCAGAGAAAATATTCTCCTACACTCAGCCTTTATATAATAGGCTTACAACTCAGATCTAGAATAGATCCTACAGAAAATAGTGTTTACAAAGTATTTAACCACCACCCTGATAGAGAGAGAAGGGATGGATGGCTTCTTGAACAGTTCTTGGAAGAACTTGATGGTAGAGCACAACCTCTCTTAGCTTTCTTCAAAGCTTCTTGAATCTGAACTCAGTAGGGTTGAACTCTTGAGAAGTTGATCTTCAATCAGCTTCTAACTTGAGATTCAGATCTCAATCTGAATCTTTTTTGGCAGCCTGGTTCAGCAGCTGCTCTTCTTAGAAGGAGTTCTCTCTCTCCAACTTCTTAGATCACCTGTCGAAGGTCTTCTTCTTTTTGTGTTGATCAATATCTGTATAGATCTTCAATCTTTATTGTAACTGATCTTCTCTTCTGATTACTTATTGATCACTTTCAGTTGAAGGAGAAAGGCCTTTATATAGTCTTCCTCCATGGTAACCGGCTGATTCGGTTTCTAACAAACTTCTGACATCTTTGACAGTTGTGGTAGACCGGTTGAAATTGCAGCTGTCAAGTCATCCAGTCACTTCTTGAAATACTGTCTCTGTCTGAAAGTGTCGAGACTGATTTTTATTAAGTGTCGACACAAATACACTAAGTGTCGACACAAGTGGACTAAGTGTCGACACATGCATTGGTGGTGTCGACACAACTCCTTTTGTTGTTATTAATACTTCTCAACACAGCCTTCTGTTGAATGTGTCGACACTGATTTTGTGTGTCGACATAAGCCTTCTTTTCTTTAACTTTGTTGAAACTTGCTGTGTGTCGACACATCTCCTTTGTGTCGACTCAAGTACTTCTTTACTTTAACTTTGTTGAAGCTTTGCTGTGTGTCGATACATCTCCTTTGTGTAGACACAGTTGATGTTGACAAATTCTTCTGTGTGTCGACACTGCCTCTATGTGTCGACACATTTGATGTCGACTAAGTATTTCTGAGTGTCGACACTTGCCTTTTGGTGTCGACACAGTTGATGTCGACTTTGCTTCCATTTGTGTCGACACTGCCTCTGCATGTCAACACAATTTCTTCTGGTGTAGACAAAGCCTTTCCTGGTGTCGACACAATTAACTCCTAGTGTCGACACAGCTTTTCTCCAGTATCGACACAAGCTTTCATACGTGTCGACACTGCTTCTCTAGTTGTCGACACATGGACTTAGAAATTTTTCTGCATTTCCTGCAATTTCTTAACCTTCACATATAAACTCAAAACACATCAAATACACCTTGATACATATCATTGAGTAGGGTGAGGCTTCTTCAAATCTGGTACACATTTTCCAATGTACCCAACAATCTCCCCTTATTTGGAGAAGTCATAACCCTTAGTCAATGATATACACCATTCATAATAAAAACACATTATGATGTATAAAAATATTATATGACAGGGTAACTACTTAAAACAAAACATAAAAGATATTTCATCACAGAATAAGTATGCTAACACAATGAGCATTCATTATAATTTTGTTTCAACTTCCAAAAGTTTACATAGATTTTAACACAAAAGATTACAATGTTATAAAATCTAGTAAAACTAATCTAAGGCTGCTCTGGCTCCTTGATGACAATGCCCTTGCCTGATTGAATCTTGGCTTGAACTGGAGCAGTAGTGTCATCAGCTGGCTTCTTGCCCTTTATATCTTTCTTCTTTAGCTATTCAGCCCTTATTTTTTGTCTTTCAAAATAATGATAAGGCTTTGGGAAATATTTGCTAGGCTCCTGTGCATTAGGAGGTAGCTTCCTAAGTTTTGCCTTCCTTCTATACTGTACAATAGCTTCTTGCCTGGCTTCATATTTTCTCCATTCTTGTTCAGAGTACCATTTTCCCCTATCATGGGTATTGTACTTCACAGCTTTCCAAGCAGTCAGGTTAATATTCCTAGATGTTGGGCTCCACTGCTCAAAATCTGGCTTTAACTCAGCCTGTTCTCTGAATCTCTTTTTGGATAATAGAGCTTCTTGCTCCTTCAAAAATGCCTCTGACACAGGCTTGTCTACTTTCTCTATGATCACATTTTGAACACCTTCAGGAGGGCTATACATAGACTGTACTTCTTGATGTATAATCTCAAAATTTGCTGGAGGATAGATTACTTGAGCAACTTCAGCTTGCTCACCTCCAAAAATAGCAGGATGTATACCAGATTCAACCACATTGTCATCATCACATAGGGGTGGATATCCAAGTGTGGCTCTGATGCTATTGGAAATCCATTTAGCATGATCAGATCCAGCTTTGACTAATACTCTCTCCCCCTTTATGACTTCTCTGGCTACATGATCTCTAAGATCATCCTTCTGAAATCTGACCTGTTCATCCATATAATTGACTCCATCTTTATAGAATGCCTTTAATTTCAGGAGCTATCCAGAAATAGTATTTTGAGAGTCTTGAATAGCTGTTTTGACAGCATCTATTCCTTCATGTAGTTGCTTATCAAATTCTGTCTTGGCCTTTGTCATTGCTTCAGTTTGGGCAGTAGCAATATTCTTCATCTCAGTAACAATCACATTATGGGATTCTGTTAGATTATCATTCATTCTTAGTTGATTCTCTAAGACATATCCTTGTTTGAGAGCTATGTCATCAACCTGAGTCTTGATTTTCTCTTGATGCTTGGCTAGGAAAACCACAGCATTTCCACCCTTGTGGAAATATTCAGTCATTTCTTTCTTATTCTGATTCACTTAAAACCTTATAGATTTTATGTCTGTAGCCAAGGAGAGTTGTAAATCTTTATGAGTTTCATCCAGATACTTCTCCATGGCAATCCTTTGCTCATCCAACTTCACTTGTAAGGCCACCAACAATGAGCTGTAATCAGCTGTTGGGGCGGGTTGTGGAGCAACTGTTTGTAGTGCTTTCTTGTAGCTTTGACTCCTTCTTTTGAAGACCATGAGCTTCTTTTTCTTGGCTTGTACTGCTGTTTCATCCTCAGAATCTGAGGTCCTAGCAATATCAACTCTATCCTTTGGACTAGAGGGCAAATCCTGCGCAGTCTTAGGTAGCTCCCTCTGAGTCCTTTGCTCCTCGGTGTCAGTTCTAATTTACTCCTCCTTATTTCTTGCAGTCTCCTCATGAGATCTTACATGCTCCCCCTCAAGATTAGCTTGCTCTCCCTCAAAAGCAGTTTTCTCCCCCTCAAAACCAACATGCTCCCCCTCAATTTCAGGAAACAGCTCTTCTAAGGTATACTCTTGTTGAGAAGGCACTTGAGGTACTGTAATTTCTGGAACATCAGCAACAATTGATGTATCTTCCAAGATTACATCTTGTGGTTGACTATTTAACTGAGTTGTCTGGTCAATATCAATCAAAGATTCAGTGAGCATTTCATCCTCAATATTGAAAATTGATTGATTTACTTCACTGATTACCTCAAGAATTATTTGGGTTGCCATTTCACTGTCCAAGTGAGTAGGATCTTCCTCAATATGGGGCTCCCCCTGCACTTGTGCTCCATCTGCAGGATCTTGTGCAGGAATTTCTTGAGTTGTATATTTCTTAGGAACCTCTTGCCTTTCCTCATCAGGCATGTCCTTAGTTAGGACCCTATCCCATCTTGAGATAATTCTAATGTCCATCCTCATCATGTGGTTAATTTTAGAACCAACTGCTTGTTCCATGACTTCTTGAATAGTTCCAGCTAATAACAGACTCATAATTCTACCCAGATTGGGCTTCTTAATGCTCTCTGTAATCTTCTCAAAACTAACTGCCGACCAATCAGTTTTTAGTTTAAAGATGATCCTTGTCATTAAGCTGAACATATGGGCTGATATCCTATCATGCCCACCTGGCTTGCACAGAATCACCTTACCTACAACTTCGGACAGGAACTTCCCTTGTATATTCATGCCTTTCCTGTTAAATACTGAGCCAATCTTCATGGTGGAATCCAGTCCACACCATTGAAGTGCTTCCCTTAGCTTAGAAGCAGGTACATCTTCCTCTTCTTGAGTTCTTGGTAAGTGAAGAACTTTTCTTAAACTCTTCTGGGTGAGTTTTACCTTTACTCCATGGACTGTGGATCGAATTTTGAGTCCAGTCTGATCTAAGGTGGCAGCACCAAAGAATTCTAATGTTTCTTTCTTCCAGATCTTCGTTGGTTCAGAAACTAGATATTCCAATCCATTCTCAATCATTAGGGTTACTACCTCCTTAATTTCTAGTTTCGCCTGGCCAAATGCGTTGCGAACTAGCTCATATCCTTCATTGACGTTCTCTTCAAGCTTAGGCGCCATTAGGGTTTTGAGAAATCTTGAATTTAGATGAGAGAGATGTCGACACAAAGTTTTGGTCTCGAAAATATTGAGAGCGTGTCAATAAACAATGTTGAAGACCTATTTATACCTTTCTAAAAACGAAGGTGAAAAGGCGCGTCATAAGACTCTTAATGTGTCGACACTGTTGAAAAGTGCCGACACTTACTTATAATGTCTTGACATAAGTGTTGACTTCTATGTGTCGACACTTATACATCTGCGCTCGACGATTAGTCGATTCTCCACTTGACGAAATCTGTATTGAACCAAAGTGTCGACACTGACATCTGCATGTGTCGACACCAATGTAGTCGACAGAACTTATGTGTCGACACTTATTCCCAGTGTCGACACAGCTATCCTGGATGTGTCGACACAACTTCCTGAAGTGTCGACACTACTTTTCTAGATGTGTCGACATTTTTTCCCTAGAATGTTGACACCATTTCTATGTGTTGACACAGACAACTCCTAGTGTCGACACTATTTTACTTAGCCAAATTTTGTGAAACTAATCTATGTTCAACATGCCTAATTCAATTTTAAATTTATTGAATTTAGTTTCATCTAGAGGCTTAGTAAACATGTCTGTAATTTGATAATCAGTTTTAACAAATTCTATAGATATGTCCTCTTTCTCTACATGTTCTCTAAGAAAATGGTATCTAATTTCTATGTGCTTAGTCCTACTATGTGAAACGGGATTATTATCAATAGAAATTGCACTTATAGAATCACAAAATAAAGGTGTTCTACTTACTTGATTACCATAGTCTTCTAGCTGGTGCTGAATCCACAAAAGTTGTGCACAGCAGCTTCCTACAGCAACATATTCTGACTCAGTTGTGCAGATTGCCACACTGGTCTGCTTCTTACTGCTCCAAGACACTAGTCTTCCACCTAAAAATTGACAGGTGCCAGTAGTACTTTTTCTATCTTCCTTGCAACCTGCAAAATCCGCATCTGAATAGCCTGTCAGTAGAAAATCTTCATTCCTAGGGTACCAAAGGCGTAGATAAGGTGTGCCCTTAAGATATCTCAAAATCCTTTTTACTACAGTCAGATGAGATTCTTTAGGTCATGCTTGGCACCTAGCACAGACACATGTAGCATACATGATATCTAGTCTACTAGCAGTCAGATATAGAGGGGAGCCAACTATACCTCTATACAAAGTTTCATCTACAGGTTTCCCTACATCATCTTTTCTAAGAGATACACTTGTCCCCAAAGGAGTTCTCATGGTAGTGGATGATTCCATACCATACTTCTTTATTAACTCCAAAGTGAACTTAGACTGGCATATGGACAATCCATCATCTGTCTGTCTTACTTGGAGACCCAAGAAGAACTTAAGTTCCCCCATACTGCTCATTTCAAATTTTCCTTGCATAAGTTTTGCAAACTTCCCGCAAAGATTACTTTCAGTAGACCCAAATATTATGTCATCAACATATATTTGGACTAGGATTATCTTTCCTTTAGATTCCCTAAGGAATAGAGTCTTGTCTATTTTCTCCCTTGAGAATTTGTTCTCAATGAGGAAACTAGACAGGGTTTCATACCAAGCCCTTGGGGCTTGTTTTAACCCATATAATGCTTTCCTAAGTCTATAAACATAATCAGGTTTGAGAGGATCAACAAAACCTGAGGGCTGCTCTACATAGACTTCTTCTTTTAGGTTTCCATTTAAGAATGCTGACTTTACATCCATTTGAAATATCTTGAAACCTTGATATGTTGTATAAGCAAGGAACATCCTGATTGCTTCCAGTATTCTTACTGGGGCAAAGGTTTGATCAAAGTCAATACATTCTTCCTGTCTATACCCTTTTGCAACAAGTCTTGCTTTATTCTTCACAATGATCCCATTCTCATCCAATTTGTTCCTAAAGATCCACTTTGTTCCAATGATGTTGTGGTCTTTTGGTTTAGGAACTAACTTCCAGACCTTGCATCTTCTGAATTGATTCAGCTCCTCTTGCACGGTATCAATCCAATGTGGGTCTAGAACTGCTTCTTCAAATTTCTTTGGTTCCACTTGGGATAGAAAGCTGGAGCAGAGAACTGTGCTCAGATTCCTGCTTCTTGTTTGAACTTCTTGTCTTGGATCACCAATTATCTGATTTGCTGGATGATCCTTTAAGTGTTTATTAGCTGGAGGTAGTCTATCTTCAGGTTGAACACCTCCAGCCTCTTCATTAAGCTGCACCTCTTGGTTTTCTTCAGCATCTTGAGAGTCTTGTACTCCGCCTGTACAGCAGCCACCATTTTCCACTTCCTGATTTGCAGTAGAATCTTCTGTAATGGTAAGCTTGTCCATTCTCTCATTTAAACCTGTAGAACTGCAAGAACTACTTGGCAATTCACTGTTAATAAGTCTTGTTTCATCAAAGACTACATGTATAGACTCCTCTACAACTTGAGTAACCAAGTTGTAGACCCTATAAGCTTTACTATTGTTGTTGTACCCAACAAATATCCCCTCTTGGGATTTGGCAGCAAACTTGGTTAGATAAGACTTGCCATTGTTAAGTATATAGTACTTGCAACCAAAGATCCTAAAATAGGATAGGTTTGGTTTTCTGTCCTTCACAATCTCATAGGGAGTCTTTTTGTGGCTCTTGGTGATAGTAGCCCTATTGATCACATGACATGCATGCAGTATTTACTGCCTCAACCCAGAAATATTCTGGGAGAGAAGTGTCACTCAATAGAGTTCTACCAGCCTCTATCAATGTTCTATTCTTCCTTTCAGCAATACCATTTTGCTGAGGTGTTCTAGGTGAGGAAAATTCTTGAAAAATCCCAAATTCTTCACATAGTCTTGTCATACTTTCAGACTGAAATTCAGTGTCATGGTCACTTCTGATTTTGACCACTGTACTGTCCAACTCATTCTGAATTTGTTTAATAAAAATATACAAGACACTTGGGGTTTCAGATTTTTGTCTTAAAAAGAACACCCAGGAATATCTAGAATAGTCATCTACCACAACAAAAGTGTGACCTTCCTACCTAGACTATGAACTGGCATAGGACCAAATAGATCCATATGCAAGAGGTATAGACACCTCACTGAATCCGTGTTTTCAAGGCTATGAAAGGTGGATTTGGTCTGCTTGCCTTTTTGACAAGTTGAGCATATCCCATCCTTTATACACTTAACTTGAGGATCATTCCTCACTAACTCTTTGCTAAAGAGTTGGCCAATAGTCTTATAGTTAAGATGAGCCAGCCTCTTGTTGTTGAAACCAGCTTTCTGGTCCCTCCTAAAGTTTGAAATAGGATGCAGCCCACACATACTCTCCCTGCGCTACCCTCCTGACGAGAGTCGAAGACTTGGAAATAGACCGAGGGGGCTCAGCTCGGAGGTCCCACCTCTTTCCCGGAAGAACTGAAGATCTTCCCCTCCCTAGCCAATGCTGAGCTAGGTGCCTGTGAGGAAGATAGCGGAAAGGTTCAACCCCCATCTCAGGCACCTTATCGGTCTATTTATAGGCCTCAGAATCTGATCTGCAAATATCACTTCTAAATCAACCTGAAATGACCAAAACACCCTGTACTGGGTCTGCCAACAGCCAAACACCGCTGTTCTGGAGAGCTATATGCAGACCTCCAGGGGTAAAAATGTAAAACTATCTGGGGCCCAAAGGTAAAATCCCCCTTTGGGGGAAAAGGGTAAAAACACCTTTCTCGCATGTGGCGAATGGGGAAGGTACTGGCGGGCGAGACGGCCCCTCTGTCCGTCTCGCCGGCCTCTCGCCCTGTAGGCTCTCTCGCCTTGTAGGCTCTCTCGCCTATAAGGAATATCTCGCCCACTTCCAAAGATTACCCATCTCGCCTCCTGCAGGGGGCCATCCTACCGTCTCGCCAGTCTTCCCTTCTCGCTCGTGGTATCACCTCTCGCGAGCCCAAGGTTGTACACAATCCCCGCTCTTTTCGAGGTTGCCCTAACCTCGGAAAGATAGTCCAACCGTGGCTCGCGATGCTTGGATTCCTTTATGAGAATCTTTGGTGCCCCCCCCCTTATGGGGCCTATAAATATGAGGTCCCAGCCTTCATTAGGGTCCCTTTCATCTTCTTTCACTCCATCATCCTTCGGAATGTCTCATAGCCAGAGTTTTCGAGAGCGTCTTGCGATGGTGCGAAGGCAAAATAAGACCGGCACAGATGCCCTATTCCCGGACGTGGGGCGCAATCCTCCCTTGGACTCTCCGTCCTCTGGCCTAAAAAAGATGAAAGCCGCCTACCCCCCTCTCTCGGCGGGCGCAACCTCCTCTACCCCTTCAACAGACAACCCTTTCGCCTCTTCCGGAGAGAAGCAGGTAAGCTCATTACTCTTTCCCTTCTTTGGTCTCGCCTGTTAACTATGCTTTTTCTGGGAAGTTTTGCTGATTCACCTGTGCCCGCCAATCCTCCTGATAATATCAACCCAGCTCATCAGCGCACTGACTCGCCCGAGGCGTCCTCCCCACCCCTCTCGTGGAGAGAAAACCTCTCACGTATAGTGGGGAACCCTGCATCCCCAGTAAGAGCTTTCCCTTCTCGCTTTTTTCCTTTAATTCGCCTTCTTTTCCCCAACCCCTGCGAGCTCATCCTTGTCTATGATTTCTCGCTTTCTCTGCTGGTATCCAATTTGATTCCGAATCTGAAGGTGCTCTCGCGTCTCCCCCCTCTCGCCTCTTCCCCCTCCTAGCGAGATCGAGGACTACTTGAGTGATCCCATGGATACCCTAGAGTTGAAGCGGAGGACGGCTAGGATGTTCGGCAAATAAACGCACATAATCCGCGAGATGGAGCTGGAGAAACAAGCCTCTGACCGGCGCATGGACTGGATAGAAACAGAGTGTCACCGCCTTTCTGCTGAGATGGAAGCTGGTGGTGCACTAGACGGGACGGATCCCCAAGCCATCTTAAACGAGACGGACGAACATCTCCGTCTCACGCGCCGCAGCGTGGTCGCCGCTCGCGCCTTTCATCTTCCTAGCCGCCCTCCTTTCGCGGGAGGCCAAGATGGCCACTAGAAATGGGTGCGGAACTAAGCTGTCGCGGCCCTGTCTCGCCTTCTCCAGGCCCTCCTAAATTATTACTGTCAATTTAGTCAATTTAGTTGTTTGATTATTGATGCGTTGCATAAAATGTTTTTGGGCGAGATGTCCCCTTCTGCGGGATGAACTATTTTATCCTTTTGATATTGTGCTTGTCATATCATATCATGCTGTCTTTTCATCATCATCATGATTAGCTACTTTTAATTAGGTTTATAATGATGGATTCTACCTCGAAAAGACCGCTGCGGCGCCCCCGCCCCTTGGGTTCTAGAGAGAGAGAGAGAGACGTAGCGTCAGCTGCCTCTTCATTTCCTGACGCTTGATTTTCCCACTTAATCTCCTCTCTCCCTTACTCCTTATAAATATCTCTGATCCCGACATTCCCCTGCTTTTGTCATTATTAGCCCCCTCTTTGCTGAAGCTCCTGTCTCTCTCCTCTTCCTTACTCATCTCGCATCCCACTCTCCTAAGTCACTCTCCTCCCCTTTACTGCCTTCTCGCTCATCATGGGAAAGAAGAAGATGGAAGAAGGTGAGGGCCGCAGCCGCTGCAGAAAGCGATTCGTGGATCACGACTTCCCTCTCGGCAGACTGCCAGAGGAAGAATAGGCTCGCTTCGCCAGCGAGTTTCTCGCCGATGGTTATTTGTCTCGCCCGCCAAAAGTTGGCTAATGTATCAACACCTTCTACCCCAACGAACTGGCCTTCCCCGTCTCGCACTTCGAGGCGGGGTTGCGGCTTCCTCTTTGGCCAGTGGTCAAGTTAGTTCTTAAGTACTTTGGGGTCGTCCCAGCCCAATTCAACCCCAACGCCATCTCCATGCTGATTGCTTTCGCCTGCTACCTGCGGCGAGAGCGCATCGAATTTAGTTTGACGGCCTTCCACAAGCTGTTCGTCTACCACGCAAAGGATGATGACGTCTCTTATTTCACAGGCCAAGGACTGAAAGTGTGCGAGACGCCGAATAAAAACCACCACTGGCTAACTCGCTTCGTCTTCATCCGTGGGGATTTGGGAGGTATTCCACTCGCCCCAATGTCCCCTGCCGAATTCTATTATGACACCCCCAAGGTGGGTGGTGCCGAGAAAGATCTCTGCGACTTCTTCGCAGGGAAGAATTTTGAGTTCCAATACCTTATGCGGGACCTCGACTCGCTTCCAGCCGTCTTCCCCGGCGAAGGTATACTTCTGTTTCCCTCTTTATCCCTGTAAATTTATGTTTCCCGCTGACTGTCATCTTGTCTAGGAGAGAGAACCATCCCCGTTCACCCCCCTTATCAAAGTAATCGGGCTCTCGCCTTAGCGAGTATGGAGGCAGAGGCTGTGAAGGACACGCTGACACCCACCCCCAAGAAGAGGCCCGTGGGCGAAGGCACTTCTCGACATAGCCCCAAGAAGAAGGTGAAAAAATATGTGTCCTTTAAAAAGGAAATATCTACCAAAGAAAGGAAAGAGCCAGCGGGATCCCTATCCCCCATATCTTTATCGTCTCCCTCGCCTCCCTGACTACCTGTCTCGCCTGCCCGTGAGACGGTCTTATCAGAACCAGCTGCCACCACCAATGTTCAGCCTTCTCAGCTCCCTTCCAGCGAGACTGGCTCCTCCAGTCGCCCGGCTCCTGCCTCGCACCCCAACTACAACATGGGGCCTGTGACCGACGATGATGCGGGCGAGCCGGTGCTCCTATGGGACAAGGACGCTAACCGCGTGTCGGTGTCCACTCTCCTTCCTTCCTGGAAAGAGCAGGACCCTCCCACCAGCCACGCCTTCTCCCTGGGGTTTGGGCTATATGGTGGCCTTGGCACTGAGCCTGCCGACAATGAGGCATCACGAGATCTCATACTGAAGAGTGCCCACTCTCAGTTTCGCTCCCTGGAACTCGCGCACCGAGTCTCGCGCTGCCTGGTTTTAATTAATAGAAAATGGATGGAAGCGGAGGCCAGTCTCGCCGCGGAACGGGAGAAATCCAGCGACCTGGAGAAGCGGTTGCTTCTTGCTGACAACCTCCTCGCGCAGAGCCAGGGTGGCGTGGTAAGTTTTCTTACCGTTGCTTTACTAGTCTCACTCGCTGTTCATTATAGTCCTTTACTTGTTTTCTTCCCGCAGGATGCCGAGAGAGCCGATAGGATATGCTCGCGCATTGAGGAGTTAGAGGGAGAGAACAAGAAACTGAAAGCCAAAAATCTCCGCCTCCGGAACAGCGCGGCACCCCCCTCAGACCAATTTCCCGTTTCTTCCCGCTACTTTGTAGACGAGGTGGATGCCATCTATCGAGACTCCAATATCAATATGGTGGAGGTCATTCTTAAAATGATGAAGGAGCTGGGGGTGGTGCGTGAGGATGCCGAGACGGTTACTGCCCGCGACCTGGTCCCCCGCTTGTACGGTGAGACAGACAGCAACTCTTCTTCTGACAGTGAGTAGCGCATCATCAACTGCAGTGGCTTCTCTTCCCCTTTTTCTTTTCTCGTCTAGTACTTGTAGTTTTGATAGACAATTCCCCGAAAAAGGAAAGCGAGGTGTTCTTGTTCCAAGGATATTTTGTTTAAACCTTTTACATATTAATTGTTGCTTCCTTCTTTGGTTGTCTTGCTTAATAGCTAGTCAAAAGCGCGAGATAAACTTTTTAGATGTTATTTAATCGTTGCTTTTATCTTCCGGCATCTCGCTTGATAGCTAGCCAAAAGCGCGAGACAGGCTTTGGATCTCTCTTCGCCTACTACCCGCGAGATCAGCTATTCCTTAGCACTCGTCTCGCCGCAAGACTAACATGCGTTGAGGTTCCTGGAGACTGCCGCCTCGCTTGACAGGTTCCGCCTTCTTACGCCAGTCTTGCGCCTTGAATAAGGAAGGTCCACTCGCCATGGGCGAGACCACCCATGCCGAGTGTCGGCCAGAGACCCTCTTCCCTGGCCTGATTCCTGACCCTTCTTTTTTTAGGTATTTTCCACCAATCTTCTGATGAACATGGACCTTTCTTCACACGAACCCTTACCCTTAGACTTGCCCTCCAGTGAGCCTGCAGCCCTGCCAGCTAGGTGAGAGCCTAGTCAGCGGGTCTGCTCGGGGTATCCTCTCCAAATTATCTCCAACCACCAAGTGAGCCTACAGCCCTGCCAGCTAGGTGAGAGCCTAGTCAGCGGGTCTGCTCGGGGTCTCCTCTCCAAACCATCTCCAACCGCCGAGTGAGCCTACAACCCTGCCAGCTAGGTGAGAGCTTGGTCAGCAGGTCTGCTCGGGGTCTCCTTTACAAACAATCTCCAACCGTCGAGTGAGCCTACATCCCTGCCAGCTAGGTGAGAGCTTGGTCAGCGGGTCTGCTCGGGGTCTCCTCTCCAAACCATCTCTAACCACCGAGTGAGCCTACAGCCCTGCCAGCTAGGTGAGAGCCTGGTCAGCGGGTCTGCTCGGGGTCTCCTCTCCAAACCATCTCCAACCATCGAGTGAGCCTTCAGCCCTGCCATCTAGGTGAGAGCCTGGTCAGCGGGTCTGCTCGGGGTATCCTCTCCAAACCATCTCCAACCACCGAGTGAGCCTTCAGCCCTGCCAGCTAGGTGAGAGCCTGGTCAGCGGGTCTGCTCGGGTCTCCTCTCCAAACCATCTCCAACCACCGAGTGAGCCTATAGCCCTGTCAGCTAGGTGAAAGCCTGGTCAGCGGGTCTGCTCGTGGTCTCCTCTCCAAACCATCTCCAACCGCCGAGTGAGCCTACAGCCCTGCCAGCTAGGTGAGAGCCTGGTCAGTGGGTCTGCTCGGGGTCTCCTCTCCAAACCATCTCCAACCACCGAGTGAGCCTACAGCCCTGCCAGCTAGGCGAGAGCCTGGTTAGCGGGTCTGCTCGGGGTCTCCTCTCCAAACAATCTCCAACCGTCAAGTGAGCCTATAGCCCTGCCAGCTAGGTGAGAGCCTGGTCAGCGGGTCTGCTCGGGGTCTCCTCTCCAAACCATCTCCAACCACCGAGTGAGCCTATAGCCCTACCAGTTAGGTGATAGCTTGGTCAGCGGGTCTGCTCGGGGTCTCCTCTCCAAACCATCTCCAACCACCGAGTGAGCCTACAGCCCTGCTAGCTAGGTGAGAGCCTAGTCAGCGGGTCTGCTCGGGGTCTCCTCTCCAAACCATCTCCAACCGCCGAGTGAGCCTACAGCCCTGTCAGCTAGGTGAGAGCCGGGTCAGCGGGTCTCCTCGGGGTCTCCTCTCCAAACCATCTCCAACCACCGAGTGAGCCTACAGCCCTGCCAGCTAGGTGAGAGCCTGGTCAGCGGGTCTGCTCGGAGTCTCCTCTCCAAACCATTTCATCCTGGGTGCCCTAAAAAGGTGTCTCACGCTTTCATCATATCAAAAGAGCACATCATAATGGTAAGCATTATACAATAAAAAAAAGTGCAATGGACAGAGTGCTACGGGTAAAATCTCTTTAAATCATCACCACTTCGGGCTCGCTCGAGGGATACCCCATCCACATCCTGGAGGTGGTACGCTCCTTACTTTAAGACCTCCTTTACTACAAAAGGACCCTCCCAATTGAGATTGAGCTTCCCTACGGAGGTCCCTCTACCTGCTGCATCCACCGTTTTTAGGACCAAATCCTCCTTCTCGAACTGCCTGATCCTTATATGCTTGTCGAAGTACCTTGCCATCCAGCACTTGACCTCCTCCCGTCGGACCATCGCCAAATCCCTGAGCTCCTCCACGAGATCCAAAGAGAGTCTCTGTTCTTCCTCGTTCGCTGCTCTCAATCCTTCGGCTCCTTCCCTTGCAACTTCTACTCTTGGCGATGTGACCTCAAACTCGATGGGTATGACAGCCTCCGAGCCATGAGAGAGCTTAAATGGGGTTTCCCCCGTGGCGGTGTTTGGTGTAGTCCTCAAGGCCCACAGTACTGAAGGTAGCTGCTCCACCCAGTTCCCCCTCAAATTCTCCAATTTTTTCTTCAATAGATTGACAATGACCTTATTAGCGGCTTCCACCTGCCCATTACTCTATGGATGATGAACGAAGGCGAAACGGAGATCTATTCCCAGACGAATGCAGAAATCAACGAATTCTCTATGAAAGTGCAAGTTAGATCTGATATACTCTAGAGGGGGGTGAATAGAGTATAGTGCTTGCTAAAAACTTTTTACAACAGTTGTTGTATTCCTAAGTGAACAGGGAAGCAAATAATATAAAGTAAATCTAAACACAGCAACTATCTAATCACAGAGCAATCTAATAACAAACCACAGCCAGAAACAAAAAGAAAGACAAGCAACCAGATGACACAAGGAGCTATAGTGGTTCCCCAATCAACCTGGGTACATCCACTCTTCTACACCCTAGGTAGGAATCCACTGCAGAATGAGTTGATCAGGTGTCCTGGGCACCAATGATCTTTTGATAAGGTGCTCAAAAACCAAACCAGATTTTTTGATCAAGTGTCTTGCCACCACTGAGTTTTGATAAGGTCTCAGAAACCAATCACAAACTTTTGAAGGGAGTTTGAAAAACCCTTTACAGCAGAGAGAGAGAGAAAGAGATGAGCTTTGACAACATACTACAAAGCTTCAAAAAAACATCTAACTCTTCAGAAAAAGCGTCGAACTGAGCTTCACTATCGTTGAACTGAGCTTAGAGCCTGGACTTAGACAAAAATAGAGATCGTCGATCTGAGCTCAACTATCGTCGAACTGAGCTCAGAGATAGGGAAACAAACTGGAGTCAAGAACGTCGATCTGAGCTCGAAGATCGTCGAATGGAGTTCGACGACATGATGAAGTTGAGCTCAGAGATCGTCGAATGGAGCTCAGGATCACTAACCCTTACACTTAATTCCAATTGACCTTTAGATCTATACAAGGAGGTCAAAACAGGTTTCCTAAGAGACATAGTGATCCTTGCCCAAATCAGTAATAGGGTGTTCCAACAATCTCCCCCTATTTGGGTTAGGATTACTATTTATAGATATTGGAAAATAAAACATACAAAATAGAAATGCAACAAACAAAATATTGCAGAATCATAGACATTATCTCAGATTGTTCAGAAATCAAAATGTACTGTCACCTTACAGAGTTACTCTTTTTCCTTGCTCTTTATAAGTACTATTTCTCTGTTGGGATTGAGAGCTTCCTTTTAGATCTTCTATCATCAGCTGCACCTAGAGAAGTTTGTTGCTTTGGCCTGGGCACTACAGCTTCTGGATGCAGCTTCATGTAGCTTTCTGAATCAAAGAACTTACTGGAAGAATATCTTTCAAGTTCCTTCTTCCTTTGATCTGATAAGGTAGTTATGTTTGAAGTATCCCTTCCTTATTCTCGAGCTTTCTTGATCTGATCTAAAGCAGCCAATTCTTTCATCCTAGCTGTCCATGAAGTAGGATTATTTTCAGGATCCTCAAATGGAACTAGAGGCTCATATCTATTTGATGGATTATCTGGAGGAGCTCTAGAAGAGACTAAATCTTTCAGTTTATAAGGAAAGGGACCAGAGGTTGTGTCAGATGGATCTTGCCCTTCCCTTGAATATGGATGTTTCCTGGAATAGCCTTTGAAGTAAACTTGGAATTCTCTTTGATTTCCTCTGTAATTTCCTCTTCTTGACGGGTAGCCTCTAGATTGACTTCCTCTGTATTGGGATCTACCTTGAGGTTGATAAGAGCTTTGGCTTCTGGTAGAGAGTTGAGATGCAGAACTTCCACTTGCACCTGCACTAGCTGAAGGAGGAGGAGGAGGAGGAGGATGATTGAACTTGGATGATCCTTTATCATATTTTCTCTTTTTCTTCATAGCTTTCAGTTGATTTTTAGAGTATTGCATCCAGTGTTCTGTGATAGGACAGTCATGCAGAATATAGTATGGAATGTCATTTGTGTCTTTTACTTTTGCTAGGGGAACTCTCTTCATTGCTTTGCTTCTGGATTTTCTTTTCCTTGCAATTGTAGCAGAGGAGTCATCTGAGTCAGTCCTATACTGATCACTTTCTGAGCTTTGATCATCATATAATGCATCAATCCTTTTGAGGTAATCTTTTTATTGTTGAGATTGAGCAGGAGAAACATCAGAAACAGCAACAGCAGCAGTAGTAACAGCAGGAAGAGGAATAGTAGAAGCACTGGCAGAAGAGGTTGTGACAGCAGCAACATTGTCAGCAACAGGAATAACATCAGCAGTAATAGGAGGCTCAAAATCAAATGCCTCTGTCATATTCATATACTCAGAAATAGCAGTAACAGAATTATCTGAAATATCAACATTAACAGCAGCAGTAAGGGCAACAGAAACATCAGTAACAGCAGGAGTGTTGGGTACATTGGTTAAATGTACCTGATTTGAAGAAGCCTCACCCAACTTAATGATATACATCATAATGTATTTGATGTATGTTGAGTTTACTTATGCAGGTTAAGTAATCACTGGACTGAAGCAAAAAGTTTCTAAGTCCATGTGTCGACATCCAGAGAGAAAGTGTCGACACATAAGAAAGCTTGTGTCGACACCCAGACAAGCAGTGTCGACACTTGGAGTCATTATGTCGACACCTGGGATGCAGAGTCGACACCAGACAGAAAGTGTCGACACAAGGAGCTGTGTCGACACTCAGTGAAGAAAAGTGTAGACAGAAAGTGTCGACACAAGGAGCTGTGTCGACACCCAGTGAAGCTGTGTCTACACCAGAAAGTGTCGACACTTGGAGCTGTGTCGACACTCAGCAAAAGTCAGCAGAGACTAAGTTAAAGTGTCGACACCAAGAACAAAGTGTCGACACTCAACAGAAGAGTCAACACATGAAGTAAGTGTCGACACCCAGAACAATGTGTCGACACTCAGCTGAAGACTCTACACTTGAAGAAAGTGTCGACACATGGAGCAGTGTCGACACTTAGCAAAGAACAGCATTATCAACAAAATTTTCTAAGTACAAGTGTCGACACTAAGGGGATGTGTCGACACTCAGCTGAAGTCTCAACAGAAGAATCAAGTGTCGACACAAGGAGCTGTGTCGACACTCAGCAAGTATCAACATAGAAGACTATGTGTCGACACCAAGAAGCAGTGTCGACACTTAACAGATTCAACACATGAAGATGTGTCGACACAAAGGAGATGTGTCGACACTTAGAAGAATTCAGCAAAAGCTAGAAGAACAAGTACTTGTGTCGACACTCAATTTCAGTGTCGACACCTGAAGAAGAATCTGTGTCGAGACATGCAAGGAGTTGTGTCGACACCTTGTAGACTTGTGTCGACACTTACACAGCATGTGTCGACACTTGGACTATAAGTGTCGACACTTAAAGACAGAAAGTCTCGACACTTACAGACAGTTAGAGATTTTCAAGAACTGACTGGATGACTTGACAGCTGCCGTTCCAGCCGGTCTACAGCACCTGTCAGAGATGTCAGAAGTCAGCTATGGACCGGACCAGCCGGTTACCATGAAGAAAGCCTATAAATAGGCTCATACAATTTACAAAAAGGTGTTGTTGTAGAGTTCAGATTGTTGAAAAAAAAAGTTATTAAAGTGGTACACATAGTATCAACACAAGAAGATCTTGCAGTCGAAGTGCAGATCTAAGAAGTTGGAGAGAGAGGGCTCCATCCAAGAAATCAGCCGTTGGAACTAGGCTGACAAGAAGGGTTCAGATTCATTCTGAATTCTAAGTGGCAGAGGTCAAAGATCAACTGCAGAAGGATTCATTCTTATTCAGTTCTACTTTCAAGAAGCTTTGAAGAAAGCTAAGTCAGATTGAATCCGGCTGAGTTCTTCCAAGAACTCATCAAGAAACTCTCAACTCCCCTCTCTTGTTTCTGAGTTGTTGAGTTAATATTTGTAATTCATTTTTAACTTGTAGGATCCTTTGGATCTGAGTGAATTGTAAGCCTGAAATTATAAAGGCTGAGGGTAGGAGATTGAAATCTCTGAGTGTAGGCCTTGTTGGCTGAGTGTAGGCCTTGTTGGCTGAGTGTAGGCCTTGTTGGATGAGTGTAGGCCTTGATTGGCTGAGTGTAGGCCTTTGTGGCTGAGTGTAGGCTTTGGGATAAAGCTGAGTTGTAGGGCCTTGGGCCTGAGGTGTAGGAACCAGTTTGGGTTCTGAGCTAGTGGAGGAGTTTGGCCGAATCTAGAACACTGCTAGATAGGCGAAGGGAGAAAGTGGATGTACCCATATGTTGGGGAACCACTATAAAACACTGTGTTTGTTGTGCTGTGTTGTGATTTGCTGTGAATGCTGTGTGTTTGCTGTGATAACATAGTTAGAAATCTGTGATATTAACTGATTGCTGCCAATAAAGTTAGAAAAGGATTAGGTCACCTATTCACCCCACCCTCTAGGTGTTTAGGTACCATATCTTTCAAGTGGTATCAAAGTGAGGTTGCTCAAAAAGGACTAACAGTCTGAGGAGATCCTGAGTGGAAGATTCAGTCTAAGGCAAAATACAGATTCAAGAAAATCAAGAAACATGGGTTCTTCTGAGAATCACAAGGAATTGGGTTCCATGAAATTACCCATATGCAGGAAAGAGATCTTTGGGATCTGGAAGGAAAGGGTAAGGCTGTTTATGGAAACCTCTGACCCTAGAATCTACATCACAGTAAAGGAAGAGACTTATGTGCCCATGAAGATTTCAGTTCTAGATGCAAATCAGAGAACCCCAAAGGATTTCTCTGAAATGACTAAGGATGAGATTGTCCTAGCCACCATGGACAAGAGGGCACAAAACATAATAGTGAGTGCCATAGATGATGCAACATTTCAGAATCTTATACACTGTAAGACAGCCAAAGAGATGTGGGACACTCTTATAGTGTATATGGAAGGATCTGAAGAAGTTAGACAAGATAGAAAATCCTTGCTAAATCGGGAGTATGAGAGTTTTAGACAAGGAAAAGGTGATAGCATAACTGAGTGCTATAAGAAGTTCTACAGAATAGTGAATGAACTCATGTCTTATGGAAGAGAGTTCAGTAACTATGAACTAAATGATAAGTTCCTAAGGTCCCTAACCAAAGATTGGGACACCAAGATCTGTGCCATAAGAGAAATGGCTAAGTTGGGGGAAATTCCTCCTCCCACACTGTTTGGCAAGCTGTTGTCATATGAGATGCAGTTGACAGTAAGGAAAGAGGAGGAGAAATCAATAAGAAGTGAACACAAGGAAAGAATTGTTGCTTTCAAGACAGAAGTCCCCAGAAAGTGCAGGAATAAGTCATCAACTCCACCTCCAGAGGTAGTTGAATCAGAATCAGATGAGTCAGTCAGCACAAAGACTGAGAGCAGTGAAAGTGATGAAGACTTTGCTGCCTTCACTAGACACTTCCAGAAATTCTTGAAGAAGAAACAGTGGAGGTCAAGACCTTCTACTTCAAAGGGAAAGGAAGTCTTTTATCAGGAGAAAAAGCCTTCAAAGAAAGACAGGAAGAGGACAAAGTCAAGCAAGGCAACTGGTTCAAAGATAGTGTGCTATTGCTGTAATAGACAAGGTCATGTTATTGCAGACTGTCCTAAAAAGAGGAAAGAATCTAGTGACAGGAAAAAGACTTATTTCAAAGGCAAGAAAGAAAAGTCTTTTGTTGCTAAGAAAGAGAAGACTCTATCAGATATCTCTTCTTCAGAAACTGAGTCTGAGGCTGAGGCCTACATAGGGCTGTTTGCTGAAGAAGAAGAAGAAGAATTCATGCAGATCATGGAGTCAATTTATGAGCAAGAAGACTGTCAGTGCCAAGGACTGATGGCATTGACTGAGAGTGACAAAATCCTGGAGCAGCCAAGACCCAGTAAGGTACAATGTTCAACTCTAACTTCAGTTTCTTATTCTAGTACAGAATCAGATTCATCTTCATCAAGTGATGAGAATGTATCTGAGTCTGAGGATGATATTCATCAGCTTATAGATGAATATAAAGTGCTGTTGCAAGCCTACAAGAAAAGCAAGTCCCTAGCCAAAAGTCAGGCAAAGGAAATTGCTGATCTTAAAGCTGCTGCAACAGATTTTGAGAAGCAATTTGATCAAAAGCTTAATGAGATAGCCAGGCTGAAACACATAACAGTGATTCAGATGGGGACTATCACCTTTAAGAATGATCAAATTAAGAGTCTGGAGATCAATCTTCAGAAAGAGAGAGAGCTCGTTGCTAGGTTTTCTAAACCTAAGTCAGTGCTACCTTTAATTGATGAATTTGTTCATCATAAAGGCAAGGCTGGACTTGGTTTTATTAAACCTGCAAGGACTGAGCAGTCCAAGTCTAATTCCAAGGGCAAAGCCCCAACATTCAACAAGTCTGCTGTAAATAAGACAGCAAAGACTGTACCTAAGCAAAGGTACAATAAGTTTGAATGTTGGTGTTGTGGCAAAGTTGGCCACTTTGCAGTGGACTGTTGGCACAATGCTTGTGCCAAAGTGAGTACCAAACTACCTGTTGGAAAGCCAGTAGGTAGCTTTGTCAGATTGCAAACTAACAAGTACCAAGGACCCAAGAATTCTTTGGGTTCTAAGGTTCATTAATCTGTTTTGCAGGTGAGTCCAAGTGGCCATACCCCAACATGGTACTTGGACAGTGGATGTTCCAGACATATGACTGGAACAAGAAGATTGCTAAAGGACTACATTCCAATAAAAGATGGTCCAAAAGTCACCTTTGGTGGTTCTGAAAAAGGAATCATCAAAGGGTTTGGTAACATTTCTACAAACTTGGTTACCATTACTCAAGTGGCTTATGTTAAAGGGTTGAAACACAACCTAATAAGTATAAGTCAATTAAGTGATGTAGGGTATGACATCTCATTTGTTAAAAATGGTTGTCATATCAGGAGGTCAACTGATCAAGAGATCATTTTGACTGGGTATAGGAAAAGGAATGTCTACTGCTTAGACATTATGGTTGAGAACAATGGTTCTCCAGTTTGTCTTGTAGCTGATGAGACAGTCTCTCATTGTGTCAAATGGCACAAGAGACTAGCCCATCGTAACTATAAGACAATTGGCAAACTCTTTAGCAAAGAGTTAGTGAGAAATGGTCCTCAAGTTAAGTGTGTTAAAGATGGTATTTGTTCAGCTTGTCAAAAGGGCAAGCAGACTAAATCCACCTTTAGAAGCATAGAGAACAAAGATGTTGTGAGGTGTTTATACCTCTTGCATATGGATCTCTTTGGTCCCAATGCCAGTTCACAGCTTAGGTAGGAAGGTCTATACCTTTGTAGTTGTAGATGACTACTCAAGGTTTTCCTGGGTGTTCTTCTTGAGACAGAAATCTGAAACACCTAGTGTCTTCTATAGCTTTGTCAAGCAAATTCAGAATGAACTAAACAGTACAGTGGTCAAGATTAGAAGTGACCATGGTACTGAATTTCAGTCTGAAAGCATGTCAAAACTATGTGAAGAATTTGGGATATTTCAAGAATTCTCTTCACCTAGAACACCTCAGCAAAATGGCATTGCTGAGAGGAAGAATAGAACCATGATAGAGGCTGGTAGGACCCTACTAAGTGATACATCACTGCCAGAGTATTTCTGGGCTAAAGCAGTTAACACTGCATGCCATGTTATAAATAGGGCTACCATCACTAAAAGGCTTAACAAGACCCCCTATGAAGTGGTGAAAGGCAGGAAACCAAATTTATCCTACTTTAGGATCTTTGATTGCAAATGCTTCATACTTAACAATGGGAAGTCTTACTTGACTAAGTTTGCTGCCAAGTCCCAAGAGGGAATTTTTGTTGGGTACAGCAATAACAGTAAGGCTTATAGAGTCTACAACTTGACTACACAAGTTGTAGAAGAATCTGTGCATGTAGTTTTTGATGAAACTAAACTTATTAACGATGAGTTGTCTAGTAGTGTATGCAGCCCCACAGGTTTAACAAAGAAGATGGACAAGCTAACTATAGAAGAAGTACCTGTTGCAAGACAGCAAGTAGAAGATAGTAGCTGTTGTCCAGGGGGAGAACTACATGTGCCAATTGCTGAAGAAGTTCAAGGGATACAGAATGATGGAGATGTTGAAGAGGTTCAACCAGAAGTAAGAATGCCTCTAGCCAACAGGCATCTAAGAGATCATCCAGTAGAGCAGATTATTGAAGATCCAAGACAAGGAGTACAGACTAGGAGCAGATACATGAATGCAGCAATCTACTCCAGTTTCCTGTCTCAAGTTGAACATAAGAAGTTTGAAGAAGCTATACTGGATCCACAATGGACTGAAGCAATGCAAGAAGAGCTTAATCAGTTCAAGAGGTGCAAGGTCTGGGAATTAGTTCCTAAACCTAAATACCACAATGTAATAGGAACTAAGTGGATCTACAGTAACAAGATGGATGAACAAGGGGTCACCATTAAGAATAAGGCAAGACTGGTTGCTAAAGGATATAGGCAAGAAGAAGGTATTGATTTTGATCAAACCTTTGCTCCAGTAGCCAGACTGGAAGCCATAAGGATGTTCTTGGCCTATGCAACCTATCAAGGATTCAAGGTTTACCAGATGGATGTCAAGTCAGCATTCTTAAATGGTAATCTTAAGGAAGAAGTCTATGTGGAACAGCCTTCAGGTTTTGTTGATCCAACTCTACCTCATCATGTCTATAGACTTAGGAAAGCTTTATATGGGTTAAAGCAAGCCCCTAGGGCTTGGTATGAAACCCTATCTAGTTTCCTCATTGAGAACAAGTTCTCAAGGGGGAAAATAGATAAGACTCTATTCCTTAGGGAATCTAGAGGCAAAGTTATACTAGTCCAAATATATGTAGATGACATTATATTTGGGTCTACTGAAAGCAGCCTTTGTAAAAAGTTTGCAAAACTTATGCAAGGTCAGTTTGAGATGAGTAGTATGGGAGAGCTGAAGTTTTTCTTGGGTCTCCAAGATAAACAGACTGAAAGTGGTTTATCCATCTGTCAGTCCAAGTTCACCCTAGAACTCATAAGGAAGTATGGTATGGATTCATCCAGCACCATGAAGACTCCTATGGGGTCAAGTATGTCTCTCAGCAAGGATGATGCAGGGAAATCTGTAGATGAAACCTTGTATAGAGGGATAGTTGGCTCCCTATTATACTTGACTGCTAGTAGACCAGACATCATGTATGCTACATGTGTTTGTGCAAGGTATCAAGCCTGCCCCAAAGAGTCTCATTTGACAGCAGTCAAAAGAATATTGAGATATCTAAAGGGCACTCCCTATCTAGGCCTCTGGTACCCTAGGAATGGAGATTTTGATCTAACAGGTTATTCAGATGCAGACTTTGCAGGATGCAAAGAAGATAGAAAAAGCACTACTGGAACCTGTCAATTCCTAGGTGGGAGACTAATTTCATGGAGTAGCAAGAAGCAAACCAGTGTGGCTATCTCCACAGCTGAGTCAGAGTATGTGGCTGAAGGAAGTTGCTGTGCTCAACTTCTGTGGATACAACATCAGCTAGAGGACTATGGATTTCAGGTAAGTAGAACTCCACTTTTCTGTGATTCTACAAGTGCTATTTCAATAGCTAATAACCCTGTATCCCATAGTAGAACAAAACATATTGAAATTAAATATCATTTTCTTAGGGAGCATGTAGAAAGAGAAGATATTTTATTAGAATATGTTAAAACTGATAATCAAGTAGCTGATATGTTTACTAAGCCCCTAGAAGAAGCTAAGTTCAATAGATTCAAAATTGAACTAGGAATGATAAACTTAGAGTAAGTTTACAGAATTGAAAATGACTAAGTAAAAAGGTGTCGACACATAGACAAGTCTATGTCGACACAGCATAGAAGTGTCGACACTTCAGGAAAAAGGTGTCGACACATCTAGGATGTTGGTGTCGACACTTCAGAATGTTAGTGTCGACACATGTCAAGTAGGTGTCGACACATCCAATGTGGTGTCGACACTTAAGTTTTACTCAGAGTTTTCTAAGTAAAGTCTCGACTATGTGTCGAGTTATGTTGTGTCGACACATAAACAAGTGTCGACACATAAAATCTATTGACTAAACTTGTGTCGACACATATGTGTCGAGACATTATAAGTCAGTGTCGACACTTATTGCCAGTGTCGACACATTTTAAGTTAGCAGTCCCGCCTGTTCATCTTCAAAATCAGAAAGGTATAAATAGGGTTCTGTCTTTGTTTGTCGACACGCTTTCAAAGTTTCGAGACTCAAACTTCTGTGTCGACACCTCTCTTCTCTCAAGACAAATTTTACAAACCCTAATGGCGCCTAAGCTTGAGGAGAACGTCAACGAAGGATATGAGCTGGTGCGCGGCGCTTTCCATGTTGCTGATGCAGAAATCCAGGCGGTCGTAACCCTAGTTGCTGATTCAGGGTTAGAATACTTAGTTTTTGAACCTACAAAGATTTGGAAGAAAGAGGTTCTTGAATTCCTAAATAGAGCTGAAGTGGATGAATCTGGATACAGAATCAAATCCAGAGTTCATGGAACTAAGGTCAAGGTATCACCAAAGAGTCTAAGGAAGATTCTACAGCTTCCAAAAACTCAAGATGAAGAAGAAATTACTGCATCCAAGACCAGGGAAGCTCTAACCTGGTGTGGTCTTGATTCCAAGATGAAGATAGGTTCTGTTTTTAAGAGGAAGGGTATGAATAGCCAAGGCAAATTCCTCTCTGAGATTGTGGGAAAGGTCTTACTCAGTAAGCCAGGAGGGCATGACAGAGTGTCTGACTATATGTTTGGAATCATGACAAGGATAATCTTCACTCTGAAAACAGACTGGTCTATAGTGGTTTATGAGAAGATTAAGGAGAGCTTGAAGAATCCCAATCTGGGCAGAATCATTAGTCTATACCTAGCTGGTATGATACCAGAGGTAATGAGTACTGCTGCAGGAAGCAAGATAAACCACATGAGGAAGATGGATTTAAGGATCTTTTCTAGATGGGACAGGGTGTTGTCAAAGGAAATGCCAACCCCTGAGAAGACAGTTACTGAGAAGGAGAATCCTCCAAAGAAAAAGAGAAAAACTGCTCTAGTGGCACAAGAGTCCACCAGTAGTTCTGACAGTGAAGAACAGGTTGTCTTCACACCTTATGAGCAAGAGGAAGAGCCTGCTGAAAAGACTCATGCTCCTCAAGAGGTTGCTGAGATCCAGGGGGAGCTGTCTCAAGCTAGCCCCATCAACAAGGATCAAAGTCAGGGGGAGCCTCCAGTTGTAGAAGAACCCTCTACACTGGAAAGTGAACAAGCCACCACTATCATACAAGAGGTACTCACTGACCTAAATACTTTAGAATATCTTATAGAAGATGCTGATTTGTCTGATGTTCCTCAGCAACCTCAGCTGCATAGTCTAACTCCAGATGTTGTTATAGAAGACACATCTGCTGTTCCAGTAATTCCTGCTCCTGTGGTTGAAGACCCAAGAACTTCTCCAGCTTCTTCACCACCAGAATATACAATGGAAGACTTATTCATTAATCTAGACCAACAAGATTTTGACATGGACAAGGATGCTGATGCAAGAGATAATGCTGCTGCTGAGGGGGAGAAGGTACAAGATCTGGAAGAGCCTATTAGGCAGGAAACTGAGAAGGCACCTGAAGTGCAGAAAGAGAAGCCTCAAAGCCCTAAGGAGAGGGTTGACATTGCCAGCTCCTCAGAGTCTGAAGATGAGGAGAGTGCTAGGGCAAAGAAGAAGAAATTGTATGTCTTCAAGAGAAGAAGTCAAAACTATAAGAAGGCTCTCCAAACAGTTGCACCACAGCCTATAATTGAACAAGCCCCAGCCATTGATTATAGTGCACTGATGGTGGCAATGCAGACAAAACTGGATGAACAAAGAAAGGCCATAGAGACTTATGTAGATGAAGGGCAAAAGTCACTCCAGTTTGATCTTGCCCAGGACATTAAATCCATCAGGTTTGAGATGAACCTTAACAAGAAGGAGATGACTGACTGCTTCCACAAGGGTGGGAATGCAGTAGTCTATCTGGCAACACATCAGGAGAAGATCAAGGCACAGGTAGATGATATAGCATTGAAGCCAGGATATATTCTGGAAAATCAAATAAGGATGAATGACAACTTGACTGCTTCTCATAATGCTATAGTCACTGAGTTGAAGAACACGGCTGCTGAACCTTCTACATCTACTGCTGCTGCTAAAGCTGATTTTTATAAAGTATTTCAAGAAGAAATTACTGCTGTTAAGACTGCAATCCAAGCATCCCAGAAGGTCATATCTGAACAACTTCAAAAGCTTAAACCATTCTTTAAAGATGGAGTCAGATACTTGGATAGTCAAATAAGATTCCAGAAGGATGATGTCAGAGATCATATGGCTAGAGAAGTCATAAAGGGGGAGAGAGTTTTAGTCAAAGCTAGCTCTGATCATGCCAAATGGATATCTAATTCCATCAGAGCTACACTGGGCTATCCTCCACTCTGTGATGACGACAATGTGGCTGAATCTGGCATTAACCCTGCTTATCTTGGAGGTGAGCAACCAGAAGTAGCTCAAGTTATTTATCCACCTCCAGATTTTGAAATGATTCAAGCAGATGTCCAGACAATGTATAGCCCACCTGAGGGCAAGGACAATGTTCACATTGAAAAGGTTGTTCAACCTATTACTGAAGCCATGCAAGAGGCATTGCAGAAAGAGGAAGAGACAAGGTTGTCAAAGAAGAGGTTTAGGGAACAAGCTGAACAAAGGCCAGACTTTGAACAGTGGAGCCCTACCTCTAGGAACATAATATTAACTGCCTGGAAAGCTGCCAAGGATAACATTCATGACAGGAACAAGTGGTTTTCTGAAGCTGAATGGAGGAAGCATGAGATCAGACAAGAAGCCATTGTTCAATACAGAAGGAAGGCAAAGATGGGAAAGCTACCTCCTACTGCAGTGGAGCCTAGCAAGTACTTTCCTAAGCCATTTCATTATTTTGAGAGGCAGAAGATCAAAGCTGAAGAGCTTAAGAAGAAGGACTTGAAAGGAAAGAAGTATGCTGATGCTGAAACTGCTGATGCCCCTGTCAAAGCTAAAGTCCAAGCTGGCAAAGGCATAGTAATTAAGGAGCCAGAGCAAAAATAGAATTAGAATTTTTCTTGAAGTTTATGTTGTAATCTTTTGGATGTAACACATTTAGTAAACTTCTGAAAATATATAAGACAGATATTAGAACAATATATGATTCATATATTTCATGTTTGTTCTGTGAATGTGTCTATTTCTTATTTGTTCTGTGTTGATGTATGTGTATACATGTGTGATTTAATACATGTTATGTTTACCCTGTTATACATTATCCTGCTTTACATCATTTTGTAATTTTTAATTATGAATGCGTATATCATTAACTAAGGGTTATGACTTCTCCAAATAGGGGGAGATTGTTGGGTACATTGGTTAAATGTACCTGATTTGAAGAAGCCTCACCCAACTCAATGATATACATCATAATGTATTTGATGTATGTTGAGTTTACTTGTACAGGTTAAGTAATCACTGGACTGAAGCAAAAAGTTTCTAAGTCCATGTGTCGACACCCAGAGAGAAAGTGTCGACACATAAGAAAGCTTGTGTCGACACCCAGACAAGCAGTGTCGACACTTGGAGTCATTGTGTCGACACCTGGGATGCAGAGTTGACACCAGACAGAAAGTGTCGACACAAGGAGCTGTGTCGACACTCAGTGAAGAAAAGTGCAGACAGAAAGTGTCGACACAAGGAGCTGTGTCGACACCCAGTGAAGCTGTGTCTACACCAGAAAGTGTCGACACTTGGAGTTGTGTCGACACTCATCAAAAGCCAGCAGAGACTAAGTTAAAGTGTCGACACCAAGAACAAAGTGTCAACACTCAACAGAAGAGTCAACACATGAAGTAAGTGTCGACACCCAGAACAATGTGTGGACACTCAGCTGAAGACTCTACACTTGAAGAAAGTGTCGACACATGGAGCATTGTCGACACTTAGCAAAGAACAGCATTATCAACAAAATTTTCTAAGTACAAGTGTCGACACTAAGGGGATGTGTCGACACTCAGCTGAAGTCTCAACAGAAGAATCAAGTGTCGACACAAGAAGCTGTGTCGACACTCAGCAAGTATCAACATAGAAGACTATGTGTCGACACCAAGAAGCAGTGTCGACACTTAACAGATTCAACACATGAAGATGTGTCGACACAAAGGAGATGTGTCGACACTTAAAAGAATTCAGCAAAAGCTAGAAGAACAAGTACTTGTGTCGACACTCAATTTCAGTGTCGACACCTGAAGAAGAATCTGTGTCGAGACATACAAGGAGTTGTGTCGACACCTTGTAGACTTGTGTCGACACTTACACAGCATGTGTCGACACTTGGACTATAAGTGTCGACACTTAAAGACAGAAAGTCTCGACACTTACAGACAGTTAGAGATTTTCAAGAACTGACTGGATGACTTGACAGCTGCCGTTCCAGCCGGTCTACAGCACCTGTCAGAGATGTCAGAAGTCAGTTATGGACCGGACCAGCCGGTTACCATGAAGAAAGCCTATAAATAGGCTCATACAGTTTACAAAAAGGTGTTGTTGTAGAGTTCAGATTGTTGAAAAAAAAAGTTATTAAAGTGGTACACAGAGTATCAACACAAGAAGATCTTGCAGTCCAAGTGCAGATCTAAGAAGTTGGAGAGAGAGGGCTCCATCCAAGAAATCAGCCGTTGGAACTAGGCTGACAAGAAGGGTTTAGATTCATTCTGAATTCTAAGTGGCAGAGGTCAAAGATCAACTGCAGAAGGATTCATTCTTATTCAGTTCTACTTTCAAGAAGCTTTGAAGAAAGCTAAGTCAGATTGAATTCGGCTGAGTTCTTCTAAGAACTCATCAAGAAACTCTCAACTCCCCTCTCTTGTTTCTGAGTTGTTGAGTTAATATTTGTAATTCATTTTTAACTTGTAGGATCCTTTGGATCTGAGTGAATTGTAAGCCTGAAATTATAAAGGCTGAGGGTAGGAGATTGAAATCTCTGAGTGTAGGCCTTGTTGGCTGAGTGTAGGCCTTGTTGGCTGAGTGTAGGCCTTGTTGGCTGAGTGTAGGCCTTGATTGGCTGAGCGTAGGCCTTTGTGGCTGAGTGTAGGCTTTGGGATAAAGCTGAGTTGTAGGGCCTTGGGCCTGAGGTGTAGGAACCAGTTTGGGTTCTGAGCTAGTGGAGGATTTTGGCCGAATCTAGAACACTGCTAGATAGGCAAAGGGGGAAAGTGGATGTACCCATATCTTGGGGAACCAATATAAAACACTGTGTCTGTTGTGCTGTGTTGTGATTTGTTGTGAATGTTGTGTGTTTGCTGTGATAACATAGTTAGAAATCTGTGATATTAACTGATTGCTGCCAATAAAGTTAGAAAAGGATTAGGTCACCTATTCACCCCCCCCCTCTAGGTGTTTAGGTACCATATCTTTCAAGGAGGAGCAGCAGTATTGTTGAAACTGGAACCCGGCTTCCTTTGGAGCTCGCCCTTGGGGAAAGGGGTGGTCTCGCGCCTACTTCGCTCCAGAAAGAAAAAACAACAAAACAAGGAGAAACAGACCCAAGGGCTCGGCAGGGAGGTCCCACCACAAACCCGGAAGATCTTAGAGTGCTTCCCCTCCTTAGCCAGAGGCCGAGCTAAGGTACCCTCAGAAAGCACTTGAAGATTTTGGGGAGAAGAGCACTAGAAGAACCTGCTTTCTGGGGTACCCCTTGGGTCCTATTTATAGCTTTTGAAATCCGGACTGCCAATAACCAAAATAACTTACCTGAAATTACCAGAAAACCCTCGGCTGGGTCTGCCAACAGCCAAACTTCGCTGTTTTGAAGGGCTATGGGCAGACCAGCAGGGGTAAAACAGTAAAAAGTACCTCTGACACCCAGGCGAGCTGGGAGATCTGGCCACCTCGGCATGTACTGCTCGCCTACCGCTGTCGAGCTCCACTGTGAGGACGCGATCTGTGGCTCGCCTGGCGAACGCCGAGCTCTGGGGTCACCGATCGTCGATCTCTAGTCGACGTTTTCCGAGCTCAGCCTCGCCCCTGTCGCTGCCGAGCTCGCCTGCTGTTCCTAGCCTGATCTGCTCGCCCCCTGGTGACCTTGCTCGCCGAACACGGGGTTGTACACAATCCCCGCTCTTTTCGAGTTTGTCAAAAAGCTCGGAAAGAAACATCCAACTCGAAGTGTGCAGCAAGCTCTGGCTGGCGAGTTGGAGGGAATCTTCTGGTGGGGGCCACCTGCGGCTATATATATGCACCTGCTTTGCTGCCTGGCTCTTGTCATTCCTCCTGTTGCCTTGCCAAGATGCCCCTCCCTAAGGTGATTCAAGAGCGCATAGACCGAGCTCGCCAGGCTTCCGCGGCTCGCGTTGCCGCGCTGATGGCGGTCCCCGCGAAAGTTCCCCAAATTGATTCTGCCGAGCCGAGCTCCAAGAGGACAAAGCCATTCCCCGAGGCGGTCGAGCCCATTTTCCATGACCTGAGGACCACCCTGGCTCGCGAGACCGGCTCTTCTACTCGAACTATTCTGGAGAAGGATAGGGAGGTCGTCGTAGTCGGCGACGATCAGGGCGGCCAACCAGATGGCGAGGGCATCGCGCCGCGGGCCCCCACGCCGCGAGGCGAGGTCACGCTCGCCACTTCGCGATTCTCGGCACCGGACAGCCATCCCCGGGATCCGCCGCTCCTCTTCGGGATCCTGTCTGTGAGCTCGCGGAGGCCAGCTTCACCACCGGGCTCCCCTCCTCGGCAAATTGACGCGGCCGCCGGGGGAGGTCTGGGGTCCATTCCCATCCCGGGCTTCGAGCTCATCTCGCCGGGGGCTCGCGGCCCAGGTCGCGGGAAGGACCTGAGGTTCATCCCTCCCCGCATCTCCTTTGAGCCGCCGAGCTCTTCAGGTCAGCCTCGCCCAACCCTGTGCTTCACAAGTTTTTGCTCTGCTGACATCTGCCTTTACAGCTCTTCCCAGTCAATCGGCTGCCGAGGAGTCCTCGCGGGCAGCCCACCACTCTCCCCTCCCATCTCCGAGCTCGCTGGACTCTTACCTGGGTCCGGAGGTGGATCAAGACGAGCTGTCGAGGAGGGAGGTCAAGCTCCTCAAGAAGCTGGTGTGCGGACTACGCGAGGTGCAGGGGATCAACGAGACGCTGCAGCGCGACTACGCGCGTCTTGCTGAGGAGGTGCGCCACGGTCAAGCTGGCGAGTTGATGTCCCCCTCCCGACTCCTAGACAAGATAGACAACGGTCTCTTGGTTGCGCAAAGGAATTCTGGAATGATCCGCGAGCTACTCCGCGTGCGGCAGCCTGGGGGCGGTGGTCGTGAGGCCGGGGTAGGTAAGTCTGCGGGCTCCTCTGCCGAGCCGACCGGCGCTCGCATCCCGGTGCCCTCCCTGCTCGCGCGCCCCGTTTTCTGTTCTGAACATTCCACTTCTGTGATGAACAATTCTTAGAACATTCTTAATTATGTTAATTAAATAAAAAGCTGTAATGTTTGACTTAGCCTTGGTTGGGATGTGCCAGAAGTCGGCGAGCTGGGGTGGCGAGCTGGGGTGGCAAGCTGGGGCGGCGAGTTGCGCCGATGTGACATCCTGCCTCAGATTTCTTTTCCTATAAATAGCCCCCCCCCCCCCCCCTCACCTGCCCCCGTACTGCCTTTATTGCTTTGCTTTCCTTTCTTTGCTTTCTCCTTTCCCTGCTCGCGCCGTGCTTTTCTTCTGCGATCATGGGCAAGACCAACCCGGATGCCGACGGCCGTTCCAAAAGCGCGCAACACTTCGCAGACTACTGCTTCTTCGACGACCACACCAGCGAGGAGGAGCTCGCGGAATTCAAGGCCACGTATGTGCCGCCGGGCTTTGAGGCACGCAGGCCGGGGTCGGGCGAGGCCATCAACACGTTCTACGAGAACGAGATCGCCTTCCCCATCTCGCACTTTGAGGTTGGGCTGCGACTTCCCTTGTGGCCGGAGATCCGACAGATCCTGAAGTACTACGGGGTCGTCCCCGCGCAGCTGAACTCCAACGCCATCGCAATGATGGTGGCGTTCGCGAGCTACCTCCGGCGGGAGAGGATCGAGTTCAACCTGACGGTGTTCAGGAAGCTCTTCTCCTATAAGGCGACGACGGACGGGGTCGCCTACTTCGGCGGCTCCTTGATCAAAGTTCGCGAGATCGCGAACAAGCACCATACCTGGATGACCAAGATCGCCTTCATCAAGGGCGACCTCGGCAACATCCCCTACTCGCCGCAACAAAAAGGCGAGGAGGTGTACCGCCCGCCGACCGTATCCGGCAACGACACCGAGCTCCACAAATTCTTCCTCCACAAAGATTTCGAGGTCGCCTTCCTGCGGAGGGGCCTCGACGCGCTCCCCCCGGTTCTGCCCGGCGAAGGTATACTCTCCTCATCTTGCCGAGCTCGCCTACTCGCCGAACTCGGCACATCATCATATCTGAATTCCTAACCTTTCCAAGTGTTTTCCTCTAGGGGAGCGAATAATCCCCATGAACCCGCCGTTCGCGGGCCCGGGGCTCGATACTGACCCACTTACTCGCGAGAGGGCGGCGGCGGCGGCTTACCGAGATGAGGCGGCCCTCTCGCAGCCCTCTTCCGGCAAGAGGCGATCTGAGGACGCGGGGTCGAACACGCCATCCGGCCCCCGTTAGATGAAAAAGATGCAAAGAGCCCTGCTGGCCCCGCGGGGGCAACAACAACAACATCAGCCCAGCCCCAAGTACATCAGCTCGTCGGAGACTCCTCCCGACGCGTCACCGGAGAGCCCGCAGAAGGAGACGACCAGCAAGGGCCGAAAGGGTGGCAAGGGCCCTTATTCCCGGCTGCGATCTCCCCTCCTCCTTTGGCGAAGAGGGCTGCCCGCGAGCGCGCGCCGCCGAAGCAGCACCCCCTCTTCAACTTCGGCGCGCGCTGGAAGGATGCCGCGGGCGAGCCCATGCTGCAGTGGGACGAGCTCGCTCATCGAGTCTCCGTCTCCACTCTGCACCCGTCCTGGCACGACCGCGAGCCCGCCACTTGTCACGCCTACGCCCTCGGCTTCGGCCTTTATGGCCGGGAGGATGTCGAGGCCTACAAGAGGACGACCCTCCGGCAGCTCGTCCACGAGGGTCTGCAGTCCCACCTGCGGACTCTGGAGCTGCACCACATGCTGGCGCGCCGCAGCTTCGCCCTCAGCCACCAGCTCGAAAAGGCCGAGCAGGCTCGCGACCTCGCCAAGGAGCAGGTCGCCGATCAGGCGAGGCGGCTCGGCATCGCGGATGGTCTTCTCGCCCAGACTGCTGGCGGGTTGGTAAGTGTTACGCATCGCTCTCTTTTACTTAGAAAGCTTTGTGCTGCTGCTAAACGGGCTTTTCTCTAGGATGCCAAGGCGGCGGGTGAGCTCCAGGCCCGCAACACTGAGCTGGGGGAGGAGGTCAGCCGGCTGCGCGCGCAAATGGCCGCGGATGCCGGCGCTGCTGGGGAGCTCCAGGCTCGCAACGCCAAGCAAGGGGAGGAGATCGGCCGACTGCGCGCACGTCTTGGCGAGCTGGAGGGAGCGAACGCGAAGCTGAAGGGGGAGAACCAGCACCTTCTCGGCGAGGTGCGTCGCCAGGCGGAGATCTTCTTCCCGTCGTACGACATCGATCCCATACTCCCTTACAAGAGCCCGCGTATCTTCGGCGAGGCCGACCTCATCGAGAGACTGCGAATCAACTCAATCCAGACCGCCGAGTGCACCCTCGCGATGATGAAGGACTCTGGGGTGCTGGTGGAAGGGTGCGGGGAGATCTCTGCTCAGGACCTGATGCCGAGTCTGTTTCCGGCGACGCCGCCCAGCGAGAAGGAAGATAGCCTGGATGCAATGTTCGGGAAGAGCTTCCAGGATCATTCGGGCGACGGCGAGGACCAGTCCGGCGGAGGGGGCGAGGCCAGCTGATAGCATTGTATTTTCTTTTTTCCTCTTTTTTATTACTCGCCGAGGCGAGCTTCCTGTAACTTTGCAAATAATTAATGAAGGTTTTTTGCTCTTACCGGTGTCATTTCCTTTCTTTACTATGCGTGTTGTGCTCTGACTGCATGCGAGTGCTTCCTCCCGTGACCTCGCAGAGACGGGTTCCGCGAGTAGAGTGATTACGAGAGCGTGCACGCGAGCGAGACGCGAGCAGAGTGTTCGCCGACCCCCAAACGATTTCGGGGCGAGTTGCTCTCCGCCCAAACCACGCCACTATTACTCTCACGCGAGCCACCCAGGTTGGGCCCATCAAAGAAAAATTTCTTGAAGTGTAATGGGCCAAGGGGGGCGAGGTGTCCCGGTCTGGCTTGTCTTCCTTTGGCGAGTCCTGGACTTGCGGCCTACTCGCCGATGCCGAGCCGGGAGTGACGAGCTCGACCTAGCCCATGCAAAGCCCTCCAGCCCGACTTGCTTTCTTGATTATGCCGAGCTAAGTTTGCCGAGCCCGAGCTCGCCCTGACAGAACCCTTCCCCTTTGCTTCCTGCCACAGACTTTGACCTGCACCTGACGACTTCAAGGCCGGCACCATCGAGTGACCTCCGGCCCTGCTAGCAAGGTGAGAGCCTGACAGCGGGATTCGCTCAAGGCCAAGGATGACACCGAGTGACTTCCAGCCCTGTCAGCTAGGTGAGAGCCTGACAGCGGGATCTGCTCGGGGTCCGCTACTACCACCATCGAGTGACTTCCAGCCCTGCCAACTGAGTGAGAGCCTGACAGCGGGATCTGCTTGAGGCCAAGGATGACACCGAGTGACTTCCAGCCCTGCCAGCTAGGTGAGAGCCTGACAGCGGGATCTGCTCGGGGTCCGCTACTACCACCATCGAGTGACTTCCAGCCCTGCCAGCTAGGTGAGAGCCTGACAGTGGGATCTTCTCGAGGCCAAGGATGACACCGAGTGACTTCCAGCCCTACCAGCTTGGTGAGAGCCTGACAGCGGGATCTGCTCGGGGTCTGCTACTACCACCATCGAGTGACTTCCAGCCCTGCCAGCTAGGTGAGAGCTTGACAGCGGGATCTGCTCGAGGCCAAGGATGACACCGAGTGACTTCCAGCCCTGCCAGCTAGGTGAGAGCCTGACAGCGGGATCTACTCGGGGTCTGCTACTACCACCATCGAGTGACTTCCAGCCCTTCTAGCTAGGTGAGAGCCTGACAGCGGGATCTGCTCGAGGCCAAGGATGACACCGAGTGACTTCCAGCCCTGCCAGCTTGGTGAGAGCCTGACAGCGGGATCTGCTCGGGGTCCGCTACTACCACCATCGAGTGACTTCCGACCCTGCCAGCTAGGTGAGAGCCTGACAGCAGGATCTGCTCGGGGTCCGCTACTACCACCATCGAGTGACTTCCAGCCCTGCCAGCTAGGTGAGAGCCTGACAGCGGGATCTGCTCGAGGCCAAGGATGACACCGAGTGACTTCCAGCCCTGCCAGCTAGGTGAGAGCCTGACAGCGGGATCTGCTCGGGGTCCGCTACTACCACCATCGAGTGACTTCCAGCCCTGCCAGCTAGGTGAGAGCCTGACAGCGGGATCTGCTCGAGGCCAAGGATGACACCGAGTGACTTCCAGCCCTGCCAGTTAGGTGAGAGCCTGACAGCGGGATCTGCTCGGGGTCCGCTACTACCACCATCGAGTGACTTCCAGCCCTGCCAGCTAGGTGAGAGCCTGACAGCGGGATCTGCTCGAGGCCAAGGATGACACCGAGTGACTTCCAGCCCTGCCAACTAGGTGAGAGCCTGACAGC
This sequence comes from Platanthera guangdongensis, assembly GCA_039583875.1. Taxonomy (NCBI): domain Eukaryota; kingdom Viridiplantae; phylum Streptophyta; class Magnoliopsida; order Asparagales; family Orchidaceae; genus Platanthera; species Platanthera guangdongensis. The sequence goes on from CM077163.1 coordinate 16,046,464, forward strand.
GGGATCTGCTCGGGGTCCGCTACTACCACTATCAAGTGACTTCCAGCCCTGCCAGCTAGGTGAGAGCCTGACAGCAGGATCTGCTCGAGGCCAAGGATGACACCGAGTGACTTCCAGCCCTGCCAGCTAGGTGAGAGCCTAACAGCGGGATCTGCTCAGGGTCCAAAATACATCACATTCCACCATGCAGGCTAATTACAACAATATCAGAGAGCTTGAAGGAATTTATTATAATCAAAGTGCTGCTTACATGTTTCAGGGGAAAAATCGTTTGAGGTCGTCACCACTCCAGGTGAGATTCAGGGTCTCGCCCTCTACATTTTGGAGTCGGTAGCCCCCTGACCCCAAGGCTACCTTTACAATGAATGGTCCCTCCCAGCTGGTATTGAGCTTCCCTGCGGATGATGACCTCCCTGCCTCATCTACTTTCTTCAGCACCAAGTCCCCCTATACGAACTGCTTGACCCTGACATGCTTGTCAAAGTACTTGGCCATTCTTCTTTTCACCTCCTCCTGTCGGATAGCGGAAAGATCTCTTACCTCTTCCACCATGTCAAGGGAAAGCCTCAGTTCCTCCTCATTTTCTGCTTGCCATTCCTCACGGCCTTCCTTCGCCGCCCTGACTCGCGGTGTTTGGACTTCAAATTCAATGGGGAGCACTGCCTCGCACCCGTGGGAGAGTTTGAAGGGGGTCTCCCCTGTAGCTGTGTTGGGGGTGGTCCTCAGGGCCCAAAGAACCGCGGGAAGCTGCTCCACCCAGCTCCCTTTCAGGTTCTCCACCTTCTTTTTGAGGAGGTTGACGATGATCTTGTTTGCGGCCTCCACCTGCCCGTTACTCCTGGGGTGATGGACCGAGGCAAACCTGATGTCGATCCCAAGCTGTTCGCAGAAGCTGCTGAACTCGGCACTGGAGAACTGGGGCCCGTTGTCCGTGACGATGGCCTGCGGCAGCCCATGGGGACAGATGATCTCCCCCCAAACAAAATTCTTGATCACCTGGGAGGTCACCTTGGCCAACGCCTTCACCTCCATCCATTTTGAGAAGTAGTCAATCATCACTAGGAGGAACCTTCTCTGGCCGCTGGCTTGGGGGAACGGCCCAACCAAATCCATTCCCCAAATTGCGAAGGGCCATGGGGCCGTGATACTTCGGAGCCGCTGGGCCGGCTGCAGCTGGAGAGGGGCAAACAGCTGGCACTTGTGACATCTTCTTGCGAACTCTGCAGCGTCTCGGCCTAGGGTGGGCCAGAAATAACCTTTCCTGACTATCCTCCCTTCCAGGGTCTGACTCCCGGAGTGACTCCCACATTCCCCGGAGTGGACTTCCTCCAAGATCCTTCGCGCTTCTTCCTCGGTTACGCAGCGGGCTAGCATCCCTGAGAGGGTCTTCCTGTATATCTGCCCGTCCTGGAGGAGGTAGTATGTTGACTTGTGCCTCAGCTTCATCTTGTCTACCCCCTCCGGATACTCTCCTGTGGAGAGAAAAACCACCACTGGATCCATCCATGAAGCTTGTTGATCGATTTCCATGAGCTCTCCTTCTTCGATGGAGGGGCGGAATAGGTCGGTGATGGTGCCCCCCACCTGGCGACCATGCTGAGCCAACTGATCGGCCTGTTCATTCTCTTCCCTGGGCACATGTCGGATGGTGAAAGTTTGAAAAGTGCCAATGATCCCCTTTACTTTGGCCAAGTATGCTCGCAGGGTGGGCTCCCTTGCCTCGAACTCCCCGTTGATTTGGGAGGCTACTACCAGGGAGTCTGTGAGGACCTCCACATCCGACACTCCAAGCTCCCTGGCCAGGCGAAGCCCTGCTATCACGGCCTCGTACTCGGCCTGGTTGTTGGTAAGGGGAAAGTGTACCACCACAGTCTGCTCGATTCGGGTCCCTTGAGAGCTTTCTAGGATCACCCCTACCCCTAGGGAATGCCTTCCCGAGGCTCCATCCACCCTCACCTTCCAAGGGGCCGGGCGAGTGAGCTCTTCCTCCGCCACTTCAACCACGTAGTCAGCAAGAAAGTTGGCCATTGCCTGGGCTTTGATCGAGAGCCGCGGAACGAAGGAGACATTGAACTCGCTCATCTCCACCGACCACTTAGCCAACCTGCCTGAATGCTCCACCCCCTCGAAGATGTTACAGAGGGGGTGGTCAGTCACCACTCGGATTGAGTGTGCCTGGAAGTAAGGTCGCAGCCTCCGAGCCGAGATGATCAGTGCGAAGGCTAGCTTTTCTAAAATCAGATACCTGAGCTCGGCCTTCTTTAGGACCCGGCTCACGTAATAAACTGGGAGCTGCCTCTTCCCCTCTTCACGAACTAGGACCGAGCTCAAGGCCTCCGTCCCGACCCCCAGATATAAGAACAGGTCCTCCCCCTCCTTCGGCCCTTGGAGTAGCGGAGCTTGTGTCAACTGCACCTTGAGGGCCTGGAATGCCTCTTCACACCCCTAGGTCCATTCAAACCTCTGACCTCCCCTTAGCGTTTTGAAGAAGGGGGAGCACTTTTCTCCTGCCCGTGTAAGGAAGCGACTCAGCCCTGCTAGCTTCCCTATCAGTCGCTGGACCTCCTTTGCGTTCCGCGGGGATCCCAATTCCAAGATTGCCCGGACCTTATATGGATTCGGCTCGACCCCCGTGGGGGTGAGGAGGTGCCCCAAGAACTTCCCCCTGCTGGCCCCAAAGACACATTTTAGAGGGTTCAATCGCATCTTGTATTTGCGCAGGGTGGTGAAGGTCTCCTCCAAGTCCCGGAGGTGGGAGTCCACATCCTGGCTCTTGATCATAAGGTCATCTACATACACCTCCAAATTCCTTCCCCTTTGCTCCTTGAAGACCCTGTCCATCATTTTCTGGTAGGTAGCCCCAGCATTCTTCAGCCCAAAGGGCATCATCTTGTAGCAGTAGCATCCATCCCCTATGATGAACGAGACATCCTTGATGTCTGGGGGGTGCATCCTGATCTGATGGTAACCTGAAAAAGCATCCAAAAAACTCATTACAAAAAAACCGACGGTTGAGTCAACCAGCGCGTCGATCCGAGGCAAGGGATAACAATCCTTAGGACAAGCTTTATTAAGTAAGGAAAAGTCGATACACATCCTCCATCGGCCATCCCCTTTTTTAACCATAACCACGTTGGAGACCCAGCCGGTGTACTGAATCTCAGACACGAAGCCGGCATTGAGGAGCTTCGCCACCTCCTCCCGGATGGGCTCCGCCAGCTTGTCCGCAGTGGACCTCTTTTTCTACTGAACGGGGCGTGTTCCCGGGTCCAGGTTGAGGCGGTGGCAAGCCACATCCGCATCAACCCCCGGCATCTCCGCGGCATTCCAGGCGAAGATGTCCACATTCTTCTGGATGCACTCCAGCATCCTGCCTTGGTCCTCCGGGATCAGCCCCCCGCTGACGCGGATCTTCTCCATCCTTCCTCCCCGGGTGAGCACTTCCAGCTCCACCACTTCCTCTACTGCCTCCAGCCTGGATAGCTCCCCCCATCCCTCTACATCCCCTTCCTCCGGAATGGGGACCTCTACCTCCATCTCTCCTCCCACGACCCTCACCTCGGTCACCTCCTCCAGATCTCCTCCTGCCGCCTCCTCTGCGCAGTCCTTCATTCCCAGCTCCTCCCCTCCTGCTTCCTACTCGACCTCCTCCATCCTTCGCCCAATCTCCTCGGCTCCCTCCTGCCAGGAGATGGTATTCACCGCAGTGACATAACACTCCCGCGCCACCTTCGGGTCTCCCCTAACCCTGACTTGGACCCCCTCGGCGTTGAACTTCAGGCATTGATGAAAAGATACGAGGACGTAGCGGAAGGCGCTGATCAGGGGCCTCCGAAAGATGGCGCTGTAGCTGCTGGGGGCGTCCACAATGACGAACTTGCAGTTTCGGGACTTCCCCCCCAAGGTGACATGGAGTCCAACTCCTCCTTCTACTTCCTTCCTCTCTCCTGAAAACCCGAACAGGGGGCCATCCGAGGCCAGCACCCTTCTTGCCTCCACCTTCATCGCATCGAACGCCTTTTTGAAGACGATGTTGACGGAACTCCCGTTGTCCACGAGGATCCGAGAGACAGTGAAGTTCTCGATGGCCGCCTTGATGACCAGCGCATCGCAGAACGGATCCTCGTGGTCTGGTATATCACTCCTGGAGAAGGTGATCCTTTCCTCCGGTGGTGGGATTTGGGATGTAGAGGCGACGCTCCGCCGGTACATGGTGTGGAGACTGGCCTTGCGGGAGGCCTCGATCCCTACTCCCTCGTGGATCACCCCGATTCCCCCTCGGGTCCCCACATCCACCCGATCTTCGCACCGATCCTCCTCCGCCCGAGGCAGGACCTCCTCAATCCTCACTTCCTGTCTCCCTTGCTGCTGCTGCTGCTCCCTATTCCCCCTCATCTCTAGGAACTCCGGACAGGTGGCCGTCGCATGCCCCTCTTCCTGATGGAAGTCGCAATAGGGCAGCTCCACCCTGACCTCTCTTCTCCTCCTCCTCCTCCACACTCCTCTCCTGGCCCCCAAGGCTATGGCCATGGCCTCTTCTTGATCGGGGAGCCGGGGCCTCTGGCCCTGCCTCCAGCCCTGGGAGTGGAATTGGTCTTGCCTCCCCTGAAAATGACCCCTTCCGAAGTTCCCTCTCTGTGGTCCCTGCCCCTGCCACTCAGGCCTCTAGCCCAACATACGGTCGGGCTCCTGACATCCCCACCCCGGCTGCTGCGGCCCTTGGAGCTGCCTCTGCTCTCTCTGCCTGGACTCCCCTCTTCTCTCCTCCTGTCCTCTTCCTCCCTTTGACTCCCTCTCTTCCTCTGTGGCCCACCTGGCCAACTTCCTTGCAAACTCCGGGTTTGACACCTCCCCGTCAACCTCGCTCGCCGCCCTTTCCATCAACTCCTCATAGGAGAGGGGAGGAACTCTTTTCAGCTCCATTCGGAAGAATCCCTGCTGCGGGCCCAGGGTAAAGGCCATCATCAGACTATGACCCGGCATCTCCTGGACCTGAGTAACCTCCTCCTGAAATCGGTCCACGTAGCTCCCCAATGTCTCGTTCACCCCCTGCTTAATGTGAAACAAAGACTCAGACTCCTTCTTCCTCTTCTTCGAGGTGGTGAATCTCAGCATGAATCCCCGGCGCAGGTCCTCGAAGCAGTAGATGGAGCTGGCCGGTAGCTGGTGGAACCACTCTCTCGCCTTTTCCCGGAGTGTGATGGCAAAGAGCCGGCACTTGAATCCATCCGACATCTGACGGATGGAGACCACGTCCTCGAACCATTGGACATACTGGACCGGGTCTCCCTTCCCAGTGTAATAGGACATCTCGGGCTCCCTGAACCCATCTGGAACTAGAGCTGAAGAGACCAGCTTGCTGAAAGGGCTCTCTCCCCCCACTGGGCGAGCTGGCGAGTCTCGCGAGCCCAGCTCGTCGAAGCGACCTCGGCCTGCCGAGCCGGGGAAGAGCTCGCGCCCGGGGAGCTCGCACCCTCTGCCTTCCTCGGCCACTTCCTTCCCAGCTCGCCTGTCGGGAGTGTCCTCGCCCAATAAGGGGGCAGCCGCGATCTGGATTGCCGGAGTCGAGCACTCAGCCCGCGTGCCAAGTGCGAACTTGACCAGAGTCAGCACCTCATTCCTGAAGTCTTCAAACATTCCCACCATTGCGAGAGGCGGGGGGGGGGGCGGCGAGCTCGGCCTGTCGGATCCTTGTCCCGTCATTGAGCTCGCGGGCGCTTTTCTACACTGACCACTGTCCACGCTCACCGCACCAAAATGTTGAAACTGGAACCCGGCTTCCTGTGGAGCTCGCCCTTGGGGAAAGGGGTGGTCTCGCGCCTACTTCGCTCCTGCAAGAAAAAACAACAAAGCAAGGAGAAACAGACCCAAGGGCTCGGCAGGGAGGTCCCACCACAAACTCGGAAGATCTCAGAGCGCTTCCACTCCTTAGACAGAGGCCGAGCTAAGGTACCCTCAGAAAGTACTTGAAGATTTTGTGGAGAAGAGCACAGGAAGAACCTGCTTTCTGGGGTACCCCTTGGGTCCTATTTATAGCTTTTGAAATCCGGACTGCCAATAAACAAATTAACTGACCTGAAATTACCAGAAAACCCTCGGCTGGGTCTGCCAACAGGCAAACTCCGCTGTTTTGAGGGTCTATGGGCAGACCAGCAGGGGTAAAACAGTAAAAAGTACCTCTGACACCCTGGCAAGCTGGGAGCTCTGGCCACCTCGGCATGTACTGCTCGCCTACCGATGCCGAGCTCCACTGTGAGGACGCGAGCTGTGGCTCGCCTGGCGAACGCCGAGCTCTGGGGTCACCGATCATCGATCTCTAGTCGACGCTTGCCGAGCTCAGCCTCGCCCATGCCGCTGCCGAGCTCGCCTGCTGCTCCTAGCCTGATCTGCTCGCCCCCTGGTGACCTTGCTCGCCGGACACGGGGTTTTACAAGTATAGAGGGAGTTTATGAAAGAATTTATTAAGCTAGTGTCACGGCTTGAAATAGGCACAATGGCCTTAGAGAGATCTTCAGATTGCTGGACTGCAGTGTGCTAGACTAGAAGACAGGTGAAATAAGCAGAATCAAACACTGATAACAGTGACCTGACGTCCACTGTGATAACTGCAACTGGAGGTATTGAAGCTTGGACTGAAGATACAGCAGCAGCAGGCAATCTTTGAACTTCATGAGGCATCTCCCCCTGCCTAGATTCAGTAGTAACTGGATCAAGGCACCCATAAGAAGGGATTGCCTGAGAAGGAATGAGAGAGGAGAGCCTGACAGACAGTTCTTGAACTGTTTTTATAAGTGGAGCCAAGGAGGTCTCCATCAAGAGTGATAGCCTGGGAGCTATCAGCTCATAGAGCCTGTCTGCAAGGGCTGGAAGATCTACATGCTCAAGAGGGACTTGAGCAGAGGTAGAGATTGAAGGTGGAGCAGCAGGAGATGTGGGTGGAGAACTTGTGGATGGTGGAAATGAAAGTTGAGATATGGGAATTGTGGAAATGGAAGATAATGGAATGGAAATAGAAGGTGTGAAGGATGGTTGTTCAATGATATCTTAAAGTAGTTGTTGATATGAGGTGGATGAAGATGGTTGCTCAGCAGGGGCTGAGAGAGAATCATCCATAAAGGAATCATCTATAATATTGAAAGATGGAATGTGGGATGATGAGTCAATCTCTAGGTGTGGGTTTTGATGTAGAGGATGGAAAATTTCTTCTGTGAGATGTGGATTTGGAGAAGGAATTGAGGTTGGAGAGGGGGTGGAGATTATGATGGTGGATGTGACTGAGGTAGAGGAAACAGGAGGTGGAGGAGGAGGAGAAGCAGGCAAGTCTTCTTCAGGGGCAGAAACTTGAGGGGAAGTGACTGGAGCAGTCCTTGTGCCTGAAGTAGTACTTGCAGAGGGCCTGCTGGGCTTCATAATTTGCTTGTCCCACTTTCCAAACAGGGCACAGGTGAGCCTCTTGGAGGCATTGATGTGAATCCCATTTGAAACTAGCAGTGCAGGGCATCTGTTCTGAAGAAACAGCCCTAATATCCTTCCAAAATTAACAATGTTTTTGTTAATTTTCTTCTTAATCAAGTCAAAGAAGACTTCTCCCCAGTTCAGTTGTTTCTTATCCACTAGGGCACCCATCAAGCAGAGCTGATACTGGGATATGGTATCATGGGCTGACTGTTTGGCCAACAATACCTTCCCAACCACATCAGCTAGGAATCTGTACTCAACAGATAGATTTTTCTTCAGCAACTTGCTAGGGTTTGCATCTGAATGTCCCATTCTTTCAAGCAAATCAGAAAACTCATCTCCGGAAAGTTCAGCAGAGTCTTCTCCACATTTCAATTCAAAAATCTCTGTCAAGGCAGCAGGTGTTAGGGATACCTGTGTTCCTGAAATTGTTCCAATCACTGTATTCTGATCCTGATTGTGGGCAGTATACACCCATTCCTTGATCTCATCTACAGCTAATTTGATCCTGGTGTTCATGATGGTAACTAGCTGTTGTTCCTTGAAAAGTTCCAGAATATCTTTGAAAATTTGATCGCTGTTATTGAATGAGTCCATGTCGATGTCAAAACCTGCATCAAATTTTATCACAGCCAGGGTTGCAACTGAGACGGCCATTGATTCCTGCAAAAAACGAACAAACAACCGACCAAGTGTAGAGAAGTTTGGAGGGAAAAGAAAAAAATTTGCAGAGAGAATGAAGGCGCAAAAAGAGAACGACGGCCAAAAAAAGAGTTTATATTAGGGTTCGACGCAGAAAAGGAAAGATCGTTGAACTCAGTTCAACGATCTGGGCTTCTAAAAGAAACTGAAAGGTCATCAATAGCGTCGATCTCTGTTCGACGATATGGGAGAGCGTCGAGCTCCGTTCGACGATAGTTCAGAAAACAAAATCGTCAAGCTCCGCACGACGATCGCTGACCTGAAGATAGTTTAGCACTATCTGAGAAGCGCTGAACTCTGGTCGACGATTTCGGAAAGCGTCGATCTCCGTTCGACGATCGGGGGGAAAATCATCGAGCGCAGTTCAGAGACCAGAAACATACTCTAGACACTAGAAAAATTAAGATGTTTGCCTAGTCTTGGTCATTTTTAGAGTTTTAAAATCTTCGAACTTATTTTAGACTTCCTCCATCTAACATTCCTAACTGATTCAGGAAGAAAGTGTGTTTCTTTTCATCCAAGGGTTTGGTGAAAATATCTTCCCTTTGTAAATCAGTTGGGATACATTGAAGTTCAATTTTATTTTTCTCAGCATTATCCCTTAGAAAGTGATGCCTAATTTCTATATGTTTTGTCCTACTATGGAGGACTGGATTTTGTGCTATGGAAATAGCACTGGTATTATCACAAAATATTTTAGACTTCTCTAAGTTGTAGCCATAGTCTAGGAGTTGGTTTTGAATCCACAATATTTGTGAACAACAACTACCTGCAGCCATATATTCAGCTTCAGCGGTTGAAGTTGACACAGATGTTTGTTTCTTGCAAAACCAGGAGACAAGTCTGTCACTAAGAAACTGACTGGTTCCACTGGTGCTTTTCCTGTCAATTCTGCATCCAGCATAATCAGCATCAGAAAATCCAATTAAGTCAAATGCTGAATCTTTTGGATACCAGAGACCTAGATTTGGACAACTTTTTACATACCTGAGAATCCTTTTTACTAAGGTTAGGTATGACTCTCTAGGGCTCACTTGGAATCTAGCACATATGCATGTAGCAAACATTATGTCAGGTCTACTGCCTGTAAGGTACAATAAAGAGTCAATCATTGCTCTATATGTTGTCTGATCAACAGGTTTCCCAAGTTCATCAGCATCTAATACAGCATTAGTAGGCATAGGTGTTTTCATACATGATGCTTCAGACATACCAAATTTCTTAACCAATTCTTTTGCATACTTGGTTTGAGAAATAAATATGCCTTCAGCATGTTGTTTGATTTGCAATCCTAGAAAGAAGGATAGCTCACCCATGCTACTCATTTCAAATTTAAAATGCATTAGATTGGAGAACCTTCTGCACAAATTTGAATCAGTAGAAACAAAGATAATATCATCTACATAGATTTATACTAGTAGGGTATGAGACTTATGGGTTCTAATAAAAAGAGTTTGGTCTACTCTACCCCTTATAAACTCATTTTTCAGAAGAAAGCATGCTAGGGTCTCATACCATGCTCTAGGAGCTTGCTTTAGACCATATAATGTTTTATACAATTTGAAAACATAATCCGGATGAGTTGAAGAGATAAAACCGGGAGGTTGTCTGACATAGACTTCTTCTTTGATATCTCCATTGAGAAAAGCACTCTTTACATCCATCTGTATACTTTGAAACCTTTGTGTACTGCATATGCTAAGAAGATTCTTATGGCCTCCAACCTTGCAACTGGTGCAAAAGTCTGGTCATAGTCTATCCCTTCTTCTTGAGAGTACCCTTGAGAAATAAGCCTTGCCTTATTCCTTACAATGACTCCTTGATCATCCAATTTGTTTCTGAACACCCACTTTGTTCCAACAATGGAGTGATCCTTAGGCCTTGGTACTAGTTCCCAAACTTTGTTCCTTTCAAATTGATGCAACTCTTCTTGCATTGCAATGATCCAGTGTAGATCTTGCTCTGCATCTTGAATGGATTGAGGTTCAATTTGAGAAAGGAAGCAAGTGTGCATCAGGTTTTGGTTGACCTGATTTCTGGTTTGCACACCAGCTGAGATGTCTCCAATTACTTGGGAAATTGGATGGTCTCTTGATGTTACTAAATCAACAGGGGGTGTTGATTGTTCACCAACCTGTGTTGTTGTTTCCTCTTGTGGTACAACAACTGGCTCTTCAAGAGGTTTCTCTTCAAGATGTTGAATGTCTTCTTCATCTTCACTGCTTTCCTCTTTCTGAATAATTTGTAACTTGTCCAAGTCTTCAGCAAGAGAGTGTACCTGCAAAGGTTCTATGGTAGAAGTATTCTTCTCCTTGAAAGACATGTTAGATTCATCAAAAGATATATGAACAGATTCTTCAATTTTAAGGGTTGATTTATTATATATCCTATAAGCTTTACTGATCATGGAGTATCCCAGAAACACTCCTTCATCAGCTTTAGCTTGAAATTTTGCTAAATATTTGTTGTCATTATTATGAATATAGCAAATACAACCAAAAATTTTAAAGTAATCTACTTTAGGTTTCTTCCCTTTGAGTAATTCATAGAGAGTCTTGCCCTTCAGTTTATGTATTAAACTTCTATTCAACGCATAGTTGGAGGTGTTCACCGCCTCTGCCCAAAAAGATAGAGGAAGGTGAGCATCTGACAACAATGTAGTGGCAGATTCAATAAGGGTTCTATTTTTCTTTTAGTTACCTCATTTTGTTGAGGAGTTCTAGGAGCTGAGAAAGTGTGTCTGATCCCTTCATTCTGACAGAACTCTTACATAAGAAGAGAATCAAACTCTGTCCCATGATCACTTCTGATCAGGGCAATGTGAGTATTGAACTCAGTCTGTATGCATTTGAGAAACTTTGTCAAACACTTAAAGTTATCAGACTTCTTTCTTAGAAAGAACACCCATGTGAATCTAGAGAAGTCACCTACAAGCACTAAGGTGTAAGATTTCCCTCCTAAGCTTTGTACTGTAATGGGTCCAAAAAGATCCATGTGCAACAGATACAAAATCCTTGGTGAATCACTCTTATTAAGTGACTTGAAACTATTTTTGGTTTGCTTGCCTAATTGACAAGCCTTGCGGAGTCCTTCCTTCTTGTATGGGCCAGAAGGTAGTCCTCTAACAAGGTTGTCCTTGGATAGCCTAGCAATGGTTCTAAGGTTTATATGTCCTAGTCTCTTGTGTCATAGTTCATTTGGTCTACTAATAGAATTAAACAGGAAAATATCTACATTGGTTGAAAGAAAATCTACTAAATAGATGTTACCTTTCCTTTTACCTGTCAATATAGTTGTGTTGTCCTCTGATTTGATCTTGCATAAGGATTTGCTGAAAGTCACTTGGTAGCCTTCATCACATAGTTGACTGATGCTTATCAGGTTGAGCTTCAGTCCTTCCACATAGGCTACTTTCTTGAATGTGACTGTGCCAATATGGACTGCACCATATCCTTTTGTTAGTCTAAAGTTTGAATCACCAAATATGACTTTGGGTCCAAGCTTGGCTTTAAAGGATGTGAAGTTGTCCTTGCTTCCTGTCATGTGCTTGGAGCACCCACTATCCAAATACCATTGCTGGTTTGATGTTGGATAGGTCTTCACCTGCACATAAAGCAATTTACTTGTTTTTGACCCAGTTTACCTTGGTCCTAGGTAGATAACCTTTAAATTCAGAAATAAATGACATCCCTGGTTGACTCTTATAACCTTCAGGATGATATCTCCTTGGAGGTATTATCCATTCAGTATAAGGGTTAAAGCTTTGGGATGAAGGACCCCTAGGTTTGGATTTTGATTTACCCTTGAAAAAGTTTTCAAAGCTTTGATCTCTGCTCGACGATCGTTGATCTGAGTTCGACGATCTTGGGTCAGATCGTCGAGCTCCGTTCGAAGATCAACTATGACAGAGTTCAGGGTTTAGAGATCGTCGACCTGAGTTCGATGATTTTGCCTGAGATCGTTGATCTCCGTTCCGCGATCGTCTAGCTTCGTTCGACGATTTCTGTTGAACCTTGGTTTTCTTGGGTAAGTCAGAGTTTTTCATAGCTACCTCTACAACTCCCTTCCCTTTATCAGAGATAAACTTAATTAGGGTTGTTAGAACTATAGGTTGGCTGGATGAAGCACCCAAGCCCAGTGTACTATTGAATCTAGAGTTCACTGTGCTTGTGATGTCCATCAGCTTGATGCTTCTCCCATTAAGGGATTCTTTAAGCTTTTTGGCCTCTGATATCTCACTTTTCAGTGAAGCTATCTGTTCCCTACAGCACTCCAACTCCTCAGAGAGTTTGAGGTTTTCTGATTTTAAGGTACTGTGTTCAGATAATTGATTTCTGAGAGAAATGATTTCCTTCTCAGATTTTAATAAGTCTAAACATAGTGCTTTAAATTCATACTTAAAGTCCTCAGAATTAAAATCAAAAGAAATAATTACCTGGTCCTCTTCAATTTGAGTCTCTGATTCAGACTCTGATTCTTTTGCATCAGAATTGTGTTGTGAGGCATTGATAGCCATCATGCAGAATTCCTTTTCTTCAGCATCAACATCATCATGTAACACCCCCTATCTGTCACATAGCATATAGCAGTAGGTCAGGCCGGGGCCCGACGCCATATACCACAAACAGACCGGGTGGTTACTTATGGAAACCATCCAACCAATCTCAACGTCCTACACAGAGCATTCTAGCGGAAGTAGTTTATAAAAGTTGCATTAAAGAACCCAGCACTAAAGCATGAATGTCCACTAAACCAAAATAGGAATGTATTACAAATACAACTGTTAGCCTTAAGGCCTTACAAAATGTTTCACTTGATATTACATGATTTACAAACCACGGCACGCAGGCCGGTCATACATGAATAAAAATAGTAAACACTTCCAAATAGGCCTTCGAGGGTCGGCTTCGCACTTGGGCTTTAGCCCGCTATTGACCGCATGGTCCAGCAGCACCTGCAAGCAACATAACCACCGCACGGTGACAAACAAAAAGGCAACGATCAGCAATGCTGACCAAATTATAACGATTCCGCCCCCAACTCGGGGCGGCAATGCTCCTTCCCTGCAATTTTATTAGCGCAAGCGAGTAATATAATAGTATTCATTTCATCACAGGCGTAGGCTCACACGGCCACACACCCCGTGCACTCAGGGCACATTCTCGGTGAACCGGTCGATGTCACATCAGTTAAAGACATGGACATTCCGGACGCACCACCGCCACTTGGACGGCCAAACATATGAGCAATTTGTCTTCCTGTCATGGGTCACGTCAATTTAAGCCATGGACCGCCGAAGACTCTCATCTATGTCAACGGCAAGTGCCACGTAACCTTAGGTCTCTTTAACCCGAACGACATAGATATGGGTACGGTTCCATCTAACCCGTGCTCACGTCGCAACGACAATTTAAGCCATTTGCGCAGGTCAAACTTCTCCCGAGTCCCACTTTCGTCACACAGTTTCACATAACTCGGTTATGTTCAAGTTGGCTCTCAGGCCTCCATGTTGGCAGGATCACGCATTCGCCCAGTTTTCCGGGTGCACCTTAGGGTTAATCCCCAAGATTCCCTGTTGCAATCTACCGCGTAGAAAACCCGAAAATCACCCAATCGCACGGAGTCTTCTCCGGCATTTATGCAATGCAACATCACCGATCCGGACAAACATGTCCGGGTAGGCTTCACACATCATGCCTATGTCCGTTCTCGCTTACGGACTCTAACAACGGATACTATTCATGTTTACCCGTAGGAACGCCTCTAACTCACTGCAAACTCGCGAGAGCGGGCTTCCCATGCAAAAGAAGGAGAGCTATTCATGCTCAAGAAGAGAATCGTTACCCTTGCGTTCCTCTTTGGCGCCATTGAAAAGTAATCGGATGAAAAGCACCGCACTAGCTTTGCCTCCGTGGAGCAGGAGTCGGCTCGCGATTCGGAGCTCCGAAGCTCCTCCAATGGCGGGATCTAGCTCCTTCTTCCTCCCTTGGCTCTCCTCTCTCTCTAAGGATTTAGAAAGAGAACACTTAAGAAAAGTGAGGGTTTTGGAAGCCCAAACTCGGGTATATCCCTTCAGGAACAACCCCCAGCCATTGGATCTCAAAATAAGGAAACGAACGACTTTGATTCGGGGCTGAAATGCCCAATCTGGACCGAACACGGCCTGGCACACGCCCGTGTCCAGGGCCGTGTGCCTCATTCGCCGTCAAAATCGAATCGCCTGGAACCTCACACGGGTATCGAACATGCCCGTGTTCGAGCTGACACGCCCGTGTTCCGCCGGACACGGCCGTGTGGCCGGCCGTGTACCCCATGATTTTTCCCCAAAATTAACCCAAGCACTGCACGGGTTCTAGGACACGCCCGTGTCCCTACCCGTGTCACCTTGACATGCCTGGGCTCCAAGCCGTGTACACGGTCTCGACACTCGACACTTCATCGAGCGAAGATCGTCGACCTGATGACACGGCCTTGGACACGCCCGTGTCCTAGGCCGTGTGCCTTATCTCGACGATCGTCGAGAAAATCTCGTCGACTCCTCGGGACGATCGTCGAGACAGGTCGACACGCCCTGCGACACGCCCGTGTCGCAGGCTGTGTGCCTTGTCTCGACGAATCGTCGAGATAATCTCGTCGACTCCGCGGCTAAGTGTCGACACGGGTCGACACGCCCTGGGACACGCCCGTGTCCCAGGCCGTGTGCCTGCAGCCAGAACCCAAACTGGCCCAAAACGTCCCCCTTTGCTCCCTTTGAGTTTCGGGGCGTTACAACTCTACCCCTCTTAAAAGAATTTCGTCCACGAAATTACATAAAGGAAAGACATGTACAAAACCAAAATTTGTACCTGAGCGGAACAACTCCGGATACTCGTCAAGCATAGTCTGCTCTCGCTCCCAAGAGAGCTCCTCACGACCGCAATTGTCCCACCGGACCTTGACCATCCTGATCTCTTTATTGCGTAGCCGCTTTACCTCCGAGTCCTCGATTCTCCCGGGCTTGACCTTTATCATTAGCCCACTATCCACCGGCACTTGATCAACCGCGATCACTTGCGTAGGCTCCTGCACCGCCTTCCGAAGCACCGAAATATGGAATACATCATGTAAACCACTAAGCTCCACTTAAAGCTTCAACCGATAGGCCGCTTCACCAACTCGCTCCAGAACCTCAAACGGTCCAAGGTACCTCGGGCTTAGCTTTTTCCATCGTCTCACCCGCGAGACACCCTTGAACGGCTTGATCTTTAAGTATACATAATCGCCCACAGCGAACTCCACATTCCTGTGCTTGGCATTATAGTACTTTGCTTTCCGGTCCTGAGCGATAAGCAACCTCTCCCGAATGGTTCTCACCAAAGAAATAGCATCCTCCACTTCCGATCGCTTATACAACTTTGACTCACCCGTTTCTAACCAAGACAACGGCGTGCGACATTTTCTACCATATAGGGCCTCGAAAGGCGTCATCTGAATACTCGCTTGGTAGCTATTGTTGTATGCGAACTCCACCAAATAAAGGTGGTCTTCCCATTGCTTTCCAAAATCCAAGACACACATGCGAAGCATGTCTTCCATGGTTCTATTGACCCTCTCGGTTTGCCCATCCGTTTGTGGCTGGAAGGCTGTGCTGAACTTCAGCTTTGTTCCCAACATTTGCTGCACCATCCTCCAATCATTGGACGTGAACTGCCCATCTCGTTCACTCACGATGCTGCGGGGCACACCATGAAGCCATACTATGTTATCCACATAAAGCTTTGCCTGTTTCTCCACCGGATCATCCTTCCTATGCGGAATAAAATGTGACACCTTCGTTAATCGATCCACGATCACCCAAATGACATCGTTCCCCTTTTTGCGACCTTGGCAAACCGTGCACAAAGTCCATAGAGATGTCGTCAAATTTCCACCCCGGAATAGGCAAGGACTTAAGAAATCCTCCCGGCTTTTGGCACTCCGCCTTCACCAAGGCGCAAGTTTGGCACTTCGCTACGTATAGCGTCACATCCTTCTTCAAACCCGGCCACCAAAACAGTTTCTTTACATCGCGGTACATCTTCGTGCTCCCCGGGTGAATCGAGTACTTGGTATGGTGTGCCTCGTACAACAATTCCACCCGCAAATTACCCACACAAGGGACGCACAGACGACCGTCTTTCCACAGCAATCCGTCCTCCACAATGAATTGGGAATTTGACCCATCCAGAGCCTCTATCATGAACTGCTTCATATGAGCATCCATATCCAAAGCCTGCTGAATCCGATCAGCCAGGTCATATTGGACTTCAGTCCAATTCAGAACTGCTTCAGCACTTGCTTGCTTATCCACACAAGCAATCTCCAATGCCTCCAACTCCCGCATCAAACGCTCATCATGCACCGATAGTCAATTGGCTTGAGCTGGGGCTTGGCGACTCAACGCGGCTGCGACCGCACTCCCTTTACCAGGCACATAGTGGATCTTGAATGTATAGTCACCCAAGAACTCCATCCATCTATGCTACCGCATTTTCAGCTCCTTCTGATTAATCAGATACTTCGCGCTCTTACGACCGGCGTAGAGATCCATTTTTCCCATCGTACAAAATTATGCCTCCACAGCTTCAAGGCAAAACTCACGGCCACTAACAACAAGTCATGGACCGGATAGTTCCTCTCGTGCACTTTTGGCTGTCTCATGCCATAAGCTATTACACTTCCGTGTTGTAGTAGCACGCAACCCGAACCGCTGCCTGAAGCATTGTTATTAACTCCCATAGCCTCCGGGTCCACTCGGCGAAGTCAGCGCAAGCGGCGTGGTCAACCGACATTACAACTCCTCAAAAGCTCGCGCGCACTTCGGCGTCCAAAAGAACTTCTGCTCCTTCCTCGTCAAAGTAGTGAGGGGTAACGCTATCCGCGAGAAGTTCTCCACGAAGCGCCTGTGATAGCCGGCAAGCCCCAGAGAGCTCTGGACTCCCGCTATCGTAGAAAGTTCAGGCCACTCCCGTATCGCAACCATCTTCATCGGATCCACCGCAATACCTTCCTCACTCTGCAAGTTCACCAAAACGTCGTTGATGAATACGTTCGCAAAATGGTCCAAGTACTCACTGAAGGTCCTGTTCATCGCATCCATGAACACTAACGGCGCATTGGTCAGCCAAAACGGCATGTCCGTAAACTCGCAATGCCCGTATCTTGCACTGAACGTTATCTTAGGGATATCACTCTCCCTTATCTAATTTAGAGTATGTCGTCGACCCGAACAACCGATCAAGAATATCATCGATCCTGGGGATCGGGTACTTGTTCTTTTCCGTTAACTTGTTGAGCTCCCAATAATCCATACATAGCCTCAAGCTACCTTCTTTTTATTTAAGAGGGTCGGTGCGCTCCAAGGAGAAGGACTTGGACGCACCTACCCTTGCTCCAACAACTTTTAGAAGTTGCACCTTCAGCTCCGCCATTTCCTTAGGTGCTAGCCGATATGGAGAGCGTGACACAGGCTTTGCACCCGGTACTAGCTCAAACATGAAATCTATCTCCCGTCGAGGCGGGACTCCAGGAAGATCTCTAGGGAACACATCAGGGTACTTCGATACCACTGAACTGTTAACCAACACGGGCTTCGACTTTGTAATCTCCACTGGTGTACAGAACAGCTCTACACCAGCACAAACCGCCTTCACCTCCTGAAGAGCAAACACCAACATCTTGCTCGACCTCTTCGAGCTCGTATGGGTCGTCTTACGACTTGCTCCCAGCTTGAATTCCTTGCTACCGCAATCTATATAGGCTTACTGCTCCGACAGTCAGTCCATGCCAACTATAACGTCCACCAACGGGAGTAACGATGCTTGCAGATCGTACTCCTGATTACCAATCCAAAACTAAGCGCAATAAATTCTACTTGCGCACAATGAGCGCAATTGGACTATAACGTATCCAATTTGTCTCTTACCATCGAAGGAGGTACTCCGACGCACAATATAATTCCTAATAAAGGAACGCGAAGCTCCCTAAACGAACGGTGCTCTCGCAGATAAAGTAAAGTCGCAGCAAAGCTTAGCACAAATAGTTCTAAGCTAACATGCACAAGGGCGACAAGTATTTAAGGCAAAACTATCTTTAAACCATACCTGTCGTCACGACGGCGTGCTTCCTCCAGGGTTTTAGGCACTCACGGGCATAATGCCCTGGCTCCCCACAGTTATAACATGCTCCCGGGGTTTGGCTTGTAGTTGCCCCCGAAGCTCTGAAAGGAGGGACTAGACCCAAAGTCCTAGCCTTCTTGCACCACTTTCGATATACAGACTTTGAGGTGTTCGACACTTTGAATGCCGCTTTCTTTGCACTAACGTCCTTGACTGCTCCTGAGCTAGCTTTCTTACCCTTCTGAGCACCATTCCAACAGTCTCGGGCAAAGTGCCCTTTCTTTCCACAAGTAAAACATGTGTAAGTAGTTTTGCTAGTCGATGTTATAGCCTCTTTGTCCAGCACTCCAACGGATGCAACTCTTATGGGGCTTGCATAGTTCGATACCGTGGGCGCTGGCATCGGGAGAGTCTTCCTCAAATCTGCCTCCAAAGATCTAGCTGATTCCACCAAGGCTCGGAATCCCAATAACTTTGGTCCTAGCAGTAGGACTCGTAACTCGGCGTGTAGGCCATTATAGAATCTATCGACTGTAACTTGCTCATTATCCAACTCAAAGCATGGGTAGCAACTTATCATAAGAAATGCTTGCAAATATTCCTCAACTGTGTGCGCTCCCTGCCCTAAATGCATATTCAGTTGCTGCCCCAATGGTCTACCAAAGGTCGTCTGCTGCATCACGCACACCGGCGTTGCAGCCACAACAGGGGCGCAGGGTTGTACATTTCCTCCAAGCTGTGCACCCGTCACAGCGAAAACCGCTTCTACGATCCTTCTAACGGTTTCATACGAATGAGGAGTCTCAAACACCTCACCGGGTGCACTATGCTCCTCAGAAACCGGACATTCTGGCGGTCCAGTACCGCTTCTGGTCACCTATAGTGGTACAAAACACCGTTAAGCGACCAAATAAAATTGCGAACAGCAATTATAGGAACACACAGGTTCCTCAAACACGTGTATTTTCATTCCTAAGTGGACATTCATGGGTTCTTTTACCGTTATAACGATGACGCACACAATGTGCTCACCACCCCTTAAAAAGAATTCGCCCACGAATTCGTCCTAAGTCCGACCAAAACCAGTAGTCTGATACCAAATTGTAACACCCCCTATCCATCGCATAGCATATAGCAGTAGGTCCGGCCGGGGCCCGACGCCATATACCACAGACAGACCGGGTGGTTACTTATGGAAACCATCCAACCAATCTCAACATCCTACACAGAGCATTCTAGCAGAAGCAGTTTATAAAAGTTGCATTAAAGAACCCAGCACTAAAGCATGAATGTCCACTAAACCAAAATAGGAATGTATTACAAATACAACCGTTAGCCTTAAGGCCTTACAAAATGTTTCACTTGATATTACATGATTTACAAACCACGGCACGCAGGTCGGTCATACATGAATAAAAACAGTAAACACTTCTAAATAGGCCTTCGAGGGCCGGCTTCGCACTTGGGCTTTAGCCCGCTATTGACCGCATGATCCAGCAACACCTGCAAGCAACATAACCACCGCACGGTGACAAACAAAAAGGCAACGGTCAGCAATGCTGACCAAATTATAACGATTCCGCCCCCAACTCGGGGCGGCAATGCTCCTTCCCTGCAATTTTATTAGCGCAAGCGAGTAATATAATAGTATTCGTTTCATCACAGGCGTAGGCTCACACGGCCACACACCCCGTGCACTCAGGGCACATTCTCGGTGAATCGGTCGATGTCACGTCAGTTAAAGCCATGGACATTCCGGACGCACCACCGCCACTTGGACGGCCAAACATATGAGCAATTTGTCTTCCCGGCATGGGTCATGTCAATTTAAGCCATGGAACGCCGAAGACTCTCATCTATGCCAACGGCAAGTGCCACGTAACCTTAGGTCTCTTTAACCCGAACGACATAGATATGGGTACGGTTCCATCTAACCCGTGCTCACGTCGCAACGACAATTTAAGCCATTTGCGCAGGTCAAACTTCTCCCGAGTCCCACTTTCGTCACACAGTTTCACATAACTTGGTTATGTTCAAGTTGGCTCTCAGGCCTCCATGTTGGCAGGATCACGCATCCGCCCAGTTTTCCGGGTGCACCTTAGGGTTAATCCCCAAGATTCCCTGTTGCAATCTACCGCGTAGAAAACCCGAAAATCACCCAATCGCACGGAGTCTTCTCCGGCATTTATGCAATGCAACATCACCGATCCGGACCAACATGTCCGGGTAGGCTTCACACATCATGTCTATGTCCGTTCTCGCTTACGGACTCTAACAACGGGGACTATTCATGTCTACCCGTAGGAACGCCTCTAACTCACCGCAAACTCGCGAGAGCGGGCTTCCTATGCAAAAGAAGGAGAGTTATTCATGCTCAAGAAGAGAATCGTTACCCTTGCGTTCCTCTTTGGCGACATTGAAAAGTAATCGGATGAAAAGCACCGCACTAGCTTTGCCTCCGTGGATCCGGAGTCGGCTCGCGATTCGGAGCTCCGAAGCTCCTCCAATGGCGGGATCTAGCTCCTTCTTCCTCCCTTGGCTCTACTCTCTCTCTAAGGATTTAGAAAGAGAACACTTAAGAAAAGTGAGGGTTTTGGAAGCCCAAACCCTGGTATATCCCTTCAGGAACAACCCCCAGCCGTTGGATCTCAAAATAAGGAAACGAACGGCTTTGATTCGGGGCTGAAATGCCCAATCTGGACCGAACATGGCCTGGCACACGCCCGTGTCCAGGGCCGTGTGCCTCATTCGCCATCAAAATTGAATCACCTGGAACCTCACACGGGTATCGAATACGCCCGTGTTCGAGCTGACACGCCCGTGTTCCGCCAGACACGGTCGTGTGGCCGGCCGTGTACCCCATGATTTTTCCCCAAAATCAACCTGAGCACTGCACGGGTTCTAGGACACGCCCGTGTCCCTACCCGTGTCACCTTGACACGCCTGGGCTCCAAGCCGTGTACACGGTCTCGACACTCGACACTTCACCGAGCGAAGATCGTCGACCTGATGACACGGCCTTGGACACGCCCGTGTCCTAGGCCGTGTGCCTTGTCTCGACGATCGTTGAGAAAATCTCGTAGACTCCCCGGGACGATCGTCGAGACAGGTCGACACGCCCTGCGACATGCCCGTGTCGCAGGCCGTGTACCTTGTCTCGACGAATCGTCGAGAGAATCTCGTCGACTCCGCGGCTAAGTGTCGACACGGGTCGACACGCCCGTGTCCCAGGCCGTGTGCCTGCAGCTAGAACCCAAACTGGCCCAAAACGTCCCCCTTTGCTCCCTTTGAGTTTCGGAGCGTTACACATCATCACTTGAGCTTGATGAAACTTCTGATTCTTCTTCTGTCTCACTCCAAGTTTCAGCAACAAATCCCTTCCTTGTGTGTTTGTTCTTGCTGGAGGAGGGTTTGTCATTGCTGTTCTTCTTGAAGTCCTTGTCTTTTCTTCTTTCTTTCCTGTCCTTTTTGTCCTTGTTTTTGTTTTCTGGACAGTCAGGCACAATGTGGCCTGGTTTCCTGCAACCAAAACAGATAATCTCTTTGTTATTTGATTTATCATACCTTGGCTTGTCATGCTCCTTGTATGATCTTTTCCTGAAGTCCTTTCTGGCCATTTTGTAAAATCATTTGGCCAGTAGACTTAGCAATTCCTCATTGCCTGTGACCTTGTCTTCAGGCTGATCTTCATTGGCTTTGAAGGCTATTGACTTCTCTTTTCTTGTGGCTGGTGAGGCAGCCTTCTGTTCTTCTTCTCTATTTTTGATGAGCAGCTCATAAGACTTGAGCTTGCCCAAGAGAGCTTCAGTGGTGATCTCATTGAGACTTCTGGCATCCTTGATTGCCAGATCCTTGAGTCCCAAGTGCTTGGGAAGAACATTAGGATTTTATCATTTAGCTCAGTCAAGGAGATCTCTTTGTCCAAAGTTTTCAGCTCATTGACTATGAGACTGAGTCTGTTATACATATCTGCTACTGACTCAGCTTCTCCTTTCTTGAAATTCTCATATTTGGTTATGAGGTGAGATCTTCTGTCTTTTCTCTCATTAGCAGATCCTGAGACTATTTCAGATAGCTTGTACCAGATGTCCTTTGCTGAGTTGCATTCAGCTACTTTTTGGAAAATTTCATCAGATATAGTCTGGGCTAGAATGTTCATAGCCTTTGCATCAGCCAATTTCCATTTCTTTATTTCTGCATCTGTCCCTGAAGGAGGTGGAACAACACTTGTTCTTGTATTCTCTGGAGGTCTTGGACACACTGTCAAAACAGAATTGAAAATGTCCTCATCAATAGAATTCATGTACAGTCTAATCCTTGCCTTCCAAAGTGCAAACTTAGATAGATTGCACACTGGAGGTCTGGTGCTAGCATAATCTTTGTTTTGGGCCATATTTTGTGAAGAAATAATTCTAATAACAAAATTAAAACAAGTAGATCTAACTAGGGATCTTTAGGTTCAGGTGTTAGCCTGTGCAACCACTAAGGTGTGGTATTATTAACCAACCTGGAAGATGTGGTATTTTTAACCAACCTCGCTTTGATACCAATTGAAAGTGCAAGTTAGATCTGATATACTCTAGAGGGGGTGAATAGAGTATAGTGCTTGCTAAAAACTTTTTACAACAGTTGTTGTATTCCTAAGTGAACAGGGAAGCAAATAATATAAAGTAAATCTAAACACAGCAACTATCTAATCATAGAGCAATCTAATCACAAACCACAGCCAGAAATAAAAAGAAAGACAATCAACCAGATGACACAAGGAGCTATAGTGGTTCCCCAATCAACCTGGGTACATCCACTCTTCTACCACCCTAGGTAGGAATCCACTACAGGATGAGTTGATCAAGTGTCCTGGGCACCAATGAGCTTTTGATAAGGTGCTCAAAAACAAAACCAGATTTTTTGATCAGGTGTCTTGCCACCACTGAGTTTTGATAAGGTCTCAGAAACCAATCACAAACTTTTGAAGGGAGTTTGAAAAACCCTTTACAGCGGAGAGAGAGAGAGAAAGGGATGAGAGGATCTTCTTTGTCAACAGTCAGAGAGAAGATAGTGGATGTTGTCAAAGCTCCCCCTGAGATCTTGAGTTGTTCAGGAAGTGAAGCTTTGTAGTAGGGTGATAGGCCTTCAGATGATTTGATCTCCATCAAAAGATGATTTCATCGACTACAGAAATGTGAGGTGTCTGGAGTCTTGAATAATGATGATGACCTTTGAACACTTGAATCAAGAGAGATATGAAATTTCAGTCAGTTGATCTTCTTTGGTGATCGTGTTTTTGTATGAATTCTTGAGATTTAGAATGTCTGCAACTCTTTCTCTTTCTCTTGTGTAATTGTTGTTTTTTAGAGTTGTTGCAGAAGTTGTAATACTCTTATTGTTGTCAAGAATGAATATATCTTTTACTCCTTTTGTCTGAATAGAAATGATCCTCTGTCCAAGATAGTCGTTGGCCTGTCATAAATGACTTCCTTAACTGTATTTGTCTTCTGGAGGAAAGTCCAATAAAACATTCCTTAAAAATTCCTTGAAACTTGCTCCAGATTAATGAAAAATGGCTACAAGATCTCTGAATTAAATGCTGACAATAATTCCACAACTGTCTGAATTTGAATCTTGAAAAACGTCTAACTCTTCAGAAAAAGCGTCGAACTGAGCTCCACTATCGTTGAACTGAGCTCAGAGCCTGGACTTAGACAGAAACAGAGATCGTCGATCAGAGCTCAACTATCGTCAAACATAGCTCAGAGATAGGGAAACAAACTGGAGTCAAGAACGTCGATCTGAGCTCAAAGATCGTCGAATGGAGTTTGACGACTTGTTGAAGTTGAGCTCAGAGATCGTCGAATGGAGTTCGATGATTCGTCGAAGTGAGCTCAACGATCGTCGAATGGAGTTCGACGATTCGTCATACTGTGCTCGACGAAATGACTTAGTCTACTGAACTGAATTCTCTGATCTTGAGGGCAGCCTTCAAACTAACTACTAACCCTTAGACACAATTCCAATTAACATTTAGATCTATACAAGGAGGTCAAAACAGGTTTCCTAAGAGACATAGTGATTCTTGCCCAAATCAGTAATAGGGTGTTCCAACAATCTCTCCCTATTTGGGTTAGGATTACTATTTACAGATATTGGAAAATAAAACATACAAAACAGAAATGCAACAAACAAAATATTGCAGAATCACAGACATTATCTCAGATAGTTCAGAAATCAAAATGTACTGTCACCTTACAGAGTTACTCTTTTTCCTTGCTCTTTATAAGTACTATTTCTCTGTTGGGATTGAGAGCTTCCTTTTTAGATCTTCTATCATCAGCTGCACCTAGAGAAGTTTGTTGCTTTAGCCTGGGCACTACAGCTTCTGGATGCAGCTTCATGTAGCTTTCTGAGTCAAAGAACTTACTGGAAGAATATCTTTCAAGTTCCTTCTTCCTTTGATCTGATAAGGTAGTTATGTTTGAAGTATCCCTTCCTTATTCTCTGGCTTTCTTGATCTGATCTAAAGCAGACAATTCTTTCATCCTAGATGTCCATGAAGTAGGATTATTTTCAGGGTCCTCAAATGGAACTGGAGGCTCATATCTATTTGATGGATTGTCTGGAGGAGCTCTAGAAGAGACTAAATCTTTCAGTTTATAAGGAAAGGGACCAGAGGTTGTGTTAGATGGATCTTGTCCTTCCCTTGAATATGGATGTTGCCTGGAATAGCCTTTGGAGTAAACTTGGAATTCTCTTTGGTTTCCTCTGTAATTTCCTCTTCTTGACTGGTAGCCTCTAGATTGACTTCCTCTGTATTGAGATCTACCTTGAGGTTGATAAGAGCTTTGGCTTCTGGCAGAGGGTTGAGATGCAGAACTTCCACTTGCACCTGCACCAGGTGAAGGAGGAGGAGGAGGAGGATGATTGAACTTGGATGATCCTTTATCATATTTTCTCTTTTTCTTCATAGCTTTCAGTTGATTTTTGGAGTATTGCATCCAGTGTTTTGTGATAGGACAGTCAAGCAGAATGTAGTATGGAATGTCATTTGTGTCTTTTACTTTTGCTGGGGGAACTCTCTTCATTTCTTTGCTTCTGGCTTTTCTTTTCCTTGCAATTGTAGCAGATGAGTCATCTGAGTCAGTCCTATACTGATCACTTTCTGAGCTTTGATCATCATATAATGCATCAATCCTTTTCAAGTAATTTTTTTGTTGTTGAGATTGAGCAGGAGAAACATCAGAAACAGCAACAGCAGCAGCAGTAACAGCCCGCATTGTTCCCCCGACTCGAGGGCCGTGCTTGGCGAGTTGATCAGCCTGAGTGCTCTCCTCCCTCGGGATGTGCTGAATCGAAAAGTTTCGGAACTGCCCTATGATGCCCTTGACCTTTCCTAGATACAACTGGAGGGTGGGCTCCCTTGCCTCGAACTCCCCTTTGATCTGTCCTGCCACCACCATGGAGTCTGTCGAGGCCTCAATGTCTTGCATGCCCAGCTCCCGGGCTAACCTGAGTCCCGCAATGATCGCCTCATATTCCGCTTGGTTGTTGGTAATCGTGAAATGAATCTTCAAGGCCTGTTCAATCCGTGTCCCCTCTGGGCTAATCAAGACCATTCCTCCTCCAAAGGAATTTCTTCCTGACGCTCCATCGACTAACATCTTTCAGGTTGCTCGAGGGGACACTTCCGTCTCCTGGACCTCAACTACATAATCCATCAGGAAATCGGCTACCGCCTGTGCCTTAATGGCGAGCTGGGGAATGAAGACGAGGTCGAATTCACTGAGCTCTATTGACCATTTAGCTAGCCTCCTGGAATGTTCTACCCCCTCCAGGATGCGACGGAGGGGGTGACCTGTAACCACCTGAATAGAATGAGCCTGAAAATACGGCCCGAGCTTTTGGGCCGAGACGATGAGGGCAATTGCTAACTTCTCAAGGATGGGGTATCTGAGCTCCGCTTTCCTCAGGACCCTGCTCACGTAATAGATGGGAAATTGCTTCTTCCCTTCTTCTCGCATAAGAACTGAGCTCACTGCCCCAGTCCCTACCCCCAAATATAAAAACAGGACCTCCCCTTCCCTTGGGCCCTAGAGCAAGGGCGTCTGGGTGAGCTGTTGCTTTATAGCCTGGAAAGCCTTCTTACATTTCGAGGTCCACTCGAACCTCTTGCCCCCCCCCCCCCCCCGCAACGTCCGAAAGAAGGGCGAGCATCTCTCTCTGGCTCGAGAGAGAAATATGCTTAGCCCCGCCAACTTGCCTGTGAGACACTGAACTTCCTTATCATCTCTAGGGGACTCCAACTCCAGGATTGCTCTCACTTTTTCGGGGTTGGGTTCCACTCCAGATGGGGTGAGAAGATGTCCTAGGAACCTTCCCCTACTGGCTCCAAAAACACATTTCAGGTGGTTGAGTCTCATTTTATACTTCCTTAGGATTTCGAAGGTCTCCTTCAGATCTAGGACATGAGTTTCGAGGTTCTTGCTTTTGATCATCAAGTCATCCACGTACACCTCGAGGTTCCTCCCTCTCTGTTCTCGGAATATCCGATTCATCATTCTTTGATAGGTTGCTCCCGCATTTTTCAAACCGAAAGGCATCATATTAAAACTGAAGCATCCATCCTCCGTGACGAAGGTGACGTCCTTAACGTCCGGAGGATGCATGCGTATTTGATGATATCCGGAAAACGCATCCAAGAAACTCATAAAAGGGAAACCGACAGCTGAGTCAACCAGCGTGTCGATTCGGGGCAGCGGGTAACAATCCTTGGGGCATGCTTTATTTAAAAGAGAAAAGTCTACACACATTCTCCGCCTACCCTCCCCTTTTTGACCATTACAACATTACTCACCCACCCCGGATACTTACAGGTGGACACAACCCCCTCCTTAAGCAATTTTTCTACTTCCTCTCTAATAGGTCCGACCATCTTGGAGGCGATGGCCCTCTTTCTCTACTGTATGGGGCGAGTTTTGGGGTCGAGATTGAGGCAGTGACAAGCGATGTCCGCATCGACCCTGGGCATGTCCGCGGCGCTCCATGCGAAGACGTCAATATTCCTCTGCACGCAGGCCATGATCCTCTCACGGTCTTCCGGGCTGAGTTCGCCACTCATCTTTATCTTCTCCTCTCTAGCTTCCTTGGTATGGATCTCTACCTCGAGGACCTCCACGGCCGCTTTTAGCCTCGATGGTTCTTCCTCCCCTTCCTACTCTACCTGCCCGTCCTGCCCCTTGGCTTCTTCTTCCACGATGGCCATCATCATCTCTTCCCCCCGCTTTTCCATCTCCCATTTGCTTGTGTCCTCCTCTTCCTACCACGAGGCCCTTCTTTTTTCTGGCTGGGCCCCCTTCCCAAGCGACCCTCCCACTTCTTCCGTCTTCCTCTTCCCTTTTCTCCCTTCCCCTTCTTTCGGCTTCTTTTCCCCTGCCGCCTCCGTCTCTTCCCCCTCTCCTCCAGCACCTTCCTCTCCTCTCTCTTCTACCATCCCCGTCTCCCCGAAGTCCTCTCCCGCCATTTCTGGCTCCCCGGCAATGCCTCCAGCCACGACTACTTCTCCCTCTCCTCAAGTGCCTTCCTCTCCTCTTCCTGCTTCGCCTCCCAGTTCCTATTGCAATTGCTCCATCCTCCTTCCCATCTCCTCAGCATCTCCCCGCCAGGAGATGGCGTTCACTATCGTCATGTAGCATTCCCTTGCGGCCTTTGGATCTCCCCGTACCCTGACTTGGGTACCTCCTGAGTTCAGTTTCAAGCACTAGTGGAACGACGACGAAACGCATCTGAAAGCGCTGATCAAGGGGCGCCCAAAGATAGCGTTGTAACTACTGGGGGCATCCACTATGACGAAGCGGAAATTTCGGGATAGCCCTCCCAGGGTTACCTGAAGTCCACTCCCCCCCTCGACTTCTTTCCTCTCTCCTGAGAACCCAAACAATGGTCCATCCGCCGCCAGCACCCTCCGGGCCTCCACGCCCATCGCATTGAATGCTTTTTTGAAAATCACGTTCACCGAACTCCCATTGTCTACCAGGATCTGTGACACCATAAAGTTATCGATGGCGGTTCGTATCACCAGCGCGTCACAAAAAGGGTCCACATGATCTGGCATGTCTTTCCTTGATTAGGTGATCTTTTCGTCTGGGGGAGGGGATCGTGACGTCGAGGCTATGCTTCGGCGATACATAGTGTGAAGGCTCGCCTTTCGGGCCGCCTCTATCCCCACCCACCCCCACACCACCCCCCCCCCCCCCACCCCCCCGTGGATTACTCCAATTCCTCCGCGATCCCCTTCATCCGCTCTATCCACACATCGATCCTCTTCTCCTGTAGCTGTTACTTCCTCTATCTGTACCGGTCTTTGTTGTTCTCCTGCTCCTCGAGTTCTCCTTATTTCCAAGAAATCTGGGCAGGTAGCCGTTGCGTGACCTTCCTCCTCGTGGAAGTCACAATATGGCAACGCCACCTCCCCCCTGCCTTCCTTCCTGAGGGTTTCTTCTTCTCCCTTCTCCTGCCCCTCTTCCTCTCTCCCGACCTCTTCCTCTGCCACGGCCGATGGCCATAGCCTGCTGCGGAGGGGGCAGGGGTGGTCTATGACCATACCCCCACCCTTGCTGGTGAAACATTCTCGGTCCTCCCTTTTGGATCCTTCCCCCGTGGGGAAATCCTCTACCTTGTCCTGGGGCAGGGCCTCCCTGTTGCCTCCATCCTGGCTCTTGATACGCCGGCGCCCTCAACTCCTCTCTTCTCCTTGCCTCCTGCTATCTCCCACCCGACTCCCTTGACTCCACCTCAGTAAGCCTTGCCAATTTCTTTGCAAAAGCGGGGTTCACCGCCTCCATTGCTATTTCCTTCGCCGCCTTCTCCATCAATCCCTCAAAAGACAGTGGCGCCTTCCGGGTGAGGCTCATTTTGAAGAACCCTTCCCGTAGTCCCATGGTAAAGGCCATCTGGAGTGCAAACCTCGGCACCTCCTGTATATCCAAGATCTCCTCTTGGAACCTATCCACGTACTGAGCCAGCGACTCATCTGCCTTCTGCTTAATCAAAAAGATCAACTCCGGGTTCCTCTTTCGCTTCTTAGACGTGGAGAATCGCAACTGGAAACTCCTACTTAGGTCCTCGAAGCAGTATATCGAGCCTATCGGGAGCTGATGGAACCAGTCTCTAGCTTTGTCCTTTAGAGTGATGGCGAAAAGATGGCACTTGAACGCGTCCGTCATGGGCCTGATCGAGACTGCGTCCTAGAACCACTAAAGGTGATGGAGGGGATCATCCTTCCCCACATAGTAGTTCATCTCGGGTTCTCGAAAACCCTCCGAGACGGGAGCTGACAGGATTAGCTCGCAAAAAGGGGACCCTCTCGCCGCCGGTCTCGCCGCCCCTACTCGCTCGACGACCTCTCCTGGTGAGATGGTACTCGCCGGACTTGGGAACAACTCCCTTCCTGCCGTGTCTCTCCCGCTCCCTTCCGCCATCACCTCCTTCCCCGGTCTCCTCCCCGGGGCATCTTCTCCCACTCGCACCGAGACGAATTCTTCTTATGTTGCGAGAGCCGGCCCTTGAGGCAGTGGGGTTGAACAATATCCCTGTCGCGAGATCCCTTGTAGCAAATCCATGATCCCCTTGATTGAAGCCATGAACTCCTCTCTTCCGACAAATCCTCCCGGGTTGTCCGACCCCTCTCCTTCTCCTTCTCTCTGACCTCCCGCCATGTGGTTGCTCAAGGTTCTTTTCTGAGGGCTGCGCTCCACGCTCACTGCACCAAAAATGTTAGAACCAGCTTTCTGGTCCCTCCTAAAGTTCGAAACATGATGCAGCCCACACGTACTCTCCCTGCTCTACCCTCCTTACGAGAGTCGAAGACCTGGAAACAGACTGAGGGGGCTCAGCTCGGAGGTCCCACCTCTTTCCCGGAAGAACTGAAGATCTCCCCCTCCCTAGCCAATGCTGAGCTAGGTGCCTATGAGGAAGATAGTGGAAAGGTTCAACCCCCATCTCAGGCACTTTATTAGTCTATTTATAGGCCTCTGAATCTGATCTACAAATATCACTTCTAAATCAACCTGAAATGACCAAAACACCATGGACTGGGTCTGCCAACAGCCAAACTCCGCTATTCTGGAGAGCTATATGCAGACCTCCAGGGGTAAAAATATAAAACTATCTAGGGCACAAAGGTAAAATCCACCTTTGGAGGAAAAGGGTAAAAACACCTTTCTCGCATGTGGCGAGTGGGGAAGGTACTGGCGGGCGAGACGGCCCCTCTGTCCATCTCGCTAGCCTCTCGACCTGTAGGCTCTCTCGCCTTGTAGGCTCTCTCGCCTATAAGGAAGATCTCGCCCACTTCCAAAGATTACCCATCTCGCCTCCTGTAGGGGGCCATCCTACCGTCTCGTCAGTCTTCCCTTCTTGCTCGTGGGATCACCACTCGCGAGCCCAAGGTTGTACACTTGTGCCATTTAACACAATGTGAGACTCTCTCATCAACTACAAGACAAATAGGAGAAACATTGTTCTCACACTCAAAGTTAAGACAATAAACTGTTGGGTATTTCATCCACATGAACCCAGATTTGATGAAGTCACCCTGGAACTAAGATGAATTAAGTTGTATTTGATGCTTGGTTTGAGCTATATGTTTGCAGGAGTTTCACTGGGAAGTGTAGACCAATGTCAGCCCACAGTGGGTCACCAAACACAGGAAATGTGCATTGTAATCCCTCATTGCATATTCCAAGGTGTTGACTCATGTGTGGTCTCTCTATTGGGATACACTTCATATTCAAAGCTATTGGACTATGGGAAAGGCATTGGAAGTTGGCTACTCTAGAATTCTCACCTACTCGAGTAGGTTACTTCCTCTCGAGTAGTTTAGTTCATCTACTCGAGTAGTTGCCAGCAGACCTCTTCAGAATTTTTCTAAGTATTCCACTCGAGTAGTACTTCATGAACTCGAGTAGTTTATGTAATATACTCGAGTAGCTCTTCATGTACTCGAGTAGATCTTCTATATACTCGAGTAGGTCTCTTAGTATACTCGAGTAGTTCTGTCTATATACTCGAGTAGTTGATCTATATATACTCGAGTAGTCTGTTTATACTTACCCGAGTATGTTTTCCATCATATACTCGAGTAGCTATTCAACTACTCGATTAGTTATTGACTTACTCGTGTAGTTGGCCAATTATTTCCGAAAATTTTCTAAGTCATTTTTCTGACGGGATTTTTCAAATCACGCGACATGATTGGTCCACGTGTACATCATTATGACCGATTATGACCGTTAGTCTCTCCTATATAAGGTCTTTTCAGAAAATGACAAACCCTAAGTTTTCTCAAAGCTTTCTTGTAATCTCTTTTTCGAGAAATATTCTTCAGCCGCCTCTCTCTGACTTTCGCGAAACGGAAGCCGCCGCCGCTGCCTTCTTCTCCGGCAAAAGCTTCTACTTTCAGAGGATTATTTTGAAGAAAAGTTACAGATCGAGATCGACTTCACTGATCATATTTTCTCTCGATTTCTGTAAAAGGAAGTAGATCCAGATCGAGGCCGAGACCTTCTTCACTGATTTCTGAAAAGGCTACAAAGTTGAAAAGAAGAAGATCTTGTCCATTTCCTTCAGATCTGAGTGATTTACTGTTTGTTTTCTTGTAAACTCTTTATTAATCTTGAAGGAGAAATCTTCTCCGAGTGTAGGAGTTTTTCACTCCGAGTTTGTAGGAAGTGTTATCTTCCGAGGTGTAGATCCGTTTTGTTTGGATCGAGTTTGTAGGAACTTTGTTCCGAGGGTAGGATCGATTTGTGATCCGAGATAGTGGAGTAGCCGAGTCTAGTTGATTGCTAGATCGGTGAGGGAAAGTGGATGTACCCAAGGTTGGGGAACCACTATACATCTTGTGTCGTCTGTGATGTTGGTAGATATTTCTGTGTAGTGCTCTAATTAATTTTTATTCCACAAAAGACGCACAAACCACCTATTCACCCCCTTCTAGGTGATTTAGGTCGACAACAGTTTTCTTTCATAAACATTTCTCTTTCTATATCCTGTCAATATGACCTTTTGATCACTTGACCTTTTGATATGACATCCATTCTTAATAAATGAAATGGCATATCCTAAATCACTCAATTGACTTATGCTAATAAGGTTGTGTTTCAAACCCTTTACATAGGCCACTTGAGAGATAGTAATCTGATTATTAGAAATGTTACCAAAGCCTTTGATGATTCCTTTTTTTGAACCACCAAAGGTTACTTTAGGGCCATCCATGATAGGTGTGTAGTCCTTCAGCAACCCCCTTATTCCATTCATATGCCTGGAACATCCACTGTCCAAGTACCATATTGGGGTATGACAACTTGGACTCACCTGCAACACAGATTACTTAACCTTAGAACCCAAGTACCTTTTGGGTTCTTGGTACAAGTTAGTCTGAATTTTAACAAATCTACCTGTAGCTCTTCTAGCAGGCAGATTGCTACTCTCCTTGACACTGGAATTGTGCCAACAATCTAAGGCAAAGTGGCCTACTTTGCCACAACACCATCACTCAAACTTATTGTACCTTTGTTTAGGTACAACCCTAACAGAATTGTCTACAGCAGGCTTCTTGTTTTGTGTTGTGGCTTTGCCTTTAGATTTTGACCTAGCAGTCCATGCAGTTTTCTTAAATCCTAATCCAGACTTACCCTTTTGAGGTACAAACTCATCAATCAAGGGTAATACAGATTTAGGTTTAGAAAAACTAGCTACAATCTCTTTCTCTTTCTGAAGTCTAATCTCCAGATTTCTAATCTGATCATTCTTAAATATGATAGTACCCATCTGAATAACAGTAATGTTTTTCAGTCTGGCTATCTCATTCAATTTCTAATCCAGCAATTTCTCTGAATCAGATGCAGCCATCTTAAGATCTGTAATTTCCTTAGCCAGATTTTTGGTCAGGTTTTTGCTCTTCTTAAGTGCCTGCAGCAAGTCTCCATATTCATCTATCAACTGATGAATATCACCTTCAGACTTAGACCCATCCACATCACTTGATGCAGATGTTGCTGACTCTGACTCAGTACTACAATCTAAATTTCTAGAAATGCATTGTACCTTACTAGGACCAGGCTTATCCTGGCACTTGTCTTCTTCTAACACAGCCATCAGTCCCTTGCACTGATGGTCTTCTTGTTCATATATAGAGTTCAGCACCTGGAGAAACTCTTCTTCTTCATCTGCTGCAAATAGACCAATGTAGGCCTCAGCTTCAGATTCTGACTCTGAAGTAGATTGGTCTAACAAGGTCTTCTCCTTCTTTGCAACAAAGGATTTCTCCTTCTTGCTCTGGTGTTGACTCTTCTTTTTATCTGCAGTCTCTTTTCTTTTATCTGGACACTCAGCCACAACATGTCCAGGCCTATTACGGCAATAACAAACTATCTTTGATCTTGTAGATTTGCTTGGCTTAGACCTGCTCCTGTCCTTCCTGGATGACTTCCACTTTTGATAATAGTCATCTTTAGGCTGAGATGTGGAAGGCTTTGACTTCCACTGCTTCTTCTTCAGGAATCTCTGAAACTGTCTAGTAAATGCTGCAAAATCTTCATCTGAGTCACTGATGTCTAAATTCTGATTGTCTAAATTATCTGAAGCTGTTTCAGCAACAATCTTAGGAGGTGATGGAGACATCCTCCTATTTTTCTTAGTGGCTTCAACCTTGAAGGCCACATATTTTTCTCTATGCTCACCTTTTGCACTTTTCTCTTCCTCTTTCCTTGCCATCAGTTGCATCTCATATGACAGCAACTTTCCAAACAAGGTTGGTGGAGAAATATCTGCAAGTTTGGCCACTTCCCTAATGGCACAAATCTTATTGTCTCAATCCTTTGTCAAGGATCTTAGGAATTTATCATTCAGTTCATATGTACTGAATATTCTACCATAGGACATCAGCTCATTCACAATCCTATAGAACTTTTTATAGCACTCAGTTATACTATCAGACTTTCCTTGTCTGAAACTCTCATATTCCTGGTTTAGCATAGATTTTCTATCTTGTCTTACTTCTTCAGAACCCTCCATGTAGACTATTAAAGTATCCCACATTTCCTTGGAGGTCTTGCAGTGAATGAAATTCTGAAAAGTTGCATCATCAATGACACTTACTATGATGTTCTGGGCTCTTTTATCCATAGTGGCCAAGATGATCTCATCCTTGGTCATCTCAGAATAATCCTTGGGAATTCTTTGGCTTGCATCTAGAACTGAAATTTTCATTGGAACATAAGAACCTTCCTTGACTGTAATATAGATCCTTGGATCAGAAGCCTCCATAAACAGCCTGACCCTTTCTTTTGAGATGCCAAATATCTCCTTTCTGCATATGGGTAATTTCATAGACCCTAACTCCTTATGATTCTCACCAGAACCCATGTTCTTGATTCTTGAATCTGCCTTAAGGATCTCACTCTAACTGTTAAGTCCTTCTTTGAGGAACCTAGCTCTGATACCACTTGAAAGAATTAGTGCCTAACCACCTAGAGGGGGGGTGAATAGGTGTACTTTTTTTGCTTTAAAGGCAGAAAATCTGTTCTGTTATTTACCCAGAAATTGTAAATTCTACAACTACACAGCACCGCAATCACAGAAACATTCAATCACAGAGTGCACACAGACTTTATAGTGGTTTCCCAAGGTCTGGGTACATCCACTTTCCCCCTTCGCATATCTAACAGTGTACTAGATTCGGCCTAACTTCTGCACTTCTCCTCAGATCCTCAGATCTTACAGCTCAGAACCCAAACCAGGTTCCTACAACTCAGAGTGTATCCACACTCCTATAAGTCAGGCCAACTGCCCTACCTCAGCCTTCAACAAGGCCTACACTCAGAGATCACAATCTCCTACACCTCTGGCTCACAGCCCTACCACTCAGAGAAAATATTCTCCTACACACAGCCTTTATATAATAGGCTTACAACTCAGATCTAGAATAGATCCTACAGAAAATAGTGTTTACAAAGTATTTAACCACCACCCAGATAGAGAGATAAGGGATGGATGGCTTCTTGAAAAGTTCTTGGAAGAACTTGATGGCAGTGCACAATCTCTCTTAGCTTTCTTCAAAGCTTCTTGAATCTGAACTCAGTAGGGTTGAAATCTTGAGAAGTTGATCTTCAATCAGCTTCTGACTTGAGATTCAGATCTCAATCTGAATCTTTCATGACAGCCTGGTTCAGCAGCTGCTCTTCTTAGAAGGAGCTCTCTCTCTCTCTCTCCAACTTCTTAGATCTTCTATCGAAGGTCTTCTTCTTTTTGTGTTGATCAATATCTGTATAGATCTTCAATCTTTATTATAACCGATCTTCTCTTCTGATTACTTATTGATCACTTTTTGTTGAAGGAGAAAGGCCTTTATATATTCTTCCTTCATGGTAACCGGCTGATCCGGTTTCTAACAAACTTCTGACAGCTTTGACAGTTGTGGTAGACCAGTTGAAATGGCAGCTGTCAAGTCATCCAGTCACTTCTTGAAATACTGTCTCTGTCTGAAAGTGTCGAGACTGATCTTTATTAAGTGTCAACACAAATAGACTAAGTGTCGACACAAGTGGACTAAGTGTTGACACATGTCTTGGTGGTGTCGACACAACTCCTTTTATTGTTGTTAATACTTCTCGACATAGCCTTCTGTTGAATGTGTTGGCACTGATTCTGCGTGTCGACACAAGCCTTCTTTTCTTTAACTTTGTTGAAACTTGTTGTGTGTCGACACATCTCCTTTGTGTCGACTCAAGTACTTCTTTACTTTAACTTTGTTGAAGCTTTGTTGTATATCGACACGGTTGATGTTGTCAAATTCTTCTGTGTGTCGACACTGCCTATATGTGTCGACACATTTGATGTCGACTAAGTATTCTTAAGTGTCGACACTTGCCTTTTGGTGTCGATACAGTTGATGTCGACTTTGCTTCTCTGTGTGTCGACACTGTCTCTGCATGTCGACACAATTTTTTCTGGTGTCGACAAAGCCTTTCCTAGTGTCGACACAATTAACTCCTAGTGTCGACACAGCTTTTCTCTAGTGTCGACACAAGCCTTCATAAGTGTCGACACTGCTTCTCTAGGTGTCGACACATGGACTTAGAAATTTTTCTGCATTTCCTGCAATTACTTAACCTGCACATATAAACTCAAAACATATCAAATACACCTTGATGCATATCATTGAGTAGGGTGAGGCTTCTTCAAATCTGGTACACATTTTCCAATGTACCCAACATCATCCTTGTTCATTTCTTCATATGATTTAGTAGTCTGGATGTTGGCATCCAGAACTGAGATCTTCATGGGGATGAAGGGTCCATCTTTGACTGTGATGATGATCCTAGGGTCAGCAGCTTCCCTGACCCTTTCCTTCCGAATCTCAAACTCTTCCTTTCTGCAGATTGGCAACTTCATGGCTCCTAATTCCTTATGATTTACATCAGACCTCATTTCTTATCTTTTAGCTAACCATGGAGGTATACTCAGATTGTTAAATCCTTTTTGAGCAACCTCCCTCTGATACCACTTGAAAGTTATTTAACTTTAGGTTAGCAAATCACCTAGATGGGGGGGGGGGGTGAATAGGTCTTTATACTTTTAATATATCTTTTGTTGTTTTCAAATTGAGCTAACTAGAGCTTATCCTTAAGTCCTACAATCAAAGAGAACAACAAGCAAACACAGCAAATAACAGAATTTATAGTGGTTCCCCAACTGGGAACATCCACTTTCCCTCTCCACCTATCCAAGCTTATTTGTTGGACTCGGCACAACTTCTCCAAACTGCTCCCAAGAGCTTACACCTCAGATCCCGCAGGATCTTCAAGTATCCTCCAAGACTCACTTCTCAGCCACAAGGGCCTACACTCAGTGGTCAGCAGACCACCTACCTCAAGCTGTTAAGCCCTACACTCTGGCTGGGAGGACAACCCTACCTCAAATCCCAAAGGATCCTACCTCAGAGCTCTGCATTGATCCTACACTCAATGACCCGCAAGCCACCTACCTACCTCAGCCTTATCTCTAAGGATCCTACCTTAGGCTCTACACGAAGATTGTCTAGTCCATCGAAGTCCATCTTGACCTCCGAAGCCGCCTGTAAGATATATTAAACACTGTGAAGATCACAAGAGTGCTAATAAGTGCCTTCTGCCATCAGCTATCCGTGTGGCGATCGAACAAATCGCAGACCTCCTTAGTGACAACAGACCAAACCCACTAGAGTTCCCGAAATTTATGTGCCTTGCACTGCTAACAATTGACAAGACCAACTCCAGATCCTGTTAGGGACCGCTCAATTACAGTCAAGATATGCAGAATGCTCAGAACTTCAGGCGCCCTCAACTCAACAACAATCTTACCAATCGACAACAAGTGAACTACTCCAGACTTC
The DNA here is from genome assembly GCA_039583875.1 of Platanthera guangdongensis. Taxonomy (NCBI): domain Eukaryota; kingdom Viridiplantae; phylum Streptophyta; class Magnoliopsida; order Asparagales; family Orchidaceae; genus Platanthera; species Platanthera guangdongensis. The sequence goes on from CM077163.1 coordinate 16,084,183, forward strand.
TCTAAGCGCAATAAGAGGCAAACCACAAAGGAGAAGGCGCGCTGAGTGCAACACTTGAACTTCCAATCCCCAGATATCAGAACGAGTGCAACAAGCGGCTCCCGCCTCCAAGCTAAAATCAAAGACTCTAAAGCATACAAAGTGTGAAGCTCCCCATTATAGCAGGAAAAATAATTAGCTTCATGAGAGGTGGTTTGTCACCCTCCGAGCCTAGTACTCATTCTATCTCACTCTCTATAATTTTAATGAGAGGCAACCTGTTACCCTCAAGTTCTTCAAAGAACCCCATACAACAACTATCAAATTGTGGAGGTTTGGCCGACACAGATCCGACTACGTGGTTTTCACCCAGTTGACGGATTTTCCCCATTAAAAAAATTACCTTGTCAGTTTTTTGTTTTTTATGACTGTTTGCACACTCGACCTCTCTCGTGCTAAGGCGATTCAATTTAGTATGGTCTATCAGGAGCCTTGAGCAATCTGTAACAGTTTGGCGCCATCTGTGGGAACACGGTTCCCATTATTTCTAGAAACGTAGAAGACAGTATCCTCCACACTGTGATACTCGAGACTAGAAAATATGGCTTGAAACACCGCCCGCACAACCAAAAGAACTATCCACGAGGGCATGTTAATTCAGTTCTTCTTCACTCGCTCAACAACATGCCTGAGGACGATCTCCCCAACGCAGATATCCAAGGCCATAGAGCCTGTCTTGATGGAGGACCTGAAGCTTAGTATCACTACAACTACCCTGAAGCAGTAGGCCTTATGCCTTCAAGTGTAAGGCTAACACGTGAAGAAGTTTGTGGCAGAATAGCTAAAGTGGATGTGTGGGGGATGTTACATCTTGGGTGGTTACGTCGGGGGAGGTTTGGATATCCACATCCCATGTATGGGGTACGACTAATGCCTCTAAGGAGACTCCATCATTTTGCCCCCCCCCCCAGTCCTCGTAGCTCAGAGACAAAGTGAATGGAGGGCGGGGACTTTTCGCTAAATCGCGTGGGTGATGTTATATAGGGGATGTTGTATGCATTCTTTGTTTTACATTTGCAGATACTCGAGCGATTCTTTGGTTTTCCAGGTAACGAGACCTTACTCGCAGGAGAGGTTGATACAATGGTGCTCCTAGACAAATTATGGAGCGTGATGGGATGGTACAAGACTCATGCAAGGTTGGAGATGAAGCTCCACCTGGTGGTGTTGACACATTGTTGCAGTGTAGCTGAATCTGGTTTGGGAGATATCTACTAGGAGCTAGGGCTCTAACATTAATGCAGATGATGTATAGTTCTGCCTTCATTGCTCCTGCGTCATTTAGTGGCTTTGTACCCTAATTGCAGCACCTTGGTCACTTTATATGCATTGCTTGTTAACTGCTTCAGTTTTGCGCATTTTCCTGTGATGATGATTGAGCATCTGTGGTGTTTGAACCGTCATCATATGTAAGCAAACCCGCTTTGCTTCTTTGACGTCGGTGGTTGGAGGGCGAGATCCAGACGATACTCGAACTGTTACATGGGTGAAGGGCGGATGGTATCCTGCAAGTGTGAGTGCATCATTATTGATCTTGGTTTTGATGACCTTTCTGAGGACAAGTGTTTTGAGTTTATCGTTGATATGGAAGAGCAAACTACTTAGTTTGTTGTATCTAGTACTATCTTGTATAAGGAAGCTTGTATTGGCCAGGAATGAAGAGGGAGATCATCTATTATGTGACACACTATGAGACATGCCAGCGGGTAAAGGTAGAGTGCAAGAGCCCAAGAGGACTAGTACAGTCACTGCCGGTGCCAGAGTGGAAGTTCGACGATATTGTTATTGATTTCATGCATGGATTGTCTCGCTCCCACTCTGGGCACGATTCTATTTGGGTCATTGTCGATAGACTGAACAAAGTGGCCCAGTTCATAACGATTTGGAAGGACAACTCAGTTTCTGCTTTGGTGAGGTTGTTTGTGGAGCAGTTCGTCAGGTACCACGGGATCCCCAGGACGATTGTCTCAGATCTTGATGGCCAGTTCACTTCTAGGGAGTGGAGAGCGGTGCAGTCGTACTTGGGTTCTCAGCTTGCTTTTAGTACCACTTTCCATCCAAAGACCGATTGTCAGATGGAGCGGACCATCAGGATCATGGAGGATCTGCTACGTTTGTGTATACTGGATATGGGGAGGTCCTGGGAGAGACTATTGCAACTGATTGAGTTCTCCTACAATAATAGTCACTAGACGAGCATTGGGATGGCACCTTATGAGGCTCTATACTGGAGGAAGTGCCGGACACCACTATCTTGGGTTCAGGATGAGGACCCCAGGGCACTTGGATCGGAATATATAGAAGATACGGATGCTCAGATACGACTGATCAGGGATCGGATGCTAGAGGCTCAGAGTAGGCAGGCTAAGTACTACGATGCACAACATCGAAAGTGGAATTTCAGGTGGGGGACAGAGTGTTCTTGAAGATACTGAAAGTCCACCTAGTGTCAACTATCTTCACCTATGGGGGGGGGGAATAGGTGACGTGTAGCGTTTTTGCGGAATTTAAAATTTTACCTGCACAAGAAAATAAAACAACACAGCAAAGAAGGTACACAAGCAATTTATAGTGGTTCCCCGATTTGGGTACATCCACTTTCCCCCTTCGACCTATCTCCCAATAAGGGACGACTCGGTCTCTTCACCAACAGGATTGAAATCCAATCCTTGCACTATCGGAAGGAACCCTTCCACACGTAGGAGTCAACACTCTCACAACACGGGTTGCACCCAACCCTTACAACTCGGAACCAACGTTCCTTTACAACAAAATGAACTAGAATGTACAAGAAATACAAACTACTTTTGGAGACTAAGGTGTCCCTCTTCGTTGACGACGTGTTCTTGAAGTCCACGAAGAGTCCACAACCCTAGATCTCTCTTGGAGAGAATCTCTCCGGAACCGGCGGCGGCAAGATGGGCGGCGGCTTGGTTCACGGGATCGGCGGCGACAACGGTGTGTGGCTGCTGTACTTTAGAGATTCAAACTTTGTAGCGAAGCTAGCAAGGTCTTCCAATGGTCACACTAGGATCGATCGTCTCGATCGATTCGGACGGGGAATGTTTTCCCGATCAACAAATCAAGAGACAAGGGATCTCTGGTTAGACGCGTGAGACGCTATCCTTGGCTAGGCTTCTGTCGCCGGGAGATCTGGAAGAATCTCGATCAAAAGCGGCGACCAACTAGCACGAGTGGCGGCGGTGGAGCGGAATCGCGATTTAGGTCAAAGTCGGCTGCTTTTTTTTCGTCTTTTTCTCTATGTGTCTACTGTTCAAAAATACGCGTGTATTTATACACAAGTATACTCCTAAATGACCGTTGTGGGTCCCACCTAAAGAAACCCTAACCCCGGTTCAGAGCAGCGCCAGCGGCAGAATCCGGTCCAGCAGTTTGCAGAAAATCGCCCAAGTCAAAATCGGCGAGAATCGAAGGTGATTCTCGTCGAATCGGCGAGAATCAAAGGTGATTCTCGTCGATTCGGCGAGAATCAAAGATGATTCTCATCGATGTTGACTTGATTGCACGCTCTGATTTAGCCGGGTCGAGACGACGAGAATCAGTCAGTGATTCTCAACGATTCGGCGAGAATCACTTGGTGATTCTCGTCGATTATTACTTAGCATCAGAGTTGCTCGCTTTGAAGTAGCTGGATCGAGTCGGCGAGAATCAGCCAATGATTCTCGACGATTCGGCGAGAATCACTAGTGATTCTCGTCGATTTACACTTAGACGATTTTTCGTCTTTCCACCCATGAGGTGCTCCTTGACCCATCCTTGCTCCTTGTCTGCTCTTATCTCAACACAGCCCTGTACTTGAAAATAAGTACACTCCAATAGAGAGAGTACACGTAGGCCAACACACTGATCTGCTCAACGAAGGATTACGTCGTGCAGACCCGTGTATATTGACCTACTGCACCCTGACATTGGTGTGCACTTAGCGTGGAATAACTGCAAGAACAACTTGAAATATTTTGTCAAACATATTGTCTATTTACCTTAGCTTGTTCAGGGGCTTCTTCAAATCAGGTACGTTGTGGATACAATACCCAACAATCTCCCCCTATTTGAAGAAGCTTAAACCCTACAAGTTAAGGTGAATAAAGCGGATGGGAATGAAAATCATAACCTTGAAATTGAGTTGAGAGAGATATTCATTACCAATACCAATTTCGTGAGAGCAAACAAAGAGCAAACTTGGAGCCACCTTAGCCTTAGCCGAGAGGGTAATCTCCCCCTTTTCGGCTTCTGCAAATCTGGGTATGTTGCATTTGACCCCTTGCTCCCCCTCAGTACTTGCACCTGTGCGCACACTTGAGTTCCTGGCAGAGGCTCCCCCTAGATGCACGAGCCTGGAGCTTCTGTAGTCTTCATTCCTCATAGTTTAGCATCCCCAATTCAGTTTTGAACAGACTGAACTTGGCTTCGTCTAAGGGCTTTGTGAAAATATCTGCAATCTGCTTGTCCGTGGGAACATAACAGAGAGAGATGTCATTGTTCTCCACGTGCTCCCGAATGAAGTGGTAGCGCACTTCAATATGCTTCGTTCTGCTGTGCGATACCGGATTGTTGGCAATCGCAATTGCACTGGAGGAGTCACAGTACATTGGGACTTCCTTGAACTGAAGGTCGTAGTCGGCTAACTGGTTTCTGATCCATAGGAGTTGTGCGCAACAACTGCCAGCCGAGATGTACTCAGACTCTGCTGTGGAGGTAGCTACACAATTCTGCTTCTTGCTGTTCCATGAGATAAGCCTTCTTCCGAGGAATTGACACGTCCCGGAAGTGCTTTTCCTGTCATCCCTACTCCCTGCAAAATCAGCATCTGAAAAACCTATTAGCTCGACATCATTGTTTCTCGGGTACCACAAACCAAGATTGGGAGTACCTTTAAGGTATCTTAGAATTCGCTTTGCAGCGACATAGTGAGATTCCTTAGTGTTCACCTGATATCGGGCACAGACACATGTGGAGAACATAATATCCGGTCTACTGGCAGTAAGGTAGAGCAGGGATCCAATGATGCTTCTGTATTTGGTTTCATCGAAAGGTTTACCTTTCTCATCCTTATTCAGAGACATAGTGGATCCCATTGGAGTCCTCATAGAGGTTGCACTCTCCATGCCGAATTTCTTGAGGAGTTCATTTGTGAACTTCGTCTGAGAGATGAAGATTCCATCCTCAGACTGTTTCACTTGAAGTCCCAAGAAATACTTTAGCTCTCCCATACTGCTCATTTCAAACTTTTCTTGCATAAGTTTGGAAAACTTTTTTGCAAAGATTGTTGTCCGTTGAGCCGAATATTATGTCATCGACATTGATTTGCACTAGCAAAATCTTGTCTTTGACTTCCCTGAGAAACAATGTCTTATCTATTTTACCTCTAGAGAACTTGTTCTCAAGAAGAAAACTAGATAAAGTCTCATACCAAGCTCGTGGAGCTTGTTTTAAACCATATAAAGCTTTATTAAGAAAATATACATGATTGGGACAAGTAGGATTGACAAAACCTGGGGGTTGAGCGACGTATACTTCCTCTTTTAGGTCTCCGTTCAAGAATGCTGATTTCACATCCATTTGATAGACTGTGAATCCTTTGTGCGAAGCATACGCCAGGAACAATCTGATTGCCTCGAGCCTTGCTACTGGTGTGAAGGTCTGGTCGAAGTCAATCCCCTCCTCCTGTCTGTAACCTTGCGCCACCAGCCTTGCCTTGTTCTTTATGATGACACCATGTTCATCCAGTTTGTTTCTGAAGATCCACTTGGTGCCAATCACATTCTGCTTGTGTGGTCTAGGAACCAGCATCCAAACGTTGCAACGTTCGAATTGATGTAGTTCATCTTGCATGGCCAGAATCCATGCCGCATCTTTGTTCGCTTCGTCGAACTTCTTTGGCTCAACCTGTGACAGGAAGCTAAGATGCAAAATTTCGTTAATAGAACCTCTTCGAGTTCTGACACCGACACGAGGATCTCCGATGATCTGATCTCTAGGGTGATCCCTCACGTGCCGGAGCTCTAGAAGTCTGGCGTCTGGAGCTTCGACGACTTCTTGGGCTTCTCCTTCTTCTAAGAGATTTGTTCCATTTTGATCTTCAACATTCCCAGATGACGTGGAGGTGGAAACTTTGACGTACTTAGGAGTTTCATCTTTAGCTGTCTCATCGAGATCCAGCTGTTCAAGTCGTGCACCTGCATCTTCAAGAATACCACTGGAAGAATTGCTGTTAAGCAAACTTCCTTCATCAAATACAACATTAATTGATTCTTCTACCACTAGGGTTTTCTTATTGAAGACCCTATATGTCCGACTGTGGGAACTATAGCCCATGAATATGCCTTCGAAGCATTTTTCACCAAATTTAGTACGTGGGTACTTTCCATTATTCAGTACATAGCATCTGCAACCAAAGATCCTCAAGTAGGACATGGTTGGTTTCCTGCCTCTTAGTAGCTCATAAGGCGTCTTACGATGATGCTTGTTGATCAATGCTCGGTTTTGTACATGACAAGCTGTATTGACAGCCTCTGCCCAGAAGTATTCTGGGAGAGAAGCGTCTTTCAACATTGTCGTGCAGGCTTCAATGAGAGTTCTATTTCTCCTCTCCGCAACTCCATTTTGATGAGGAGTGTGCGGGGAGGAAAACTCATGAAAGATACCTTGTTCTTCACAAAACTCTATCATAGCACCAGATTCGAATTCTGTTCCATGGTCACTTCTGATTTTGACCACTGAGCAGTTAAATTCATTCTGAACCTGCTTGACAAAACTAGTGAAGATGTCAAACGTATCCGACTTTCGTTTTAAGAAGAACACCCATGTAAACCGAGAATGATCATCAACTATCACTAGCGTATAGGACTTGCCTCCAAAGCTATGAACTTGCATTGGACCAAACAAGTCCATATGTAGAAGGTAAAAACATCGGGAAGATTCTTTGTCTTCAATGCTCTTAAAGGTAGCCCGAGTCGGTTTGCCCATCTGGCATGCAGGACAGGGGCTATCTGTGATGCACTTGATAACGGGAGCATCCCTTACTAAGTTTTTAGAAAACAGCATACTAATTGTTTTGAAATTAATATGTGCCAATCTCTTGTGCCATTGTTCACAAAGAGATGCACTGCCTGTTGCCACAAGGCATACGGGGGTAGATGAATCTAAACTGAGAAAATTTAAGCAGAAGATATTTCTGCTCCTAATGCCTGTTAATACCGTCTCAGAAGAGGCACATGAAATTATCAGACATTTATCCTTGCAGAACTTAACGTCATAACCTTTGTCACATAACTGACTTACACTGATCAGGTTATGGTTTAACCCTTCAACATAAGCCGCGTCGGTGATAGAGATTATACCGTTGGAAATCATACCGTAACCTCTTGTGACTCCACGATCTGACCCTCCAAAGATGACTTTGGGTCCATTCTCGACTGGAGTGTAATCACGCAGCAGGCTTCTTGTTCCAGTCATGTGTCGGGAGCATCCACTATCCAAGTACCAGATTGGCGTTTTGGTGGACTTTGAACATTCCTGCAAAACAAAATTAATTTCCCTTAGGAACCCAATCGAACTTGGGTCCTAGATTCCTGGTTAGCATACTCCCCCTCGGTTGGTTAACCTTACGAGTGGTCGGCCTCGCAGTGCTAACATAGGGAGTCTCGTTATACCTCGGGTTAAACCAACAATCCACGGCAAAGTGACCGACTTTGCCACAACACCAACAGTCAAATCTGTTGTATCTCTTCCTAGGCTCCTGCCTTACCCTGGGAATGGTGGGTACAGCAGGGGCCTTGGATCTGGAGGTGGAGGCCTCATGGTGATTGCAGTCACATGACTTCTTCACCTTCTGTTTCGTTAGTATAACAGGCTTGACTCTTGGTGCCTGCTTTCCATTATGGCCGCTAGAGAATTGACCATAATTTTCCATGTGGATTTCCTCATAAGGTGCCTTGAAGGCACTCTCACCGAAGTTCCGGGGAAAGGTCCAACCATCATATCGGCTCTTTGGCTTTGCAACCGAGGGCTGGAAATGATGACCAAAGGTTGATTCAAAGTCATGTTGGTTGCAAGGAAAGCTAGGCTTTCTGAACGCAACAGGACTGAGCGGAGCCTTTCCCTTTTCAGCAGCCGAGGCCTTCTTGGCGGCCTTATTCTTCCTCTGGTTCCAGTTTCTCCTGGATGAGGAACCAGATAACCCTACATGCCCCAAGCCAGCTCCTTTGGCCTGAGAAGAGAAGGTATCAACTACTGGAAGAACTGTTTTTGGCATAGAGAAGCTCTTGACGATCTTCCTTTCTGCCGCAAGTTGTTCTTCCAACTTGTCAACTTCCTCCTACTTAAGATCAAGGATCTTAAGAGACTCTGAATGCTTTGAAGTCAGGTCAAGGTGCTCCTGTCGGAGAGAAATCAAACTGGTGATTTCTTCCCTTAGGGAGACACTCTCACCCTTAAGGAATTTCACTTCCTTTTTCTCAGCCTTCAATCTCTTACGGCACTCCTCTAAAGTGTTGAGCAGAAGCTCATACTTCTCGAGGAGCTCCGCTTCACGGGCCGAAAGGCTATCCTCAGGGTCATCATCCTGAGACTCAGGATCAGATTCAGAGTCGGAGAGAGGGGTGTGAGCTTTTACCTTCCCAGTAAATGGGGGGCATTCTCCTTCTGAGTCGGAGCGACCCACCAGTCCGAAGTAGGCTTCCTCATCATCACTGGAGTCTGAGGAATCAGACTCACTCAGTGTCTTTGGTCGTTTGGCGATGTAGCTCCGCTCTTTCTTCTTATCTCTAGAGGATTTGAGCTCCTCTCCTTTCCCTTTTTCTCTCTTGCCTTGGTAGCAGTCGGCCACGACGTGTCCTGGCTTATTGCATCCAAAACAAATGATGTCAGAGGAGTGATGTTTGTTCGGTTTAGAAGCATACCTGTCAGAAGAGTAATTTTTCTTCTGATGCTTGGAGGAGGAGCCGTCTTTCTTTCTTTGATTCCTCATCTTGAGGAACTTCTTGAATTCTCGGGTGATGAGGGAGAAATCCTCCTCCGACAGCTCTGAGCTGGAGGAGCATGGCTCGGAGTCCTCCTCCTCATCCTTTTTTCTGGCACGGTATGAAACTGCACCCTTGCCTTTTCTGGAGTGAATGGCTTTTAGAGCCACAGTCTTTTCTTTGGCAGCAGCCTTCTCTGCTTCTTCTTCTGCTTTCCTGGTGTTCAGTTGAAGCTCATAGGACATCAGCTTCCCAAACAGAATTTGCGGGTCTGTTTCAGCTAGTTTGCCAAACTCTCGGATGGCGCAGATCTTTGGGTCCCATTCCTTAGTAAGGGACCTAAGGAATTTATCATTAAGTTCACCATCAGTGAACACTCGTCCATATCCTTTCAGGGCATTAACAATCTTGAGAAAGTTCTCGAAGGTGACTCCGATCTCTTCCTTAGGCCCATGTCTGAAGGCCTCATATTTCTGGTTCAGAAGGGATCTCCGATCATCCCTCACTTCATCAGTGCCCTGCATTAGGATAATCAGGCAGTGCCAAATCTCCTCTGCTGTCCTGCAATTGCAGAAGTTCTGCATCATTGAGTCATCGACCGCGCTGACCAGAATGTTCTGCGCCTTCTTGTCAAGTCCCACCAGCACCATCTCGTCCTTGTCCATTTCAGAAAATTTCTTTGGCACTTTCTTGGTAGGATCTATGATGGAGACCTTAGTAGGGACATAAGGTCCCTCCTCCACGATCATGAAGAGTCGAGGATCAACTGCTTCCATGTAGAACATGATCCTTTCCTTCCAGATAGGAAAGTTGAGCCTGGTGCACACTGGGATCTTGCCTGTGAACTTGAGCCCGTCCATAGTAGATGTTTGCCTTCTTCTTGACACTAGCGGCAGGATTCAACTCAAGGTGTTAACCTTTTTGATGAGGAACCTCCCTCTGATACCACTTGAAAGTCCACCTAGTGTCAATTATCTTCACCTATGGGGGGGGATAGGTGACGTGCAGCGTTTTGCGGAATTTAAAATTGTACCTGCACAAGAAAATAAAACAACACAGCAAAGAAGGTACACAAGCAATTTATAGTGGTTCCCCGATTTGGGTACATCCACTTTCCCCCTTCGACCTATCTCCCAACAAGGGACGACTCGGTCTCTTCACCAACAGGATTGAAATCCAATCCTTGCACTATCGGAAGGAACCCTTCCACACGTAGGAGTCAACACTCCCACAACACGGGTTGCACCCAACCCTTACAACTCGGAACCAACGTTCCTTTACAACAAAATGAACTAGAATGTACAAGAAATACAAACTACTTTTGGAGACTAAGGTGTCCCTCTTCGTTGACGACGTGTTCTTGAAGTCCATGAAGAGTCCACAACCCTAGATCTCTCTTGGAGAGAATCTCTCCGGAACCGGCGGCGGCAAGATGGGCGGCGGCTTGGTTCACGGGATCGGTGGCGACAACGGTGTGCGGCTGCTGTACTTTAGAGATTCAAACTTCGTAGCGAAGCTAGCAAGGTCTTCCAACGGTCACACTAGGATCGATCGTCTCGATCGATTCGGACGGGGAAAGTTTTCCCGATCAACGAATCAAGAGACAAGGGATCTCTGGTTAGACGCGTGAGACGCTATGCTTGGATAGGCTTCTGTCGCCGGGAGATCTGGAAGAATCTCGATCAAAAGCGGCGACCAACTAGCACGAGCGGCGGCGGCGGAGCGGAATCGCGATTTAGGTCAAAGTCGGCTGATTGTTTTTCGTCTTTTTCTCTGTGTGTCTACTGTTCAAAAATATGCGTGTATTTATACACAAGTATACTCCTAAATAACCGCTGTGGGTCCCACCTGAAGAAACCCTAACCCCAGTTCAGAGCAGCGCCAACGGCAGAATCCGGTCCACCGGTTTCCAGAAAATCGCCCAAGTCAAAATCGGCGAGAATCGAAGGTGATTCTCGTCGAATCGGCGAGAATCAAAGGCGATTCTCGTCGATTCGGCGAGAATCAAAGATGATTCTCGTCGATGTTGACTTGATTGCACGCTCTGATTTAGCCGGGTCGAGACGACGAGAATCAGTCAGTGATTCTCGGCGATTCGGCGAGAATCACTAGTGATTCTCGTCGATTATTACTTAGCATCAGAGTTGCTCGCTTTGAAGTAGCTGGATCGAGTAAGCGAGAATTAGCCAATGATTCTCGACGATTCGGCGAGAATCACTAGTAATTCTCGCCGAATCGGCGAGAACCACTTGGTGATTCTCGTCGATTTACACTTAGACGATTTTTCGTCTTTCCACCCATGAGGTGCTCCTTGACCCATCCTTGCTCCTTGTCTGCTCTTGCCTCAACACAACCCTGTACTTGAAAATAAGTACACTCCAATAGAGAGAGTACACGTAGGCCAACACACTGATCTGCTCAACGAGGGATTACGTCGTGCAGACCCGTGTATATTGACCTACTGCACCCTGACATTGGTGTGCACTTAGCGTGGAATAACTGCAAGCACAACTTGAAATATTTTGTCAAATACATTGTCTATTTACCTTAACTTGTTCAGGGGCTTCTTCAAATCAGGTACGTTGTGGATACAATACCCAACAGATACATTTGGTGCATGGTGTTTCTCGGATGCGGAGGCACAAGAATCTCAGCCCTCGATATATGGGGCCATATTTGATCCTGGAGCGGATCGGCCCCTTGGCTTACATGCTGGAGCTGCTGCCAGAGTTAGGGAACTTGCACGACTTCTTCTACATCTCTTTTCTGTGGAGAGCTCTCCTTCGGTCGGAGCAGTATATTACCATTAAAGCAGGCCCGATAGCACCTGATAGATCATTTCGTTTAGAGTCGGTTCGGATCGATGATACCGCGGTCCGAGTGCTGCGGAAGAAGAAGGTTCTCCCAGTGAAGGTGTTGTGGTCCAACCATGGACAGGAGGAGCACACCTGGGAGCCAAGGGATCTGATGCTAGAGCGGCAGCCGGAGCTTTTTACCTCAGGTAATACTTTAGTTTTGTTTAAAGTTCTTAAATTCTTATGTTTAGAAACCCCGTAGACCCGAACTTAAAATTTCGGGGACAAAATTGCTTTTTTTGTTTATTGGAATTTGTAACATCTCATTTCTTATTAGACCCCTCTACTTTGATTGGGTTAGGACATGTGGTGGGGGCATGAGTTTAGGCTAGGTTTGAACCATGGAGTTAGGGTGTAGTCACATGGTACCCACCATAGGGACCAAGTTAACCCAAGTCAAACTAGCCCAAATTGGGGTCTTAGCTACACATTGGTCCCACCACTATACCCCTAACCCTAATAACAATCTAAGTGAACCATAAGCCATGTCATTGGGTCACCTATTGACCCAAGTTGACCCAAGTCAACCCTATCCTTAATTTGGTCAAAGCCACACCTAAAGACCCAATTAGTCCAAGTGGGGCACCACCATGGCCCAACCCAAGTTGGGTGGTACCACTGGGTCCATGACCATCAAGTGGGGCCAGCCCACTCATCATGTTGACCAAGTCAACCTAAAAAGTCAACAAGTCAATTTAGGTCTTAAAGAGAGGAAATGATATGAGCCAAGCCATTCCTAATGGACTAAGCCCATGGCTCAAGGCCCATGACCAGCCCAAGAGGTCAATGACAGCCCCTAACCCCCAAAATTAGGAGAGGTAATACATGCATGGGGTAGCTTAGGAATTTTGGAGAAAATGAGGAGAGAGAAAGGAGGAAATGAGGGGATGGAGGCCATATGGCCCTCCTCCTCCCTTCCCAAGCTTATTTCTGAGCTTTAGCAGCATTTACCAGCCATTTCCAGCAAGCTCCATGCCATATGGCATCTAGGAGGAGCATCCAATGTAGAGGTTGAAATCCCCATAATGGCAACTCGCTATACAACCAATATCAGCTCAATTTGACCTCACCATCAGATTCAGAAGGTCGAGAGGAGTGGAAATCGAGTCCTGGATCGAGGAAAACCGTGGAGAATCGGAGCTTGGAGCAAGCTCACCGGAGAGGAGAAATTTCATGGCGCACCACCACCACACACGCCGCCAAGCCTAGCTACAGGTCCGTTTCACCTCCCCTCACCCCGTGCTAGTTTCCTATATCTACTAGGAGAGATATCGGGCTCAAATGAGCCCGATCCCATGAGAGGAAATCAAGAAAAATCCATGAAATTGAGGTGTTCGAGTTCGCGGGAAACCGCTGCCTTCGGCGGCCAAGTCGCCGCCAATCGATGGCCACCACCTCAACGGAGGTGGTGGTGGTGGTGGCTGATCGAGGAGGTGGCTAGATGGCCGGGAAACACTAGATCAAGGTTCTATAGGTCGGTGCAATCGTGGTCATCCGCTGGAGGAAGAAGGCGCATGGATGTCGTCCATCTTGATGTATTAAACTATATCATATTTCATATTCTGTCACACTTTATTCTATACCTCGCGGGCTAATTTTAGGCCTCTTAGAGACATATCTAGAAAACATATCAACATATAAAATGTAGCCCTAGGTCTTAACTTTAAAATGACACCCTAAAGTTGTAATTTGGAGCACTAGAGCTCCCTGTAGGACCATTCTACCATGACTGGTCCTAGGCTAGGGCAGATCTTAAAATAAATGTCCAAGCCAAACCATAAGTCCTCATGACCTAAAATTTTGGTCATTCTTGTGATTAGGTTAAACCTATACTCTAACGAAAATGAGAATTTTTGGTCTGACTTTTGCAATAGTATTTGGTGAAATACTAATATTTAAATTAAGTGTATTTTAGGGAATATATGACTCGAAATGCCCCAAAATTTTGGTGGCATGTCCATTGGGTCAATATAAAACCATGGTAGAAATTTCAAGTCATTTTGACCTCTTCATGTTTGGGAAATTCCACATGCAAGAGATAGGCATGTTCAAATTTGGGGTGCCTATAGTTAAAATAGGAAAATGAGAATTTAGCCCATTTGGACCCTTGCATGTCCATGAAACTCTGGACAGTGGCTTATAGTGATGGAGTACACCTTCCATGAGAAGGTTGGGATTTTTGGGATCAAAAATCCCATCATTTGGAATTATTGGAAAATATGTTTAGTTAGGAAATAAATTTGAAACTAGGGCATATGAATTTATTAAATTCTGAAATTTTGTCACAAGATTTATTATGACATAGCTCACCTCTGCAAAAATTTGTGGGACTATTAGGTAATGTTAACTTGGAGTTTAAGTAGAATTTACCATTTTGCCTATTATGAAAATTAATTAAAAAAATAAGGGAAATTCTTGTTTAAATATTATGGAAAATTTTACAGTGGTTTATCTCTGTGATTAAAGCCCTGTTAAAATATTTTAGAACTTTTTGGATGTCTCTATGTGGTGAAAACCGTAATAATGACATTTTGGTAATTTTGTTCATATGGATATAGGTTAGGTTAAATCACTGCTTAGGATTTTGAAATTCTGTATTTAGCTTTATTATATTAACATGGATCTTCAGTAATTTTTCTAGAATTTTTTATTGTATAAATACTGTACTTCATTTGGAAAGTAATCAATTTGTGGTTTATTATTAAATATATATTAAATGGAATTTCACATGATAAAATTATGAAACTTGGTAGGAATTCATATTTAACCTCATGGAACACCTGATAAATTTCTTAGGAAGGCTGGACCATTATAGACAGTACATCATGTGCAAGGTGTCCATGGTCACTCAATTAAAATAATTAATTTAAGCCCTTAACTCCTTAGAAAAAGTAGTGAAACCTAGGATGGCCAACATCATACATCAAAGCAATCTATGATAAACAATTAGGGGCAGTTGGCCTAAGAGTTTGGAAGACACGTCATATGGGTCAACATTAGGTCATGGGTGCGCTTTGTAAAAATAGCACATAATACTAGGACCCTCATGGGATAAGGTTTTCAGTTGAGTTGAAATCTATATTGGGAAGATAAACCCTGGTTGGTTTCCAATAGGTCACTTCTTGATAACGAGTGGTAGAGTGCAAAATCCTAAGGATAGTGGCTAGAACGGAGATCAGCGGAAGACCGTCGCTCTCCTGATAACATTCTAAACTATTAGGTTTGTCCCAGAGTAACAATGAGAGTTGATATGGATCATGGGTAGACATTAATAAAAATAAATATCCTTGAGAAAGGGGGCTTTGGGCTTCAGCCCATCGTAGTTCCCAGTACCCTCGAGAGCCCTTCACCGGGTATGCCCTAGGCAGTCCTGGGATTAACCCTAAATCACTAGGTATAACTAACATTAGACAAGAGTAGTCTAATAGGCTAAGAGAATATGGAAACAATCTCACCCGTGATGGGTTGGAGGGATTCAGAACTAAAGCACTGATGTGCAATCTCACCTGTGATGGGTTGGAGGGTTTTAGGATGGGTTGGTCCTGCGAGCTGGAGGCTCGAGAGTTTGATATCAGGACATGTTTAGTCCTGCGAGCTGGAGGCTCAGGTTGGAATATCTTTCATGTGCATAGGAATAAACTTGTGCGGGTCATGCGGTACTGGTCCAATCATCACACTAATGGCAGTACGGTGACTCTAGCGAGGTGTGATGGTTTGAGGGGCTACTGGGTTATTTTGCACTGCGGTCTGGAGGACGATCCCCAAAAATACACACTTGACCAAAAAGATTGGTAGGTAGCCAACAAATAGTATACAAAGACTCTAGAGTGCATCTAGGATGTGTACAGAGGCATATGAGAGGTCTAGGCCTAGTAGTGTGTATACCTGTCTAGGAGTGGAGATACCCGCTCCACTGCTGCCATAACCACAATGGTGGTACCAGAGTGTGATGCTAGCTCTAAAAATCGGGAACTAAAGGTCTGTGATCACAGTGTCGCGTGTGTGAGTTGCACTTGCATGAATCATAAAACACATGCATATCATACATTCATAACTAGGTCATACACACCATAGATCCTTATCATATAAATTAGTATGGGCTCTTTTATATGATAAGTTATATTTGGAACCCTTAACTTATAAGTTTGTATGGGCATTCCTATAAGTTAAGGTACTTCTGTGATGGTAATTTAGTAGTAGCATATTCTACTTGCCGTTCTTACTCTATTTTACTTACAGTACCTTGTTTACTTACAACACCTTACTTACTTTCTGTACAGTTCATCATACCTTACATGTGCTATATATATAAGTGCTAGAGTAGAAATAGATTGATACTATATATACTTGTTAGTATAGATCCACTGTCACCTGCTTTTTTTATACCCCTTATTGTCCTCCGCTTCGTCCTCCCACAAGCTGTCTATGAGTTGCGAGGGCGAGGTGTGGAGGAAACAGCTTAGTCTTTATGATTAACGGTCGGTTGTGACCAAATCATTTTAGGAGCTCGAGTAGATGGAGTACCAGTATGACTAGTAAGACGAGGTGGAAGGTCATGAGGAGCTGATGCCACCACCACCTACTACTACTGCAGTCCGTCATCAGGTGGGACGTGTTTTCTTATGATAGTTTAGCTTACGCTTTGTTGTCATTTTGAGAGAGAGAGATTTTATATCATGTACAGGGAATAATCCCTTTTCACTTTTTTTGTACTCATTCTGGACTCTTTTGTGTTTTCATTTTCATTATAGATGATAATGTTGTGACTTGTGGACTAGCTGTTTTATACACTATTTTTATACTTCTATTTCTCAATTGGCCGAACAGGTTATATGATCGTACTAGCCGGCAGGATCGGCATCTTGCGGTGTCGACTAACCCGTAAGTTAGTGTCACCATAAGGCGGAGGTTCTGGGCATAAGACCGGGAGCCTCCTTGGTAAGGGGGAGGGGTCTTACATAATGTACCTGATGGAAACAAGAAAACTACAAGCAAAGTGTAACCACGCGGTCTGATAACAGAAACGACACAAATCGTTGATCGCCAAGCTATCTGCCGAATTCTCCAAGTCACCAAACCGCAGCTCAAGATGTGCGAACTTCCTGTTATTCAATGTTAATGAAAACAACTTTGTCTGCTACTTCAGGTCGCCTGACCCCAATGCTAACCACAAATAGAACTGCTGAAGCAGAAACAACCTACCTGCTGAGACTAGGCGAACTGCTTATTGAACTATATACGACCCCGAGGAAGAAGAATTCTAGCCGTGTAAGCCGTGACCTGATGTATGCCACAAACTGTTAACTATGAACTGTTCCATACTGAGATTCCCAACTAGTTGCCTAGTCACCCAGTGCTAGTCGTACAGCCTGCACAGTAAAAGTCAGCTTCACTTAGTCGTCCGGTTATAAAAAACTTAACTGCAAGTTCAAAATGCGAGCCGAGTTCTCACAGTTCTCGTTATATATGATGTATAAGCGACATGGGGAGTGTGGTCAACACCCATAACGATAGGATAACCATCTGCCATCCTATAACAAGCACCACCTATCTGCACAAAGGTGTAGATACCAGAGTCAGATCGTCAGTGAATACCATCTTACCGCTCATGTGGTAAGATCCATTAAACTGTATAGATATGCAGAAAAAAAACTCAGTCTCCATAGACTTCAATAATCTAGCAACGCGTCCTGAACCAAGACCCCGCCTATGGTGATCTGCCGGACTCCGGACCCAAACCACACAATACTGCGGTCTCCACTTCCAGACCATGCAATGCTACGGTCCCTACGACTAAGCAACTTTCATGTACTTGGCACCACCATGACTAAGTCCACAAAACCAGGGATCTCTGGCTTCATACCATACAAGCAAACAACAACGAACTGTGTGGTTAACCTCTGCTATCCACGCTAACTGCCTACATCCACTCGAACCAGAGAACCTGCCAACTCCAAAGAGGACTCAATGGTCTCACCAACCAAACTGTGACAGCCATGGTTATCCCTCTGCTAACCGCCTAGTAACCTCTCTGGTAGCTTACTGATCCAGACTATAAAAAGAAGAACAATAGCCAGAAATAGGTTATCTGCCACCACCTGGAGGCCTAACCGGTAGAGGTCTGTACGGTCTACCCAATCAGACTGTCCACTTCTACTTCAACAATTTCAACACTCCCCTTGAAGTGAGAAGTGGAAACCAGTTCATGCAAACCCCGTAACCAAGCAAATCCTGTAACCGAGTAAACAGTCCCTTCAACATTGACTTCGTGAAGATGTATGTGATGTTGTCCTGACTCTGCACATACTCAACCATCAAAGACCCCTCCAGCAACCTCTCCCAAACGAAGTGATGCTCGATCTCGACATGCTTTGTTCGTGCATGACAAACTGTATTATAGAACAGTTTGAGGGCACACTCATTGTCACCGCGCAGTAGATTAGGACCCCGTACCTCCTCATGGATCATGATTAGAGTCTCCGCATGGGATATTTGAACACTCTGTTGAGAGAGGCTGGAGTCTCTGCTTGGAATATCTGAAAACTCTATAGGGAGAGGTCAGTATCCGCTTGAGATATCCGAACACTCAGTAGGGAGAGGCTAAAGTCTCTGCTTGGGATATCCAAACATTTTGTACAGAGTGGGCAGAGTCTTTTCTAGGGATATCTAAATACTCTGTAGTGAGAGGTCGGAGTCTTCGCTTGGGATATTCAAAGACTCTATTGAGAGACATCAGAGTTTCCACTTGGGATATCTGAATATTCTATAGGGAGAGGTCATAGTCTTTCCTTAGGATATCCGATGTAACAACCTCATCCGTTCATATGGTATATTCTAGAAGGTCCGGCCGGGGCCCCACAGTATATATCACAAAATAGGCGGAGAAGGTACAGGATGATACCAGAGTCGCGCATCGCACCTAACACAAAGCATTCTAGCGGAAGCCTAGACTACAACTTGAACTCCTCATGAATGTCCAAATATAAAACTCCACATTTTATAAACTATAGGAATGTCTTACAACAAGTCAAAAGAGTTGGCCTTATGGCCTTACATGGCTATCAAACAGTGGCCTAAACAAATTGGCGCGCAGGCCGGCCACATGAAAGAAACTACACAAAAGTAACACATTTAGCCTTAGAGGGCTAGCAGCAATCGCCGCAACACTAGCAGGAACATCAACCTCTATGCGTCCTGCTCGGCTCTCTAGCACCTGTAGGGACAATCCACCCACCGGTGGCAAACAAAAGCAACGGTCAGCGTTCAGCTGACCAAATTATAACGACCCTACCCCTTCTCTCGGGGCAGCGGTATTCTTCCCTGCAGGCATATCATATCACAAGTATGGCAATATAGCATCAAAATGTGCTTTCACGCACACAAGCCATCACAACCGTTCGCCACCCGGCCCAACGGTCCGTGCACTCAGGGCACATTTTTGGTGTTCTGGCAAAGCTCTTGCCCACCACCGCATCAGGGTCACAACCCAACGGTAAATCTCTTGAGCATTTACTCCATGGCGTGCAGCCGGAGTTAGTCTTCCTACACCGGGATGGCCCGTAGCCCCCCATTGTGTCATGGCGCGCAGGCCGAAGACTCTTGCTATGCGCTCCAACAGACCGCACCTTTTGGTCTCACATCGGACGGACATAGCACAGGTCGGATCCTCCACCCCCCCGTTGCTCAAATCGCCTTGCCTTCTCCGAGTACAGCGTACTCATGGCTATATCAAAGGCGCGGGTCGGTCTCACCAATCCTTTTCTTGGCATTCAAGCCTGGGTATTTCTCTATACCCATTTCTTTAGCACAACAGCGGGTCTTTCCTGGGCCTCCCAGTACTTCCTATGACTCTCTCCACAGGTGGACACCGCACAAGCACAAATGTCAGGGGTCTTTTCTAGCTATCATGCCAGTACTTCCTGTTACTCGCTTCACAGGTGGACACCCTACGACATCAAGCATCACAAAAGGGCCTTTCCTGGTCACACCAGTACTTCCTGTGCATCATTCACAGGTTGGACCCAAAACATCACATGGCTATTTTTCCTGGGCTACCACTCCAGTACTTCCTGCTACTCCTTTTCGCAGGCATAACCCGTAGGCTCTTTACACTACACGTTCTCACGGAGTCTTCTACGGTTCGTATGCAACATCACCAATCCAGACCAACCTGTCCAGATGGGCTTCACACAGCATGCCTATTCCGTACTCCATTTCCGGATCTATATGCTAACAAAAGGGGAGTTCAAGCATCCACCCAAAGATTCCCAAAATCAGCCACCTCTTGGTGGGGGAAATCACAAGATATGCCAAAAGGAAGCCTTCACATGGCTAGGAAGAAAAGTCGTTACCCTTGACGACCGCTTCGGTGCCATGGACTCAAAGCTAGCTTGCAAGACTCGCAAGATCGTTTCCTCCGCAACGCCGCCTTCGGAACTCTTGTCGGTAAACCGCAGCACCACCAGCAGCAGCCCCCTTTCCTTCTTATTCCTTCTTTCTCTCTCTCTTTCTCTCTTACCTTGAAGAAAGAGCAAGGCTAAGTAAAATGAGAATCACTTCTCAGATTTCGGCCTTAAGAAAAAGAGGAAAGAAGCTTCAGCCCTTGGATCCAGGCTGAAGGAATGGACGGCCACGATTCTGCCAAAAACACTGATTTTGACCCGACACGGCCTCTGACACGGCCGTGTGCCAGGCCGTGTTCCTCAAGCGGTGGTCAACCGACTTATCCAAACCAGTGACATGCCCATGGGACACGCCCGTGTCATGGGCTGTGTCACCAACACGCCTTCAGACACACCCGTGTCTGTGGCCGTGTGCCTGGGTGAAAAAAAATCCCAAAACATCCCGAGACTTCACACGGCCTGTGACACGCCCGTGTCCCAGGCCGTGTGCCCAGACACGGCACAAAGACACGCCCTGTCGAAATCCTTCGGCGGGCTGAGTTCGTCGACCTGATTTGACACGCCCTGTGACACACCCGTGTCACAGGCCGTGTTAAACCTCTCCACACTCAACACGCACGTCTCGACACTCGACGATCGTCGAGTAAAAGTCGTCGAGCACACGACACGGCCGTGGACACGCCCATGTCCTGGGCCGTGTGCCCCCTCTCGACGCATCGTCGAGCGAAAAATCGTCGACACAAAGTCCGATCGTCGACACAACCTCGACACGCCCTGCGACACGCCCGTGTCGCAGGCCGTGTCAGCTGACACGCCCTGGGACACGCTCGTGTCCCAGGCCGTGTCACTCAAAAATTTCCTGTTTCCGAAATTTGGGCTGTTACAATCCTCCCCTACTACAAGAAATTTCGTCCTCGAAATTCAGACACAGGAAAGGCAACAGGAACCTGCAAGAAAAATGTTACAACATGCCAAATTTGATGTTACAACATCCTTGCTACAAATTACAAAAACAGCTCAGGGAACTCTTCTCGCATGGTTTGCTCTCGCTCCCATGTCAGTTCTTCACGGCCGCAGTTGTCCCACAGGACTTTTACCATACCGACCGTCTTGTTCCGCAACTGTTTTTCGGCTCGATCTTCGATCTGAATGGGTCGAACTCTCGTTGTTAGCCCATACTCCACCGACACACGATCATCCGCGATCACTTGAGCTGGATATTTCACGGCCTTCCGAAGCACCGAGATGTGAAATACATCATGTAATCCACCCAAGTCTGCCGACAGAGCTAGCCGATAAGCCGCTTCGCCCACTCGCTCAACCACTTCAAAAGGACCCAAATATCTTGGACTCAACTTTTTCAATCGTCGAATTCTGGAGACACCTTTGAATGGCTTGATCTTCAAGTAGACCCAATCGCCAACCGCAAATTCCACGTTCCGGTGCTTGGCGTTGTAGTACTTCGCTTGTTGATCTTGAGCAATAAGCAATCTCTCTCGAATAGTCTGTATGATTGAGTTTGCTTCATCAACCTCATTTGGTGTAAAAACCCGAGCTTCGCCCGCTTCTACCCAAGCCAAGGGAGTACGACACTTCCTTCCATATAGAGCTTCATATGGTGTCATCCCAATGCTTGCCTGGTAGCTGTTATTATAGGCAAACTCTACCATATAGAGATGATCTTCCCATTTCTTTCCGAAATCAAGAGCGCACATTCGGAGCATGTCCTCCATTGTTCTGTTGGTACGTTCAGTTTGGCCATCCGTTTGGGGATGAAAGGCCGTACTGAAAGTCAATTTTGTGCCCAACAGTCGGTGGACTAACCTCCAATCATTTGACGTGAATCGCCCATCTCGATCACTTACGATGCTCCGAGGAACACCGAGAAGTCGCACAATCTGGTCAACATATAACTTTGCCAAACTTTCAACTGCATCATCCCGCTTGTTCGGGAGAAAATGTGCCACTTTTGTTAGCCGGTCAACAATCACCCAAATGGAATCATTTCCTCGCTGCGATTTTGGCAACCCATGCACAAAATCCATGGAAATATCATCAAATTTCCACACTGGGATCGGCAGTGACTTCAAATAACCGCCCGGCTTTTGGCATTCCGCCTTCACCATCGCACAAGTTTGACATTTGGATACATAAAGGGCAACATCTTTCTTGAGCCCTGGCCACCAGAAAAGCTTCTTCATATCGTTGAACATCTTTGTGCTCCCGGGGTGAATGGAATACTTTGTATAATGCGCTTCATACATCAGTTCTTCTCTCAGTTTCCCCACATGCGGGATGCACAAACGGCCCTCTTTTCGCAAAAGACTGTCATTCCAGGTGAATTTGCCTTCTGGCCCTTCATTCACATAGCGCAAGAGATCTTCATCCAACTCCGTTGCCCGTCGAACTCGGTCTGCAAGGTCACATTGCACCTCAGTCCAGTTCAAACATGCAATGGCAATGGAATTCTTGTCAACACAATAGATCTCCAATGCCTCCAGTTCCCGGATAAGACGTTCATCATGCCTTTGTAACCAATTTGCTCTAGCCGGAACTCGCCGACTCAAGGCATCCGCGATAATATTCCCCTTCCCAGACGTATAGTGAATCTCAAAAGTGTAGTCCCCAAGGAACTCCAACCACCTTCGTTGTCGCATGTTCAAGTCTTTCTGCTCCAAAAGATACTTTAGGCTCTTATGATCGGTATAGATCTCCACCTTCACTCCATAAAGGTAGTGTCGCCACAACTTGAGTGCAAAAATCACCGCCGCTAATTCCAAATCATGGACGGGATAGTTTCGCTCGTGCACCTTCAACTGGCGTGAGCCATAAGCAATCACCTTTTCCTTTTGCAGAAGAACGCAGCCTAAGCCGCTCCCTGAGCCATCACTATAAATCACAAATCCATCGGTTCCACGTGGCGAAGACAACACCGGCGCCGTGGTCAACCGAACCTTCAGCTCTTCAAAAGCTCGTGCGCACTCTGGCGTCCAAATGAACTTCTGATCTTTTCGCGTCAGTGTGGTTAGCGGCAAAGCGATCCGCGAGACGTTTTCCACAAATCTTCTATAGTAGCCCGCAAGTCCAAGGAAACTCCTGACCTCGGCCACGGAAGACAACATTGGCTACTCTTGTATGGCTCTTATCTTCGCTGGATCCACTGCAATGCCCGCTCCACTCACCACATGGCCCAAAAATGTCACTGACGATAGCCAAAACTCGCACTTCGAGAACTTAGCATATAGCTGATTTTGCCTTAACGTGTTCAACACCAACCGCAAGTGAATCTCATGCTCGGCTTTGGACTTCGAGTATACAAGGATGTCATCAATGAACACAATCACAAACAGATCCAGGTACTCACGAAAAATATGGTGCATTAAATCCATAAACACCGAGGGCGCATTGCACAATCCAAAGGGCATGACTGTGAACTCATAGTGCCCATAACGCGTTCCAAATGCGGTTTTGGGAATGTCACCTTCCCGAATTCTTAACTGGTAATAACCAGACTTCAGGTCCAACTTCGAATAGACGGTCGAGCCCACCAGCTGATCGAATAACTCATCAATCTGTGGTATATGATACTTATTCTTCTCAGTCAGCTTATTCAGTTCACGGTAATCAATACACAACCGCAACCCACCATCTTTCTTCTTTACAAAAAGCACAGGCGTGCTCCAAGGTGACATACTTGGGCGGATATAACCTTGCTCTAGCATTTCTTGTAGTTGAACCTTCAACTCAGCCATCTCTTTAGGCGCAACGCGATATGGCTGTTAAAATTCAACAAACCGCAGACGCCCCCTTGGAAACCCTGTTGACAACTCAACAAACCGAAGGAGAATACGCCCACTTATATGTTGAAAGTTTTCCCGGATCGTGGAGTTAGCAGGGGTTATCTCAACAAAGCAGTAACAACCAGCAACACATGCAGCACAAGCTTCTTTATTGATCAAGAGCAAACTTCTTTACAAGGCGAGACATACATGGTGAGACATGCTTCACCAAAACCCAACACCGAGAGAGCAGAGACAGTTACAAAGACAAGAACAACAAACAAGCCGCGCGGACTCAATCAACAAGCCGCCGACCTACTGCTGTGGAGTTCGCTCAGTCCGCCAGGTCGCCAGACCGCAACCCAAGCCGCGCGGGCTCACCCCTCCAATGCTAGCTCTTCACCGCCGGTCTGCACGCCGTCAGACCGTACAAACTGCGTCACCGAATGGAACAGTCCGCCTGAAGCAGGCGACTTCCTGAACCCCGAACCAAGTCGCCAAAGAGAAGACCGCCTGGCCGCTATCCGCGACCTGCTGTTTACCACCTGTTGCTTAACCGCAGAGTCCGCACTGTCCCTGACCGCAATCAGAGCCAAGTCCTGGCTTTCCAGCGCTATCCGCACAACCTGCACAGCACAACCGGGTCAACTCTCTATCCGCGCGGACACAAAGTCCAGACCGCAGCAACTTACGCGAGCTCAAAAATTGTTCACTTACTTCAGTCTAGGTTCCTACTTCCTGATGTGACATGGGTCCTATTTATAGGCACG
This sequence comes from Platanthera guangdongensis, assembly GCA_039583875.1. Taxonomy (NCBI): domain Eukaryota; kingdom Viridiplantae; phylum Streptophyta; class Magnoliopsida; order Asparagales; family Orchidaceae; genus Platanthera; species Platanthera guangdongensis. Next base: position 16,109,009 of record CM077163.1, read on the forward strand.
ACGATGAGTATGGTCACCGCCCTAGCCGATAGGATCACCGCCACAACCCGCAGCTAGAACAAGTGTGTCCGCCAGCCCGCGGACACACATTCCAGTTCGCCGCTCCTATGCAGATAGCCAGTCCGCCCCAGCTTCTCCAAGGCCGGACTCCAATATCCAGCCCGCCTTGCCGCCAGAGACCAAGCCAGGTCTACCACAGCCGGACTCCACAAAAGCCGTGTCCGCCAATCTGCGGACAAGGCATCAGCCCGCAAACCCCGAGCCCGCAGCTTCGCCATCAAGGCACCTGCCGAACTCAGCGGACACCCGGCTTCCGTCCGCATCTCCCAAGTCCATTACCTCAACACCAAGGCACCTCCGGACTTAGCGGACACGCCAATCCAGTCCGCTAACAGCAGACTCCAGTCCGCAACTCCTGAGTCCATAACCTCATCACAAGGCTCAACCGGACTCAGCGGACACCAGCTCCAGTCCGCACGCTCCTGCACAAGCAATTCTCCAGTCCGCAAATCCCCAAGCTAGCAAACAAGGCAACAACGCTTCTACTAGGCTTGGCGGACTGAGAAACCAGCCCGCGCTCCACTGCGCGATCTCCCCGGACTGAGCCTCCTGGACTTGGTTCAATTCCCACTAAGTCTAGCCCACTGGCCGCAAGGGCCAGTCCGCACTTACTGGCGGACACTGGATCTAGCCCGCCATACCGGGCGACCTCCAGTTTCTGTCCGCGCTGACCGGCGGTCTCCACTGGAGCCAGACCAAGGCAACTGCCAAACCGGTCTGCCGAGCTCCAGTACTTCAGTCTGCATCTTGCCGGACTCCGCGGATAACATTCCTATCCGCCCGGTTACTTCCTGGGAGTAAACCGCCTGCTGAGCATACACTGGCCTGTCAGACCGCCGCTGCTGTCCGCGCGGTCCGCGCGAACAGAGCGCCCAGGCCGCCACAGAGCAAACCGCCTGCAACATCCCTGCCGACCTAGCAGTCCGCCAACCCAGTCCGCGTAGTCCGCGCGGATAGGTTTCCCAAGCCTTCCATTCACCCACTTTCACTTCACAGAATTCAACACTCCCCCTTGAAGTGAGAAGTGGTGAATAACTCCAGCAGCTCCCGTAACCTTGCACCTGGTCCTTCCGATAGCATCTACGAAGAGATGTCCAAGACATAGTCCTCGCCCCGCATATCATGGACCAAGAGGGAGCCCTCCAGCATCTCCAAAAAGGAGCCATACTTCCCTCTACCTTCTTCAGCTTCAACCTCCACTCATGCATCACAGGAGTATCACCAACTTCCTTGGACCCAGAAGCCCAAGCCTCGTTGCCTCTGAGAGAAGTCACCTCTTCAGACTTGGTGTCAACCACCTCCTTGATTCTAGTGGGGTCATCACAGCCAGAAGTCCCTTGCTCGACCTGAGGGCTAACAAGGAAACACGGGACCAAGTCCGCCGTGTTCCCTTCGCTATATCGAGCTGGTGGCTTACTGATCCTCTTCGATCTCCGAAAAACCTGATCATGTCTAACCACCTCCGCTGCTTTTGAACCAGCTCCGTTCCCGGGCAAACCCGGAACAATGCTCCCTTTGCTCCCTGAACAAGACGCCTCCTTACTGGAACCAAGAGCACCTGTAGCAACGCTCCCCCTGCTACCTGAACCAGAAGACTCCCCTCTTGAACAAGAACTGCCTGGAACATCGCTCCCCTTGCTTCCTGAACAGGAAGCCTCCGCCTTTGAGCCAGAAGGTCCTGGAGCATCGCTCCCCCTTCTTCCCGACTCTGACGCCTTTGCCCCGGAGCTAGAACAACCTGGAGCACCTGGTGACTCAGGCAACTCCACTTCCTTAGCAGCAGCCTCCTTCAGCCCACCATCTAACCTGCTTATCTCTAGCTCCACATAAGAGCTACCCCAATACGGCGTCAACTCATCAAAAACAATGTCTCTCGACACTATGAGTTTCTTCGTCGCAGGATCCATACACCTCCATCTTCTTCTCTGCTCATCATACCCAACAAAGACTAGCTTTGTTTTGAGAGCACCCGGAGAATGTATATAGCAGGTAGATCCAAACACCCGAAGGTGCTTCACTGAGGGCTTCACTCTGAACATCAGCTCATAAGGAGTCTTCACTATGATCGGATTAAGAGGCATCCGGTTGATGACATGAGCAGCACAGGCTATTCCCTCCGCCCAAAGAGCCTTCGGAACGCCTTTACTCTGAAGCCAGCACTTGCAGGTCTCCGTTAACCAACGGATCATCCGAGCTGTAACACTACCCTGTTGTGAAGTATGTCCACAAGAAAGCTCCATCCGGATCCCTTACTTCCTGCAAAAGCGTGAGAACTCGGTTGAGCCAAACTCACCACCGATACTTGTTCTCAACACCTTGATCCTCCGGCCGAGCTGGCCTTCGACAAGCTTCTTGAACTCCACAAACAAGCGTACCATGTTGAACTTCTTCTTCATGAAGTATACCCAAGTATACCCAGAATAGTCATCAACCAATATCAGCATAAACCTGCTGCCTCCAAGACTGGCCGTGACGGTCGGTCCCACCAGAGCACAATGGACAACCGCCAATGGTGCATTACTCCTGGATTGTGCTTTGTCAACCATGAAGCGATAGGCTCCACTTTCCTGACATCCCGCACACCCCCGACCATCGCCATAGGATGACAATCTAGGCAAGCCTCTTACGAGTCTTCTTTCCGCCATTGCTTTCAGCTTGTCCATCCCTACATGCCCCAGTCTTTCATGCCAGATAGCTGCACTATCACTGGCATTCCTCCGATCAACTCCAGAACTAGTTGAAATCCCAACTACGTTCTTCTCCTTCCTCCCTACCAGAGCTACGTTCGCCGAGAGCAAGACAACCTTGCACTCCTTCCGAAGATGACCTTGCTGCTTGCATTTATAGCACCTTGGTCCTTCCTTGCTCTTCCTATCACGCCTAGGAGAAACACTCCTTTCTCCCTGATACGAAGTAGAGGGACCAACTTCCGCAGCAACCTTCACCTTCTTCCTGAACAACCCATCAAGGGAAGTCCAAACCTCCGCAGCTGACCGACATCCACTGATGTGGTCCAAGAGTTCCGATGAGATCACCTGCTTGAGAATAGACTTGGCTTTCGCATTTGCCTCCTTCCAAGCTCTCATCGCCTCAGCATTGCCAGCAGTAGCCTCTTGTCTTCCTGCTCCGCATACAACCTCCCAAAGGTCCTCGCCAAGAAGAAAGCTCTTCATACAGGACTTCCACCGTTCACAGTTCTGTAAGAAGATCAATACCAAGACAACTTGCATTCTCCACTGCAATGGTTCTACCACTGGTTTCCTCGACAGACGAGCAACTACTTCCATTGAGCACTGCTTGACCACTCCAACAACCTGACTCTGATACCATGTTAAAATTCAACAAACCGCAGACGCCCCCTTGGAAACCCTGTTGACAACTCAACAAACCGAAGGAGAATACGCCCACTTATATGTTGAAAGTTTTCCCGGATCGTGGAGTTAGCAGGGGTTATCTCAACAAAGCAGTAACAACCAGCAACACATGCAGCATAAGCTTCTTTATTGATCAAGAGCAAACTTCTTTACAAGGCGAGACATACATGGTGAGACATGCTTCACCAAAACCCAACACCGGGAGAGCAGAGACAGTTACAAAGACAAGAACAACAAACAAGCCGCGCGGACTCAATCAACAAGTCGCCGACCTACTGCTGTGGAGTTCGCTCAGTCCGCCAGGTCTCCAGACCGCAACCCAAGCCGCGCGGACTCACCCTCCAATGCTAGCTCTTCACCGCCGGTCTGCACGCCGTCAGACCATACAAGCTGCGTCACCGAATGGAACAGTCCGCCTGAAGCAGGCGACTTCCTGAACCCCGAACCAAGTCGCCAAAGAGAAGACCGCCTGGCCGCTATCCGCGACCTGCTGTTTACCGCCTGTTGCTTAACCGCAGAGTCCGCACTGTCCCTGACCGCAATCAGAGCCAAGTCATGGCTTTCCAGCGCTATCCGCACAACCTGCACAGCACAACCGGGTCAACTCTCTATCCGCGCGGACACAAAGTCCAGACCGTAGAAACTTACGCGAGCTCAAAAACTGTTCACTTACTTCAGTCTAGGTTCCTACTTCCTGATGTGACATGGGTCCTATTTATAGGCACGACGATGAGTATGGTCACCGTCCTAGCCGATAGGATCACCGCCACAACCCGCAGCTAGAACAAGTGTGTCCGCCAGCCCGCGGACACACATTCCAGTTCGCCGCTCCTGTGCAGATAGCCAGTCCGCCCCAGCTTCTCCAAGGCCGGACTCCAATATCCAGCCCGCCTTGCCGCCAGAGACCAAGCCAGGACTACGACAGCCGGACTCCACAAAAGCCGTGTCCGCCAATCTGCGGACAAGGCATCAGCCTGCAAACCCCGAGCCCGCAGCTTCGCCATCAAGGCACCTGCCGAACTCAGCGGACACCCGGCTTCCGTCCGCATCTCCCAAGTCCATTACCTCAACACCAAGGCACCTCCGGACTTAGCGGACACGCCAATCCAGTCCGCTAACAGCAGACTCCAGTCCGCAACTCCTGAGTCCATAACCTCATCACAAGGCTCAACCGGACTCAGCGGACACCAGCTCCAGTCCGCACGCTCCTGCACAAGCAATTCTCCAGTCCGCAAATCCCCAAGCTAGCAAACAAGGCAACAGCGCTTCTACTAGGCTTGGCGGACTGAGAAACCAGCCCGCGCTCCACTGCGCGATCTCCCCGGACTGAGCCTCCTGGACTTGGTTCAATTCCCACCAAGTCCAGCCCACTGGCCGCAAGGGCCAGTCCGCACTTACTGGCGGACACTGGATCTAGCCCGCCATACCGGGCGACCTCCAGTTTCTGTCCGCGCTGACCGGCGGTCTCCACTGGAGCCAGACCAAGGCAACTGCCAAACCGGTCTGCCGAGCTCCAGTACTTCAGTCCGCATCTTGCCGGACTCCGCGGATAACATTCCTATCCGCCCGGTTACTTCCTGGGAGTAAACCGCCTGCTGAGCATACACTGGCCTGTCAGACCGCCGCTGCTGTCCGCGCAGTCCGCGCGAACAGACCGCCCAGGCCGCCACAGAGCAAACCGCCTGCAACATCCCTGCCGACCTAGCAGTCCGCCAACCCAGTCCGCGTAGTCCGCGCGGATAGGTTTCCCAAGCCTTCCATTCACCCACTTTCACTTCACAGAATTCAACAATGGCGAGTGGGCCACAGGTTTCGCACCTGCCACCAACTCAATTGTGAAGTCAATCTCTCGCTGGGGTGGTAGCCCAGGGAGATCCGCGGGAAACACATCTGTAAATTCTGCCATAATCGGAACCTCGCACAAAGTGGCCTTAGGCTCAACAGCCTGAATTAGTGCAAAGTAACACTCCGCACCCTTCCGAACAGCTTTGACTACCTGGAGTGCAGACATCAACGTCCCGCCCACTCCTCGCATACCCGCAAACTTGGTCTCCTGTTCGGTATTCTGGCCTAATGTGATTTCTTTGGACTGGCAATCAATCATAGCATGCTGCTCCGCAAGCCAATCCATCCCAAAAATCACATCGAATTCTGATATTGGCAAAACAAATGTTGTTAAACGAAAATCCCGACTTCCTAACTGAACTGCCACATCGCAAGCTTGATCCGCAAGCATCCAACAGCCATTCGGCAACACCACTCTGACGTTATCTGTCTTTGCACGACTGGGTATCCCAAGCCGCGTAATAAACTCACTAGACAGAAAAGAATGCGATGCACCTGTATCAAACAGTGCTCGCGCCAGCGTGTCCCGAATCAGCACAAAGCCTATGACAAGCATGTCACACACACAAACCGCAAACATAGGGGTACTAAGTAAAACATACAAACAAATAACATATGCAAAACTCAACGCATACCTGTGACAACGTCACTCTGCTTGATGGCCTCTTGTAGGCCAAGATTGTAGACCCGGGGTTGCGCCTGCGAGGCAGAGGAATCCACCACCTCCTTTCCTTTTTCTGCATAAGATGCTCCCGCCTTCTTTTCACTCTTTGGCGGCATCCGACAATCTCACGCAATATGCCCCATCCGGCCACAATTGAAGCAGATACGAGTGTCTGGCTTGGAGGTCGCCCCTGATGTTGCTCCCGTTGCAATTGATGAAGGAGCTTGTCCACTAGGCTTGGACTTCTTGCCCCATCTTTTCTTATAAAATGGTTTTCCCGATCGGGGCGCCTTCCACTCCGGTTGCGTCACAGCCAAAGCTCTCTTCCCTTGCACCCTTTTCATATCCTTTTCCAACGCGGTCGCGGTGTCAACCAACGCTTGGAAACCTTGGTTCACAGAACTTGACACAAGGAACCTCAACTCGTCCCTCAGTCCTTCATAGAACCGATTAGTTTTCCTCTGCTCATCAGCAAAAATAGAACCCGCATACCGCCCCAAGCGAGTAAATTCATGCAAGTATACTGTACAACCCCATATTCGCTGAGCCAGACCAAGAGGCACAATGGTCACAGGAGGGTTAGCCGAAGTGGTCCCGCCCTAAGGAGGATCTCGCCCACAGAAGGCGGAAGCGCTCTCGCCGAATGCTATAAGGGAGAAATCGTGGGCCGAGAACGCCAAGCGGAAGCCGCGCGGGAGCACTCCCGCCCAAACCAAACTCCTTTCTCAAAGAGTTCTCGCCTAAGCGGCGAGAACGTTCGCGCCATGCCCTGGGCCGAAAGGTCTCGGCACCAGCTCCCGCCGAGTGGGGCCCAGGGTCTTTGGAAGAATGTCCTAATTACCCTCAGGAGAAATTACTTCAGTACCCTCAGGAAAACAGCGGGATTCGTCTATTGGCAGACCAACTAGGGGCTTTTCAGTAAATTCAGGACAGCAAAATGCTATAAATAGACCCATAAGAGCTCCTTAGAAAGCAAGCGATCATTGTCTCCGGAATTCTAGTGCTTTCTGAGGAGCTCCTAGCCCAGCTTTGGCTTTGGAGGGGAAGCTCTCAGAGATCTTCCGGGTGTGAGGTGGGACCTCCCTGCTGAGGCTTTTGGGTCAGTCTTAGGTCCTTAGAATCCAGCTGAGGGGTGAGGCTTGAGAGAAGTAGGTTTTGGCTGCACCCCTTTTTCTTCGAACTTCAGTTGAGGTCAAATTTGGCTTCAACAGTTCTGGTGCGGTGAGCGTGGAGCGCAGCCGATTCAAGAAAGCCTTAAGTTTTGTCCTATGGCTGGAGGTGAAGGCGAAGGGTCAGGTTCTGGAGGCTCCCCCACCCGGGGAGAGGAAGCGACGAGGAGGATGCTGGATGAGTTCAGGCGAGAGGTTCTGCAAACGATCAGCTTGGCCTTCTCGGCGAGAGGCGAGTGGGCCACCCCTCAGGTCCCGATAGAAGAGGTTCCGCTCTTAGGCGAGAACGCCCCAGGGCAGCGCCCAGGAAAGGAGGTCCCGGGCGAGGCTGGCGAGAGAGACGTGGCCGCGCGGGAGCTATTCCCGGGCCAGAGCCAGCGCCCGGGCAAGGAGGCGCTAACAGAGCCAGGCGAGAAGGAGGCGGCGGTGCGGGAACTCTTCCCAGGGCACGGTCTCGCGGATCGGGCGAGCCAGCCGAGGCCGCGAGACGTGCCTTCTCGCCAGGCAGGAGGCGAGAGCCCATTTAGCGAGCTCATCATCTCGGCTCCGGTACCGGAAGGGTTCCGGGAGCCCGACATGTCCTACTACTCAGGGAAGGATGACCCGGTGCAGCACGTACAGTGGTTTGAAGACGTCGTGTCAATAAGGCAGATGACAGACGCCTTCAAGTGCCGACTGTTCGCCATCACGTTGAAGGAGAAGGCGAGGGACTGGTTCCACCAGTTGCCAGCAAGGTCAATCTACTGTTTTGAAGATTTGCGGAGAAGCTTTCTGTTGAGATTCTCAACCTCAAAGAAGCGGAAGAAGGAAGCGGAGTGTCTGTTTGCAGTGAGGCAGAGGCCGGATGAGACGTTGGGTCACTATGTCGACCGGTTCCAGGAAGAGATCCTTCTGGTCCAGGAGGTTCCAGGGTACGCGTTGATGTTGGCCTTCACCCTGGGGCTGAGACCGGGATTTTTTAGCATGGAGTTAAAGAGGATGCCCCCCCTCTCCTTTGAGGAGCTCATGGAGAGGGCGGCAAAGGAGATTGATTTCGAAAGAGCAAACCCAGCGTTCGCCAGGAAGTTGGCCAAGCTAGCAGAAGAGGACGGGAAGGAACCGGCAGCGGGAAGACAGAAGGAGTCAAGAGAGCAGAGGGAACTGAGAGAGGATAGGAGAAGGGAGGAGCCCCGAAGGTTTGGGCAGCAGCAGGGTTGGGGGGCCCGGGAGCCGGTCAACCGGTTGGGTTGGAGGCCCCAGGAGGGTCGCCCCCAAGGTCCAGGAGAAGGCTATAGGGGGAGAGATAACCTACGGGAGCCCCGGAGGTTCGATCGACCGGCATGGAGGCAGGAGCCGAGGGATCGTCCCCCACCACCGCAGGAGGCAATGGAAGTAGGAAGAGGGAGAGGAGCAGTCAGAGGGGCTCGAGGAGGAAGAAGAGGAAGGGGAGACGGGAGAAGGGGCGGGGAGGCGTTGCTCTTTTGTGACTTCCACCAGGAGGAAGGGCACGCAACGGCCACCTGCCCGGAGTTCTTAGAGTTGAGGGCGGCCAGAGGAGCAGGGAGGCAAGATCCACCGATGAGGATAGTGGAGGTACAGCAGGGCGAAGCGGAGGACAGGTGTGAAGACCGGGTGGACGTAGGGACCCGGGGAGGAATCGGGGTGATTCATGGAGGGGTGGGGATTGAGGCAACCCGCAAGGGGAGCCTGCAAACCATGTACCGGAGGGGGGTGGCATCCACCTCCCAGGTTCCCCCACCGGAAGAAAAGATTACTTTTTCATCAGCGGACATGCCAGACTATGAAGACCCATTCTGCGACGCCCTGGTGATCCAGACGGCAGTGGAGAACTATACCGTTTCAAGGATACTGGTAGACAACGGGAGCTCGGTTAACGTCATCTTCAAGAAGGCTTTCGATGAGATGAGGGTCGAAGGGAAGAGGGTCTTAGCATCGGACGGACCACTGTTCGGGTTCTCCGGCGAGAGGAAGGAGGTAGAAGGAGGAGTAGGGTTACACGTAAGGTTGGGGGGCGTATCGCGGAACTGCAGGTTCGTGATCGTGGACGCCCCGAGCAGCTACAACGCCATCTTTGGGCGTCCCCTCATCAGCGCCTTTCGCTGCGTCCCCTCCTCGTTCCATCAATGCCTCAAGTTCAACAATGGGGGGGTGCAGGTCAGGGTTAGAGGGGACCCGAAGGTGGCAAGACAATGTTACGTTACGGCGGTCAACACCATCTCATGGATGGCGGAGGCGGAAGAATTGGAGATTGAGATGGCAGCCCTAGAAGAGGTTGTGGAGGAAGAGGAGATGGTCCTTGAGGAGGTAAGAAAGGAAGCTGGAGAGATAGCTGGAAAGGAAGTCGGAGAAGGAGAGATAGGGAAGCCGCGAGAGTATGTGCAGAGGGTCCAGGTGAACGAGGAGCAGGAAAGCCCGGAAGGGGCGATGGAAGTAGAGGGGGAAGTGGCAGAAGAAGTCGAGGGGGAGGTCCCGAGGGGCGTGGGAGCCGAGCAGCAGCAGCAGAGGGGGATAGAAGCGATGGAGATTGAGGAGGAAAGGGGAGAGCTGGAGCTGGAGGAAGAGGCAAGGACTGGTTGGGAGCAGTCGCGGCTGGAACCGGCTGAAGAAGTGGTGGAGATGGAGGTCTTCACCAAAGCAGGAGAGGTGCAAAGGGTGCGGATCAGCGGGGGGTTGAGTCTTGAGGCCCGGGAGCAGGTGCGGGCCTGCATTCAAAGCAACGTTGACGTCTTCGCTTGGAGCGCGGCGGACATGCCAGGCATCGACGCCGACGTAGCCTGCCATCGCCTGAACCTGGATCCCCGCGCCCGCCCCATCCGTCAGAAGATGAGAGTCATCGCCATCAAGCTGGAGGAGCCCATTCGCGAGGAGGTCAAGAAGCTCTTGGAGGCGGGCTTCATCTCAGAGATCCAGTATCCAGGCTGGATCTCCAATGTGGTAATGGTGAAAAAGGGATGTGGTAAATGGAGGATGTGTGTAGACTTTTCTTTGCTAAATAAATCATGCCCTAAGGATTGCTATCCCCTGCCTCGGATCGACGCGCTGGTTGATTCAGCCGTCGGTTTTTCTGTCATGAGTTTTTTAGATGCTTTTTCAGGTTACCACCAAATCCGGATGCACCCTCCTGACACCAAGGATGTGTCCTTCATCACAAGGGAGGGGTGCTTCAGCTACAAGATGATGCCCTTTGGGTTAAAGAACGCAGGGGCTACCTATCAGCGCATGATGGATCGGGTCTTCCGGGATCAGAGAGGGAGGAACTTGGAGGTCTACGTCGACGACCTAATGATCAAAAGCAAATGCATAGTTTCGCACCTGCAAGACCTCGAGGAAACATTCGCCACCCTGAGAAGGTTTAAAATGAGGCTGAATCCCTTGAAGTGTGTCTTCGGGGCAAGCCGCGGGAAGTTCCTCGGGCATCTCCTGACTCCGGAAGGAGTGGAGCCCAATCCGGACAAAGTCAAGGCCATCCTGAATTTGGAGTCACCTCGCGACATCAAGGAGGTCCAGCGCTTGACAGGCAAGCTGGCTGGGCTAAGCAGGTTCCTCTCCCGGGCAGGAGACAGATGTTCTTCATTCTTTAAAGTGCTGCGGGGGAATCAAAGGTTCGAGTGGACGGCCGAGTGCGAAGAGGCTTTCCAGGGGCTGAAAAGACAACTCTCTCAGGCTCCCCTCCTTCAGAGCCCAAAGGATGGGGAGGATTTGACCTTATATCTCGGAGTAGGGGCGGAGGCGGTAAGCTCCGTCCTAGTGAGAGAAGAAGGAAAGAAGCAGCTTCCCATCTATTACGTCAGCCGGATATTGAAAAAGGCAGAGCTTCGCTACCCTATCCTGGAAAAGCTTGCTTATGCCTTGGTCATCTCGGCCAGAAAGCTTCGTCCGTACTTTCAAGCGCACTCGATTAGGGTGGTGACCGACCACCCTCTTCGCAAGATCTTCGATGGAGTGGAGCACTCGGGAAGGCTGGCTAAGTGGTCCATTGAGCTAAGCGAATTCGACATCTCCTTTGTACCAAGGCTCTCCATCAAGGCGCAGGCGGTGGCGGACTTTCTAGCAGACTACGTTGTTGAGGTCGAGGGGGAAGAGCAGCAACCGCGAGAAGCATGGAGGTTAACGGTTGATGGGGCCTCAGGAAGGCACTCCCTAGGGGCAGGGGTGGTGTTGACAAGTCCCCAGGGGGTAACTATAGAACAAGCAGTCATTTTACATTTCCCAGTGACCAACAATCAAGCGGAGTATGAGGCCGTCATTGCTGGCCTTCGCCTGGCAAAGGAACTGGGGATTCAGGAGGTAGAAGTCTTCACTGATTCAAAGGTAGTGACATCGCAAATCCGGGGAGAGTTTGAAACTCGGGAACCAACCCTCATCAGATACCTCTCCAAGGTAAGGGTGATCATCGGAGGATTCCGGTCCTTCTCAATTCAACATATTCCAAGGGAAGAAAGTGTAACCGCCGATCGACTGGCCAAGTTCGGACCGCAGGTAGGAGGGACCTTGACGGAGCTATTCCGACCGGCTATAGATGAGGGAGAATTGATGATGGTGGATCGACAGCCCTCGTGGGTGGATCCATTTGTGGCCTTCCTAACCACCGGAGAACTGCCTGAGGGGACCAAGGTGGGGAGAAGCTTTAAGCGCAAGGCGGCTCACTACTTGATGATTGAGGGGGGTCTGCATCGCAAGATGTTGTCAGGGCTCCTAGCCAGATGTGCGACCGAAGAGGAAATCCCGAAGATTTTAGGGGAGGTGCATTCGGGCGAGTGCGGCAGTCACTCGGGAGGAAGAACACTGGAGGCTAGGGTGGTCAGACAGGGGTACTTCTGGCCCACCCTAAGGAAGGATGCTATGGAGTTTGCAAGGAGGTGCCAAAAATGTCAGCTCTTCGCCCCCCTTCAACTCTTGGCAGCTCAAAGACTCCGGAGTATCACGGCACCATGGCCATTTGCTATCTGGGGAATGGACTTAGTTGGGCCCTTCCCTCCGGCTAGTGGACAGAGGAGGTTCCTCTTGGTCATGATTGATTACTTCTCGAAGTGGCTAGAGGTAAAAGCCTTAGCCAAGGTCACCTCGCAGGTTATAAGGAACTTCATCTGGGGAGAGATCATTTGTAGACATGGGTTGCCCCAAGCAATAGTGACCGATAACGGCCCCCAGTTTGCCAGCGAGGAGTTCATCAGCTTCTGCGCTCAACTGGGGATAGATCTCCGGTTTGCCTCCGTCCATCACCCTCGAAGTAACGGTCAAGTGGAAGCAGCAAACAAGATCATTGTCAACCTACTAAAGAAGAAGGTGGAAAACTTGAAGGGAAATTGGGTGGAACAGCTCCCATCGGTCCTGTGGGCTCTACGAACGACTCCGAACACGGCCACCGGTGAGACCCCCTTCAAGCTCTCTCATGGGTGTGAAGCTGTCCTACCGGTGGAGTTTGAGGTCCGGTCCCCGCGAGTCACAGCCGCGGGCGAAGGTGACGAGACTTGGAGGGTGGAGAATGAAGAGGGGCAGCGCCTCTCGTTAGATATGGTGGAGGAACTGCGAGACGTGGCGGCTATCAGGCAAGAAGAAATCAAGCGACGGATGGCCAAGCATTTTGATAAGCATGTCAGGGTCAAACAGTTCGCAGAAGGGGATCTGGTGCTGAGGAAGGTCGACGCGGCGGGAAGATCGGCTCCCGTGGGTAAGCTCCACCCGAACTGGGAAGGTCCATACATTGTGAAGGAAGTCCTCGGAACAGGGGGATACTACCTCCAGGACGTGGAGGGAAGAGCCTTAAGCCACACGTGGAGTGGTGATGATCTAAAACGCTTCTACCCCTGAGGGGGGAAGGATGTAACCATGTATCCCAAAATTAAACTTGTTATATTATACCGATTGTTTCTCTTTTAATTAGTGTCGAATTTTTCATGGCATAACGTAGTTGAATGTTTTGTGATGCCCCGAGCTCGGCTCGGCCCCAGGTAGACCCGCTGCGCAGGCTCTCATCTAGCTGGCAGGTCCGAAGGCTCGCCCGTGGGGGATAGGTTGGTTTGGTTTGAAATCTTCATCGGCACCCCGAGCTCGGCTCGGCCCCAGGTAGACCCGCTGCGCAGGCTCTCATCTAGCTGGCAGGTCCGAAGGCTCGCCTGTGGGGGATAGGTTGGTTTGGTTTGAAATCTTCATCGGCACCCCGAGCTCGGCTCGGCCCCAGGTAGACCCGCTGCGCAGGCTCTCATCTAGCTGGCAGGTCCGAAGGCTCGCCTGTGGGGGATAGGTTGGTTTGGTTTGAAATCTTCATCGGCACCCCGAGCTCGGCTCGGCCCCAGGTAGACCCGCTGCGCAGGCTCTCATCTAGCTGGCAGGTCCGAAGGCTCGCCTGTGGGGGATAGGTTGGTTTGGTTTGAAATCTTCATCGGCACCCCGAGCTCGGCTCGGCCCCAGGTAGACCCGCTGCGCAGGCTCTCATCTAGCTGGCAGGTCCGAAGGCTCGCCCGTGGGGGATAGGTTGGTTTGGTTTGAAATCTTCATCGGCACCCCGAGCTCGGCTCGGCCCCAGGTAGACCCGCTGCGCAGGCTCTCATCTAGCTGGCAGGTCCGAAGGCTCGCCTGTGGGGGATAGGTTGGTTTGGTTTGAAATCTTCATCGGCACCCCGAGCTCGGCTCGGCCCCAGGTAGACCCGCTGCGCAGGCTCTCATCTAGCTGGCAGGTCCGAAGGCTCGCCTGTGGGGGATAGGTTGGTTTGGTTTGAAATCTTCATCGGCACCCCGAGCTCGGCTCGGCCCCAGGTAGACCCGCTGCGCAGGCTCTCATCTAGCTGGCAGGTCCGAAGGCTCGCCTGTGGGGGATAGGTTGGTTTGGTTTGAAATCTTCATCGGCACCCCGAGCTCGGCTCGGCCCCAGGTAGACCCGCTGCGCAGGCTCTCATCTAGCTGGCAGGTCCGAAGGCTCGCCTGTGGGGGATAGGTTGGTTTGGTTTGAAATCTTCATCGGCACCCCGAGCTCGGCTCGGCCCCAGGTAGACCCGCTGCGCAGGCTCTCATCTAGCTGGCAGGTCCGAAGGCTCGCCTGTGGGGGATAGGTTGGTTTGGTTTGAAATCTTCATCGGCACCCCGAGCTCGGCTCGGCCCCAGGTAGACCCGCTGCGCAGGCTCTCATCTAGCTGGCAGGTCCGAAGGCTCGCCTGTGGGGGATAGGTTGGTTTGGTTTGAAATCTTCATCGGCACCCCGAGCTCGGCTCGGCCCCAGGTAGACCCGCTGCGCAGGCTCTCATCTAGCTGGCAGGTCCGAAGGCTCGCCTGTGGGGGATAGGTTTGGTTTGTGGGTAATAGGTTAGGATAGGTTAGGATATGTTAGGATAGGTTAGGTTAGGTCTGTGGGATCGTCATCGGCACCCCGAGCCCGGCTCGGCCCCAGGTAGACCCGCTGCGCAGGCTCTCATCTAGCTGGCAGGTCCGAAGGCTCGCCTGTGGGGAACAGGTTTGGTCTGGTTGGCTTGGTTAATGAAAGGCAGGAAGCACGTTGGGAACACCAAATGACAAGTGAAAAAGAGGAGAGAGATCTCGGCAGAAATAGGTCTCGGCAGGGATGGATCTCGGCAGAGATAGATCTCGGCAGAGATAGATCTCGGCAGAAGATAGGTCTCGACAGAAGATTCACTATTGAAGGGAACCCGAGGTGGGGAGGCTTCCGCCAAAAGGGTTCCTCTCAGTGTTCTCGAACAAATAGGCGAGATCGTCATACGATGGGCTAATAGGGTCTCGCGCAGTCTAAAGGGGACGGTCCCGTCTTAAGGATTCGAGAGTCACGCTTCCGGCTGGCTGGTTACCGCGGGTTCTTGCTGATTCATCGCTACGAATTTCCTAAGAAGGCCAAGGGCCTTGGCGGAAGCCTACGCCGAAAACATCCAACTACGACAACCACATCAAGCACATTCGCAAATAACAAAAAAAAAGGTTCGCAAGAACAAATATTTGCATTAACTGTATACAGGTACAACGTGATAGCGTCTTGCGCTTTTACATAAAAATGAACAAAAATAAGAAGAGGACCCTCAAGGGTCTCGGCTGTACCCTTCTGAAGTCTCGCTGGAGCTTCCGCTGTAGCTTCCGCTGGAGCTTCCGCCAGAGCTCTCCCCGGAGGTCTCGCCATCAGCTGCGGGGGACTTTGGGACATCCGAGGGAGGGGTGGCGGGGGCGCCAGGGGGCTTTGGGATGGGCTCGAAGAGCCATGGGACAAGTTGTGGAGCGGTGATGTCTTTGCCCTTTTCGTCCCAACAGTTGATGTCGCGCAGCGTCTCCAGCGTCAGCCTTACGGTGGCTTGCGCGTTCCCCTGAAGGAGTTTGTCGATGTCATAAGCCGAGTAATACTGGCTCTTCAATCTCTCGTCCAGCGGAGGGGGTGCACTCGCCTCGAGGCGCGCGATCTGTTCTCGCAGGAGAATGTTGTCATAGCGGGCCTGAGACAGCTCCTCGCGAAGCGCGGCTTGAGCGGAATCCTGAACAGCGGGAGGTTAGCATAAGAAGAAGGTTAGGGTTGCGAGAACAACTGATTATGAAAAGTCTCGCTTACCCCTTCCGCTTGGCGCGAGGATAGTAGTTGCTGGGTCTCGGCCAGCTCCTTGGCCAGCGAGGCCGCCCGGGCCACCGCATCCTCCCTGGCCTTCAACATATCTTGAAAGTTGCGGTCTATTGTGATGCTCCGCCGGGCGCACATGTGCGTGAGCTCCAGCCCGCGCATTAAAGCGCGAGTGGAGTCATATGCCAACATCCGGGTCGACGTCCTGTCAAAAACGCTAGCATCTTCCCGGCTGTAGAGGCCGTACCCCAAGGCGAAAGCTTCGCCGGTGACCTCGTCTCGCTCTGCCCAGCTTGGCAAGAGGGACGAGACCGTGACCTTGTTGGCGTCAGGGTCCCACTGCAGCAGCGGCTTGTTCTCCGCGTCCAGGTACCTCACGCCAAGGCCATAGTTACGATGACCCCGCGGCACCTCTTCAGACGGAGGTTGGCCGGAGGTCCCGGCGGCGACACCCTCGCTCTCGGCGGCGCCAGGGGTCCGAGGGTTCTCGGCAGGAGTCCCCGAGCCACCCCTGGTGGCCGCAACCCTACTTGCTGCCTCCAAGACCTCCTCGAAGGAGCGGCCGGGGGGAAGAGGTTGGACGGGCTGGACAACCGCAGCCTTGCCCTTCTCGGTATCCATGGTCTTGGGCCTCTTGATCCCCTGAGGTGCGGAAGCAACCGGTTTTCGCTTCACAACACCGCTCGAGGGAGGGAGGCCCGGCTCCTTTCGGCAGGCTTGCGCGGCGGCTTTCGCAAGGGCCAGCGGGTCCTTCGGAGGCTGACTCCCTCCGGCGCGAGCCTCGTCAAAAGGCTGGCGGAGAGGGATCTCGCGCTCTCCTGCAAAAGACAATAGTGATTAAGTTTCAATCTCGGAAAAGGCAAGAAAAAGACAAATGAAGGCGAGACCCTACCTTCTCCCGGAAGCACAGGGGAGAGAGAATCGACGTCTCGCCGAAGGTGGAGGACGTCGAAGTCCTTGGTTCCGAAGAACTCAAGGAGGGCGCTCTCGCGGGAGCCCAAGGACGGAGGCTTGTAGGCGGCATCTTCATATTGGATGGGGGCCAAGGGTACGTTCCCGAAGTCGCCGGAGACGTAGATGAACTTCTCGCCCCAATGATGATGCTTGTTGGCGAGACCGATCGTCTTCAGAAGCTGCCCAGAGAAGAACACCACGCCACCTTTCGCGCGGAAGGTGAACAGCTTGCGGAAGATCGGCAGGCTGAACTCGATCCTCTCAGAACGCATGTAGCATATGAATGCCACGAGAATGGCAACTGAATTAGGATTCAGCTGCGCGGGAACCACCCCGTAGTACCGGAGAGCCTGTCGCATCTCGGGCCACAACGGAAGGCGGAAGCCCACCTCGAAGTGTTCTATAGGGATGGCGAGCTCCCCCTCCCCCGCAGTGTTGACCTTGTCATGAATGCCCGGGGCCGCGCGACGAAACCAGCGGGAACGTGCTGGGCCTTGGTCAGATTGAACTCCTCCAGAGTGAGGGTGCAGGAAGGAAAGAGATGCTTTTGGAAGGCTTCCGCGCAGTTGGATCTTCCTTCACCACCACCCGGCATCGCAATAGGGATCGAAGGCGAGATCTACGGGGGAAAGGCGAGAGCGAGAATGGGGCGAGAACGGAAGAGGAAGACAGAAAAGGGCGAGAGCTTCGCGAAGACCGCGAGAACAACAGTAAAAGAGGAGAGAGACGGGAGTCAGAGGAATGAATGTGGTAGGTGAGCCTCCTATTTATAGAAAATCGTGGTAATGATGTAGTTTTCAGAAAGGCGGCGAGGGTACAGCCGCCGCGTCCTAGGTCAACGGCGCTTCGTTTTTCCCGCCCGAATCTGACAGCGACCGATTAAACAGCTGGCGCTAACATTGCGAAGTGTCAGACGGCAGGAAAAGTATGCGGAAGCAAGATGGCTCTCGCCACCCCAAAGAGCAGGTAAGATAACTCATACGAATGCAAGAACGTTAAAGACAGAGCCATCGTTCTCGCTGAGCGGGAACACGGCAAAAAATAATAATAATATAATAAGCAAATAAAGTGCGGGAACAACAGTCACAGCTGCAAGCAAAAAAGTAAGGGTACATTGGAGAAGGGAAGGCCAGAGGGAGAGGAGGGGACGTCTCGCGCTTCAGTACGGTTCCCAGCGCCATTTGCCTCGGTCCCGCAACTTGGTCCGGGGGGGCGCCTGCGGGTTGAAGTAGGATGACAGAACGCTGCATCCCAGGTCAACCCGGCGAGACAGATCCCGGATCCTCTCGATGCATCTCTCAGGTGAAGATCCCGCGGTAGCTCCCCCGGGCCGGTCCATCTCGCCTAGAAGGAAGTCTCGCTCCAAGGATTCCAGCCTCTTCTCCACTGACTGGCGGAACTCCCGGGCCGCAAGGTCGCGGGCCCGTTCTCGCCGGATGAGTTTCGACAGGATAGCGGCAACCTTCTTCCCTCGCCTTTTTGCGCTCCCGGCACCGGTCAGGATCTCCTCCATCTCATCGGATGAAGGGAAGGGAGAGCTCTCGCCATCCTCTCCTTCTCTTTCTTCTTCTTCTTCTTCTTCTTCTTCTTCTTCCTCTAACTCAGCGCCAGGCCGCGAGTCTTTGTCCCCTATCAAAAGAAGCCCCATTTTAGCGAAAACTAAAGGGTAGCTGCGATAAAAACGGCCGTATACCTTCGGAGTGACGAGGCCCCCCGGTCGACGGCAGGCGAGAAGGCCCAGCCCCCCCCCTCAGCTCCAAAGAGGAGGTGGATTGGCTTTCCTTTCCCGGGGGGTAAACTTTGCGGAAAGTGGTCTCGGCCTGATCGAGAGCGGGGGAGCGGGTCTCCTCAGCCGCTGAAGGATTAACGTCTAGCGGCGGCACAGGGATCTCGGCACTTTTTCCTCTCGCCGATAGGGAGGAGTCAACCGCACGGGCAGGCTGATCAACAGTTCTCGCCCCACCATCCTGGGTGGCGAGATTCGAAGGTACGGAAACCAACGCTGCGAGAAATCAAGTCAGCATTTGGAAAATATCAGGCGAAGCCAAGAAAAGAACCTTTACCGGCGGCGTTCGGGTCTGGCGGAAGAGGCGCCTCAGTAACCTGTGGTTGATCGTCGTGATGGCTAGAGGGCGGATTCGAATGTTCTCGCGGGGACGCGGCAGCGTCAGGAGCCGTTTCCTGCGAGAGGCATCGAGTTAGACAATTGAGCAACTGGTTGTTAATGGGTATATCAAGCTTACCTTCCGCGGCGAGGCGCCGTCCGCGCAACTAGGGGTCGGGGTGGGCGGACTCCTGTTCTCGCGGGATAGGTCCCGCTGAACCACCTTCGCTTTCTTCTTCTTCTTCTTCTTAGGCAAAGAAGGCTCAGCAGCTGGCGGCTGTCTCGCAAGCCATGGGGCGACAAGGGCACTGTTAGCCCTAGCTCGCGCCTGCGCCGCGTTGATGCGGTCCTGCAGATCCTGCGGGAGGGGTTTATCGGCACGCTTGGAAGGCATCGCAAGAGAGGGCGAGAGCTCAGAAGGAGAAGGACGGCTCGAGGAAAGTGTCTTGACCGTCTATCAGCACTCATATTTATAGACACCGTACGGACCCACCAAAAGATTCCCTGATGTTGACACGTGCTCAGCGAATATTTTTGGGGGTTGGACATGTCTTTTCGAGCGCGGTGCTAGCTCAAAAAGAGCGGGGATTGTGTACAACCCCATATTCGCTGAGCCAGACCAAGAGGCACAATGGTCACAGGAGGGTTAGCCGAAGTGGTCCCGCCCTAAGGAGGATCTCGCCCACAGAAGGCGGAAGCGCTCTCGCCGAATGCTATAAGGGAGAAATCGTGGGCCGAGAACGCCAAGCGGAAGCCGCGCGGGAGCACTCCCGCCCAAACCAAACTCCTTTCTCAAAGAGTTCTCGCCTAAGCGGCGAGAACGTTCGCGCCATGCCCTGGGCCGAAAGGTCTCGGCACCAGCTCCCGCCGAGTGGGGCCCAGGGTCTTTGGAAGAATGTCCTAATTACCCTCAGGAGAAATTACTTCAGTACCCTCAGGAAAACAGCGGGATTCGTCTATTGGCAGACCAACTAGGGGCTTTTCAGTAAATTCAGGACAGCAAAATGCTATAAATAGACCCATAAGAGCTCCTTAGAAAGCAAGCGATCATTGTCTCCGGAATTCTAGTGCTTTCTGAGGAGCTCCTAGCCCAGCTTTGGCTTTGGAGGGGAAGCTCTCAGAGATCTTCCGGGTGTGAGGTGGGACCTCCCTGCTGAGGCTTTTGGGTCAGTCTTAGGTCCTTAGAATCCAGCTGAGGGGTGAGGCTTGAGAGAAGTAGGTTTTGGCTGCACCCCTTTTTCTTCGAACTTCAGTTGAGGTCAAATTTGGCTTCAACATATACGTCAACACTGTCATCACCTTGTGTCAACCGTTGGAATTCATTTTCCATGGCTATCCGTTGAGCCGCAGGAAGGTGCTTCGCTAGGAAGAGCCGGGAGAATTCTTCCATCGATACTTGGGTTAACGGACGACCCGCCAAGTGATGCAACTCCATCTCATCCCACCATAATCGAGCTTCTCCTTCAAGCAAAAAGGTAACTAAAGTAACTTTCTGATGCTCCGCCGTTCCTATCGTCGTCATCACTCGCTTGACGCGTGATAGCCAATCCTCAGCCTGCGTCGGGGTTCCCGCTCCCGAGAACGTAGGCGGATGGAAACTCATAAACCGCATTAGCTGCTTCTCAGCCGCTCGAGGAGCCACATCCACGACAGGTTCAGGCCTTACCGCCACCTGTTCTGGCCTCACAGCCGCTTGTTCCTGCCTAAGTGGCTGGCCTTGGATCATGGTAAATAAGGCCTCCGCAACTAAACGCACATGTTCCGCAGACGGTGGAGGTGTAGGCACCGCGGCTGGTACCGTACTTTCATTAGAACGCTGGGACTCAGACGGCCCAGCTCCACTTCGTGTCACCTAAAGGTGGACAAGACACACACATTAGCGGTCGTACCCAAGCAAGAAACACAAAATCAGAACACACAGGTTCCTTAAACACACCAATTTGCATTCCTATCATGGACATTCAGGAGTTCATTCGTAGACTTTGGTTTGCACAAACACGTGCTCGCCACCCCACAAAAGAAGTCGGCCACGACTTCGAGAGGGAAAGACCAAGACGACCGATACCACAAATGTAACAACCCCATCCGTTCATATGGTATATTCTAGAAGGTCCGGCCGGGGCCCCACAGTATATATCACAAAACAGGCGGAGAAGATACAGGATGATACCAGAGTCGCGCATCGCACCTAACACAAAGCATTCTAGCGGAAGCCTAGACTACAACTTGAACTCCTCATGAATGTCCAAATATAAAACTCCACATTTTATAAACTATAGGAATATCTTACAACAAGTCAAAAGAGTTGGCCTTATGGCCTTACATGGCTATCAAACAGTGGCCTAAACAAATTGGCGCGCAGGCCGACCACATGAAAGAAACTACACAAAAGTAACACATTTAGCCTTCGAGGGCTAGCAGCAATCGCCGCAACACCAGCAGGAACATCAACCTCTATGCGTCCCGCTCGGCTCTCCAGCACCTGTAGGGACAATCCACCCACCGGTGGCAAACAAAAGCAACGGTCAGCATTCAGCTGACCAAATTATAACGACCCTACCCCTTCTCTCGGGGCAGCGGTATTCTTCCCTGCAGGCATATCATATCACAAGTATGGCAATATAGCATCAAAATGTGCTTTCACGCACACAAGCCATCACAACCGTTCGCCACCCGGCCCAACGGTCCGTGCACTCAAGGCACATTTTTGGTGTTCTGGCAAAGCTCTTGCCCACCACCGTATCAGCGTCATAACCCAATGGTAAATCTCTTGAGCATTTACTCCATGGCATGCAGCCGGAGTTAGTCTTCCTACACCGGGATGGCCCGTAGCCCCCCATTGTGTCATGGCGTGCAGGCCGAAGACTCTTGCTATACGCTCCAATAGACCGCACCTTTTTGTCTCACGTCGGACGGACATAGCGCAGGTCGGATCCTCCACCCCCCGTTGCTCAAATCGCCTTGCCTTCTCCGAGTACAGCGTACTCATGGCTATATCAAAGGCGCGGGTCGGTCTCACCAATCCTTTTCTTGGCATTCAAGCCTGGGTATTTCTCTATACCCATTTCTTTAGCACAACAGCGGGTCTTTCCTGGGCCTCCCAGTACTTCTTATGACTCTCTCCACAGGTGGACACCGCACAAGCACAAATGTCAGGGGTCTTTTCTAGCTATCATGCCAGTACTTCCTGTTACTCGCTTCACAGGTGGACACCCTACGACATCAAGCATCACAAAAGGGCCTTTCCTGGTCACACCAGTACTTCCTGTGCATCATTCATGGGTTGGACCCAAAACATCACATGGCTATTTTTCCTGGGCTACCACTCCAGTACTTCCTGCTACTCCTTTTCGCAGGCATAACCCGTAGGCTCCTTACACTACACGTTCTCACGGAGTCTTCTCCGGTTCGTATGCAACATCACCAATCCAGACCAACCTGTCTAGATGGGCTTCACACAGCATGCCTATTCCGTACTCCATTTCCGGATCTATATGCTAACAAAAGGGGAGTTCAAGCATCCACCCAAAGATTCCCAAAATCAGCCACCTCTTGGTGGGGGAAATCACAAGATATGCCAAAAGGAAGCCGTCACATGGCTAGGAAGAAAAGTCGTTACCCTTGACGACCGCTTCGGTGCCATGGACTCAAAGCTAGCTTGCAAGACTTGCAAGATCGTTTCCTCCGCAATGCCGGCTTCGGAACTCTTGTAGGTAAACCGCACCACCACCACCAGCAGCCCCCTTTCCTTCTTCTTCCTTCTTTCTCTCTCTCTTTCTCTCTTACCTTGAAGAAAGAGCAAGGCTAAGTAAAATGAGAATCACTTCTCAGATTTCGGCCTTAAGAAAAAGAGGAAAGAAGCTTCAGCCCTTGGATCCAGGCTGAAGGAATGGACGGCCACGATTATGCCAAAAACACTGATTTTGACCCGACACAGCCTCTGACACGGCCGTGTGCCAGGCCGTGTGCCTCAAGCGGTGGTCAACCGACTTATCCAAACCAGTGACACGCCCATGGGATACGCCCGTGTCATGGGTCGTGTCACCAACACGCCTTCAGACACACCCGTGTCTGTGGCCGTGTGCCTGGGTGAAAAAAATCCCAAAACATCCCGAGACTTCACACGGCCTGTGACACGCCCGTGTCCCAGGCCGTGTGCCCAGACACGGCAGAAAGACACGCCTTGTCGAAATCCTTCGGCGGGCTGAGTTCGTCGACCTGATTTGACACGCCTTGTGACACGCCCGTGTCACAGGCCGTGTTAAACCTCTCCACACTCAACACGCACGTCTCGACACTCAACGATCGTCGAGTAAAAGTCGTCGAGCACACGACACGGCCTTGGACACGCCTGTGTCCTGGGCCGTGTGCCCCCTCTCGACGCATCGTCGATCGAAAAATCATCGACACAACCTCGACACGCCCTGCGACACGCCCGTGTCGCAGGCCGTGTCAGCTGACACGCCCTGGGACACGCCCGTGTCTCAGGCCGTGTCACCCAAAAATTTCCTGTTTCCGAAATTTCGGCTGTTACATCCGAACACTCTATTGAGAGAGGCCATAATAGGTAGAGGTTGGCGTCTCTACTTGGGATGTCTGAATACTCAATTAAGAAAGGTCGGAGTCTCCACTTTGGATATCCACATACTTTGTAGGGAGTGGTCGGAGTATCCGCTTGCGATATCCGAACACTCTATTGATAATATCGTGAAGCATTCAGTGAAATTGAAAATGACACTCATTATTTGTGCACATGGTGAGAAACTCGTGTCTTAATATATGGATGCTGAAAATATAAGATACAAGTAGAAATGCCAAGTTGCCTTGGGCGATCCACATGCGGAGACCAACTTCTCTCTTAGGTTGTTTGCCCTGGGAATTGCCATCATGCAGGCTTATTCTAGTTTGGTTGATTTGGGGCTCTTGTTTTGTAGAAATTCATCAATGAACCCAAAATGAGCAAATCTTTGATCCATGCAATTAGTCGCAAACAATCTTCCATTTTATACATGTAACCTTGATGGTAATCGCAGTACATAGATTGGTCTCCCAAGTTTGGTGAGATCCTTTGGCCTTTGAAGATATGAATGGTTGCAGATGGCGAGTACTACTTCCCTTTGCAAGGTATTGAGGGGAGTGAAAGTTTGATGTTAGCGGTGCCCCTAAAATTGATGGGTGTTGATGTGACACTCACTGCTACTTTCAGGTGTTGATGATAGTCCCCACTTTCTTCCTTTTCTTACTTTGTTGTTGATATGGTTCCTCATAGACTGTAACATCCCCTTTTCTACTAGGACCCTAAAACTTAGATTAGTTTAGGACATATGACAGGGATATGGGTTTAGGCTAGGTTTGATCCATAGAGTTAGGGTGGATTCACATAGTGCCCACTATAGGGCTCAGGTCAACTCAAGTCAAACTAGCCAAATATGGAGTCATAAGCACACATTGGCTCAGCCACTATGCCCCTAACCCTAAAAACAATCTAAGTGAGCCTAAGGCCACATCATTGGGTCACTCAATGATCCAAGTTGACCCAAGTCAACCCTAATCCTAATTAGGTCAAACCCACACCTATGGGCCCAATTAGCCCAAGAGGGGCATCAACATGGCTTAACCAAGGTTGGGAGGTGTCATTGGGTTATGGACCATCAAGTGGGGCCAGCCCACTCATCAAGTTGACCAAGCCAACCCAAAAAAAGTCAACAAAGTCAACATGAAGCCTATAGAAGGAAAAGAGGGGTCAAACCCATTCCCAATGGCTAGGCCTATGAGCAGCCCATGTGCTCATTTACAGCTCCTACCCTCTGAAATTGGAGGGTAGTGACATGCAAAGGGGCATTTTAGGAATTTAGGCTAAAAAGAGGAGAGAGAAGGGAGAAAATGGGGATGAAGGCCATGTGGCCCTCCTCCTCTCTTCCCAAGCCCACATCTAAACCCCAACAATAATTCCCAACCCTTTCCAGTCCAACTTCATGCCACTTGGAGCACAAGGTGAAGCATCCAAAGCATGGCCGACCACCCCCTATTTAAAACTCCACAACCAGCCAACTACACCCTTATTCGACCTCACCATCAGCTTCAGAAGGTCCTGAGGAGTGGAATTCGACTACTGGATCAAGGAAAGCGATGGAGAAACAAGCTTTGGAGCTAGATCGCCGGAGAGAAAAAATTTCATAGCGCACTACCACCGAACCCGCTGCCAAGCACGTCTAAGGGTCTGTTTCTTCTCCCCTCCCTCTGTGCTACTCATCTAGATCCTTTAGGAGAGAAATCGGGCTCAATTGAGCCCGATGCCATTAGGGTTGAGGGAAATTTGTCGAGCTTTTCTTCTTGATCTGGTTCGTCGGAGGAGCCGCCTCAAGCTGCCATATCGTCGGGAAACACTAGCCATCAGCTCAACGGAGGTGGTGGAAATAATGGTTGGCCATGGCGGCAGCCCAGGTGGTCGGAATCAAAGTATCAAGTCGGCCAAGGCGGGATCTATCCTGGTCGTCGGCTCAATGGAGAAGATGAATGGATGTCGCTCATTTACATGTTAATCAAACTATAATATTATTCATTTTATGTGTATAAATATCACATTTTGAAAAGCAACTTCCATGTTAAATTTATACCTCGTAAGGTATTTCCAGAAATAATGTCCAACAGGAAAAAGGTAGATATTGGTCTCACATTTAATTTGACACCCTAAAGTTATAATTTGGAGCACTGTAGCTCCATGTAGGACCATTTTCCTAGGACTGCTCCTAAAGTAGGACAAAGACTTAAATGGGTGCCTAGGTCAAACCCTAAGTCCACATGCATTGAATTTTTGGTCATGCTTGTGGTTAGGCTAGACTTAGGTCCTACCCAAAAATCAGAATTTTTAGAGGGAATTTTTCTATAGTTTTTGTAAAAATTTCATTTAGTAAATAAAATGAAAATAGGAAGATTCCCTTATCCAAATGCCCCCAAATTTGGGTGGCATGGCCTTTGGGTCATTATATGACCATGGTAGAAATTTAAGACCATTTGAACCTCTGCATATTTGGTAAATCCAACATGCATTGTGAAGGTAGATTTGTAAATGGTTTGCCAATAGTAAAAAATGGGAAAGTTACAATTTAACCTATTTGGTCTAATTCAAGTCCATAAAATTTTGAACAGAGGCTCATAGAGATGGAATACACCTCTCATATAAAAATTGGGATTTTTGAGATCAAAAATCTCATTATTTTGAATTATTGGAAATTATGTCATTTTAGAATTAAAAATGAGAAATAGGGCCGCTGACTTTAGAAAATTACAAAATTTTGCTACAAGCCCTATTAGGACATTTCACATCTCTGTAAAAATGTAGGAGCAAGTTTGAGAGTTATTTCTTGTGAAATTAGCATATTTACAACTTTGCCCTTTTGAGATTTAAATTAAAAGTAGGGGTAATATTGTCTATAAAATTATGAAAAAAAATGTGAAGAATCTTATTTATTTGACATAAATCCCTGTGAATTTATTTAGGAATTTTTGGATGACCAATTATGCTTAAAACCTTAGTAGTGGCATTTTTGTAATTTAGTTCATATCTAATATTTTAGGACAAATCACTGGATAGGAGCACAAAATTTTGTTTTCATTATTATTATGACATTGTTTATCAACAGTAAGTTTTTATGAATTTTTAATTGAATATTTTAAATACTTCATTTAGAAAATGGATTAAATGCGATTATAATAAAAAATAGAAAATAAATGATAAATCAAGTGGAAAAAGTAGTATCTTTGGTGAACAGTCATTTTTAGTCTAGATAAACTCCAGATAAATTATCTAGACATATTGGACCATTGGGTATATTAGCTCAAGTGCAAGTGACCTAGGTCACATAATTATATGATTTAATTTTTGGTCCTAAATACTTAGAAAAATGATGGAATTCTAAATGGTCGACTTCATACACATGATAAGCCCATGATAGATATTTAGGAACTTTTAACCCAAGGGATTGGAAGTCATCTCATGCGGATTAGTATTAGGTCATGGGCAGTATTCAACAAAAATAATGTATAGCACTGGGATCCACAGGGGATATGATGGATGGTTGAATTGAGAACTACATTGAGAAGTTAAAATCCTGGTCGGGATAACAAGTAGGTCACTACATAGTAATGAGTGTTAGAGTGCAAGCCACAAGAGAACAATTATACCGAGGGCCGGCGAAAGATCGTCGACCTCCCAAGTACTTTAAACCATTAGGTCTACTCAAGAGCAACAACGAGATTGGGGTACTAATAATGGGTAGACACCAATAAAAGTAAGTGTCCTTGAGAAAGGGAGCTTTGTGCTTCAGCCTATCGTAGTTCCTAGTGCCCCCGAGAGCCCTTCACTGGGTATGCCCTGCGCAGTCCGAGGACTAACCCTAAACTGTTATGTATAATAAGAATTAGACAAGAGTAGTTTAATAGGTTAAGGGAACGATGTGACAAACTCACACGTACAGGGTTGGAGGGATTCAGGATGGGTTTAGCCCTACGAGCTGGAGGCTCGAATGTTTCGATAAAGGACGGGTTTAGTCCTGTGTGCTGGAGGCTTGGATGTTTGGATACAAGACATGTTTAGTCCTACGAGCTAGTGGATCAGGTGTAGAGATTCAGGACAGGTTTTTAGTCCTGTGAGCTGGAGGCTCGAATCTTTGGATATAGGACGGGTTTAGTCCTGCGAGCTGGAGGCTCGGGAGGTTACTTCAGGACAGATTGGTCCTGTGAGCTGGAGGCTCGGGTTGGAATATCTTGCATGTGCATAGAAACAAACTAGTGGTGGGTCATGCGGTACTGTGACTCTAGTGAGGTGTGAGGGTTTGATGGGCTAGTAGGTTGTTTATACTGCGGTCTAGAGGACAATCCCCGAAAACGCACACCCGACATTAAAGACTGGCGGGCTTGTCAGCATTAGTACGTGGTGACTCTGATGTGTTCTTCAGAGACGTACAGAAGGTCTAGGCCTGGTAGTGTGTATACCCGCCTAGGAGTGGAGATGCCCGCTCCACTGCTGTCGTAGCCACAACAATGGTACCTGAGAGTTAAGCTAACTCTAAAAAGGGGAAATTAAAGGTCTGTGCGCACAGAGTCGTGTGTGTGAGTTGCACTTGTATGAATCATAACTTGCATTAAATCATCATAGCATACATACATACTTAGGCATACGCATTGCGGACCCTTATCATATAAATTAGTATGAGCTCTTTTATATGATAAGTTATATTATTGAAACCTTAACTTATAAGTATGTATGGACATTCACATAAGTTAAGGTACTCCTGTGATATAGTGTAGTGGTAGATATTTTACTTTATGCTCTTGTTTTACTGCTGCTCTTCTTTCTAGTTCTGTTTACTTACTGTCACTTATACTATATTGATTTGCTAGTTCAATGATATCTGTTAGAAATATAATCATGATAGCATAGTTACACTGTCACCTGCTTCCCTTTGGTTCTGACTTGTTGTCCTCCGCTTTTGTCCTCCCGCTCGATGTGAAGGAGTTGCGGGGGTGAGGCGGGTATAAAATGACTTAGTCTTTTGAATAACGGTCGGTTGTGACCGTATCATTTTGGGAGCTCGAGGATATAGAGCGCCAACGTGTCCAGCAGGACGAGATGGCAGGACATGAAGAGCAGTTACTGCACACTTCTACTACCACAACTTAGCGTCAGGTGATGATTAGTGTTTTAGCTTCTGCTTTCGCATAGTGATGAAATGAGAGAGATATTTGATTCGGCATGTACCAGGCATAAGCCCTTCTTTCATTGTGTACTCATTTGGACTATTGTACTTTTCATCTTACTTATAAGATGATACTGTACCGTGACATTGTGGACTTGGTAGAATTATTTAATACTTGTTATACTTATTTTCTTGATTGGCCAAATAGGTTGAATGATCGTACTAGCTGGCAGAATCGGCGTCTTGCAGTGTCGACTAGCCCGTGTGTTAGCGTCACCATAATACGGCGGTTCTGGTCATAAGACCGGGTAGCCTCCTTAATAAGAGGGAGGGGGTCTTACATAGACGACCCCTCCATCAACTTTTGTGGTGCAAGGCGATCCATATTTGGTGGAGCCTTTGGTTCTCGGGATCCATCCAGCGGTGGCGCGATCTGGAGGCAACGAAAGTTGATTACATAGCACAAAAGTTGAGTAAGGGGCGCAAAAGGCCCCTAAATTTCTTAATAATGTGAGTGGTTGGTTCGGGTTCTCGTGTATCTGACCGATATGATGTTCTAGGGACGCACAATGTACGATAATGACTTTTTTCAAAACTTGTGTGTCTTTGATAGCTGTATTGCGGGAGGCTTGGTTGGCGGATTCATCGAATAGTCTCTCGTTGGGTCTGTGTGAAATTGTATTTTCAATTGTTGTTAGTTACGAGTGCGGTTGTTAGGCAAGTACTGACTTTAGAAAGCCTTTGTAAGGTTTGAGAACACTTTCTCACATACGACATCAAACTGTTGCGGCCGGTCGCACGGCTGGGAGGCCGATTGCGGCACTTCGCGACAATGTTCTTCCAGACGCGGGACATGGCGGCGACCGGTCGGGATACTACCTACGAACCTTCACGGTCGCGCACGTGCATCTGCGAGGCCCAGGGGCGGCTAGCTGGGAAGCCGGCGGCAGCCCACCGTTGTAGCGTGCGTGCGGCCACGGGGCGCGGCGCCGGCCGGTCGAGAGGCCAATCACGGCCCCTCGCGGCTGCGTGTGTGGGGCTGCGAGGCGCAGCACTGGCAGGCCAAAAGGATAGTAGCGGCCCTTCGCGACCGCAGGCATCTGGTCGCTAGGCGTAGCAGGGGCCGGTCGGAAGGTCGGTCGTGGGCCTTTGCAGTAGCGTGCATGCGTCTGCAAGGCGCGACGACGACCCACCTATAGGCCTGTCGCGACCCTTCGTGGGCGCGTGCGTGGGCCCCGAGGCATGGAAAAGGCCGATCGCGGGACCTGGCGGCCACGTTCGTGCGCCCGCGAGGGCCGGCGGTAGCCGGCCCCGGGCGATTAGTGTGGTGGATCGCACGTGCGGTGGTTTTGGGCGGTTCCCTCCATGGCCCCCACTAACTTAGTTGGGGACATGGGAATTCCGGCTATTTGCAGCCCGGAATTCCTATAAATGGAGGAGGACCCCCATCAAATATAATACGTGCCCTTTCATATTTAATCAAACAAAAATGATTGATGTAAGTTTGCATATTACGCTAACTTAGGGATAATATTATGATCGAACCGGTCAAGTTGATCAATAACTTAGCATTCATGATTTTTGGTATTATTAGTTAACCTATTTTAGTATTAGTTGTCTCCTAAAATGAAGAAGCTGGATATCTTGATTCAAATAGAATTATAATACATAAGCTTCCCTAATAGTTTTTATTCTCTAACAGTTAGGTTCAGTTCGCTTTGGTTTTTTTGGTTTACTCAACCAACAAACCAAACCAAATCGAAATGATGTTGGTTTTCAACTCCCTAAACTAGAACTGAACTAACCAGTTCTGTACAAAAAATGGTTCGGGTTGACCGGTTTGTGCAGTTTTGATTTTTTATGCACACCTCTAAAGTTGGCTTGAATAGGATCTTCATCCCAATGAACCTCAACAGTAACATATCTTCCAAGGAGTTGATTTATAAAAGGGATGCCACATAAAGACACCATTAACCAAGCAGTCGTCAAGACCTATTGCACATGCCGCTGAATGTATACAAACTCTGTAATCATTTTTATAACAAGCTATTTTAAATCTGATAGTCACTTTCTTTTTCTCTCCAGATTTTTCATTTTTGTACATTTTAGGGCCCCTTATTTTTTGCATTTCTTCAATTTCTGGGTTTATTTGGACTTCATGCGTCAACAAAATAGAAAAATCCTAAAACTTATTTGATTTGCACTTTACTTCAAAGAGTTTTCTATAATTCACAATAAAAAATATGGCCAGGTATCATTAGGGATAAACTATATAAAATATGGTTAGTCCTGTAAGACCCCCTTTTTTTCTTTTTCAAACCCCGGAGTCTTATGCCCAGAACCACTGTTTTGCGGTGGCCCCGACACTCGGGAAAGCCGCCATTACAAAACACTGATTCTGCCGGCCTTTTCGATCTTCGCAGAGAGAGCAGTAATCGTAAACAAAGTTATAATTTGGTCCACAAACATCACAAGTAATATGAGAAATCACAACAAGTCCATAAGTAGAAAAGAGAGTACTGAAAATTAACAAAACTGGAAGTATAAACAGGCTTAAGCCCGGTACATCAGATCTTCACTACAATCTCTCGCGGAAGCTATAAAAAGTGCTAATCACTCACAGAGCTGGTCACTGATGCTCCGGTACTAGACTGGCCCACCTCCATGCGCATCGTACTCCGCTGGTGCTGCTCCCTGAGCTGCTGGTCCCTGTCTCCCATCCGGAGCCCCTGTAATGTTGTGGTCCGAAAACCATTAGTCATAAAGACTAAGCCCTATCATCCCCTACCCCACCCCCCATGGCTCCTAGGCATCGAGCGGGGAGGAGGAAAGGGAAGCTACAAAGGTGGATAGTACAAAGTGGCAGGTGACAGTGTAACTAGTCTAGCAGTTATTTATATTATTTAAACGGCTAAGTAAGAAGGGTACAAGCTAGCAGTTCTATAATAGTATGCAGGAAGGGAAGCAAGTAGAATAAGTAGCATATGTAAGAAAGATAAGTAACAAATATGTAACCTTAACTTATATGGATGCTCATACAAATATATAAGTTAAGGGGTCTTCAGCAAGGCTCTCATCGTATAAAAAGTCTCATGCCAATTTATACATTGGGGTGTCGGTTGTATGCAAATATGAGTGTAGTGATATGCTATGCCATGATCATGCAAGTGCAACTCACGCACACGACTCTGTGCGCACAGACCTTTAGTTCCCCCTATTTGGGCAGCTAACTTCACTCCCAGGAACCTTCGTATTGGCAAACAGAGACAGTGGGTCGGACTCCCCACTCCTAGGTGGGTATCCACACTACCAGGCCTAGCCCTTCTGTACGCCCCTAGAAGAACACAACCTAGAGTATCTGCGTACTAATGCTAGTCATATCCACCAGAATTTCTTCGGCTAAGTGTCCCACACCGCCGAGTCAAAGTATCGACATCGGTGTGAATGACCGTCCAATACCGAAGACCCACCACCTTATTTGTATCCAAAATCTTTTGAGCCACTAGCTCCCCGGACTATCCGTCTGTGCATCTACCTTCCGAACGAACCATCCGGATGGCAATCAAAACAACCTAATCAACCTCCCGAGCTACCGGGGTGTGTGAATGTACAACCATAGTTATACTAGTTGCTCTTGTAATATTTTATTCCTACTGTTTAGGTTAACCCAGGACTGCCCAAGGTATTCCCCGTGAAGGGCTCTCAAGGGCACTGGTAACTATGATGGGATTACGCCCAAAGCTCCCTTTCGCAAGGCACTTACTATTGTTGGTCGCTATCAAATTTCCCAAACGCTTACTTATTATACTGGATCTAACCCTATAGTATTTGAGACTCTCTCCTACGGGGAAGCCGATGTTTCGTCGACCTCGAGCACCTCCTAACACTATCCAAACTCCCCACTCCTCATCATGAGTTCTGTTGATAGTCTCAATTCCCTTATCAGTCTAAAATCTCAACTCCCTAAGGTCATCTGGCACCATACCTCGACTTCTGCAGTTTTTACTAATCGTAGATCATCCTATGCAATATGATGTGTACAATGGGGGGTACTCAAAATAATCATCCAATAACCATATAATAAATATTGGGAGTCTATCATGACATGTTTGCCCTAAATCCAGAAATTAATAATTTTCCTAATTTATCTGATAATTTAATTAATTCCTCTAGTAATCCAAAAACTCAAGTTCGAACATGAAGTGTCAATTTCAGACATGCAAATGCTCCTTAAAATTTATGATAATTACAAGATGACCATATAACCTAGAATCCAAGGTCTTCCAATTTTCTTTGCAAGTGTAGACCCCCAACCCTAATTTTGAATATAACCTACAATAAATCATTTTAAAAAACAAGCACAGCACAAATACTTCCAAAAATTCTGAGAAACTTCAAGGAATATTGTAAGGACAAATAAATACTGCAGACCAAGTTTCATAATTTATAAAGTAATAAAGATCTCTAAAACTAATTTTGATCAAATGTTCATGTTGGCAATTTTATGCACTAAGTATAGAAATTATTCATTTAAAAATTGTAACAAAAATCTCTACCAGAGCATATTGACCTAGAATCATTACTGAGTAAGTTTCACCATTTCTCAACAAATGATGAGCTATGAATAAAATATTGAACCAGTTTTCAAATTAATGAGCTTGTGAAGTAGGTACTATAAATATGTATTCAAAAATTCCAATAAAATTCATACATGAGCATAATGTCCTAGAACTCTTTTTGCCTGATTTTTATAACATTCCAATGGACAGTGAGTTCACAATAACCAAATGATTAAGTAGGGCTTACTCTTGCATTACAAAGGAAGTACCAAGATTATTGATCCAAAATTTTCAATTAAATTTCCAGAGGTTCATCCTAACCCTAAGACTATACTACCCAAGTTTCATCACTATTTAATTAGTTTTAGTAACATATTCTATCACTATAAATTTGGTGGCCTAAACTAGGGTTAGGGTTTTGTGAGGCCTACCCATTTCCAAATCCCCTAAGATTTTTACCAGAGGGTTTTAGCTAGTCTGGTACACTCCCTACCAAATTTCAAGTCCATACAAGGTATTTTGACCCCATGCCCTTCACAAACCCCCAAAGTCCTATCATAGGGTTTGAACTTGGGTCTTAGGGAAATCCTACCCCAAACCACCCCATACCCATATGAGGGTGTTAAATGCCATGTCAAACTAGTGGCCAAAATTTCAACCTCTGTTGAGGTGGTTTGGCCACTCAAACCCACAAGGGGCACTTTGACCTAAATACCCCTTTTTAGGCAAGGCTACGGTTTTCAAATTTCCAAACTAAAACATCATCAAATGGGATGACAATTTATACAGAGCCTTATGATGACCCCGTGGATCACTCACCAAAATTTGGTAGGGTTTACAGGTCATTAGACCTTTTAAATAATTCCTATATTATTTATTAAATATCTACAAAACCTTTAGGAAAATATTTTCCAAAAATTCCCAATTTTAAATATGTTCTAGTTATATGTACGAATGACCCCCATCCAAAATTTCAAGTCATTTGGATGGCCGGATTGATGGGGGCACTCAAAATAGTCTCTGATTTACCCTAGGTATAGTCTTCACCGAAATGGGTGTTGTGGTCAAACCACTTACCAAATGGTACAAATCAATTTAAAATTACAATAGACTTCATGGGCTACAATTTTCATGTTGATCTTTTTCCCAGTAGGGGGCCCTAAGTATTTTTAATATTTAATTTAAAACAACCCAGTAAACAGTTAGAAATTGATAAAACAGGAATTAAATAAATCCAGATCCAGCACGAATCTTAAAGCATATCCAGTGGCTCCTAGTCGTCTTCTTCCTCCATCCAAGGGTCATGATTGGCCGAACCTGGAGCCTATTCCAAGACCATTTCCTGGCCAACCGACCACCTCCCTGGCCGGCCACCACCGCCACCACCTTCGTTGAGGTGGGGGCTATCGATGGGCGGCGGCACGGCCGCCGGAGGGGCGGTTTCCGGCGAACTCACAAGGTATAAAAACCATGGATTTTCTGAAATTTCTCCTACCCGATCGGGCTCAATTGAGCCGATTTCTCTCCTAAAAGATCTAAAGATCTAGCCCACGAAGAGAGAAGTAGAGGAGGACCTTCAACCGCGCTTGCCGACGGGTTTGGTGGTGGTGCGCCATGGCCGGATCTTGAGCTTGTGGGTGCTCTGCAACTGCACAGTCAACTTGCTCGGCTCCTCCAGGTAATGTGTGGAAAAGCTTGCCCTGGGTCTGGGGATGCTTTTTAGAGAGTTAATTGGGGGAGGGGGAGGGCCTAACTTGAATTCACCATTAATTGTCTTGAATGTGAATTTCGGCCAAGGGGGGTGTGCACTGAATCCAGCCCATATGTGGCTGGCTAGGGCTGTTGATCTTCTCTAAATTAACCAGGGATGGTGAATCTAGCAAATGGAGGTGAGGAGATGAACTCATGATGGCCATTAATGGCCTTCTCTCTCCTCTTTCTCTCTCTTTCCTATTGGAGGAATTGAATTCAGCCACTTTGGTGGCTGGCCATGGCTTTCCATCTTCTCAAAACTGAAGGGGGAATGAATCCAGCATGAAGAGAGGAGCTCTTGGCCTTCCTATGCCATGAGTGGCCTTCACTCCCCACCTTCTCTCTCCTACATTAAAGGGGGGAAATGAAGCTTTTCTATCTCCTAGTCATCAAGGCCGATTTTGATGTCTCTTCCAGCCTATTGACATTCCACTAACTCATAATAATAACAAAAATGAGGTTAGCCCAAGTGGGAGAAATGAGTTTGAGCTTGGGTTAGCCCATTTGGGCTAATTTGACCTAACACTAGAATAGAGTTGACCCTGGTCAACATGACCATTTGGGTTGACCCCAATGGGTCCTTGGTGATCTATTGACCTCCCCTAAGGTCTAGGAAGACTTGGGTAGGGTTGGTGGGGCATCTTGGGGGTCACTTGACCCTTAGTTAGGGCACTTTGACCTTTTGGAGCTAGGGTTGACTTAGGTCAACTTAGTCTCTTTAGTTGACCTCAGTGGATACTTGGTGACCCATTGACCTCCCTTAAGGTCTAGGTAGGGATGAGTATGGTTGACTTGGCACCTTGTAGGTCACATGACCCTTAGTAAGGACACTTTTACCACATTGGGGCTAGAGTTGACTTGGGTCAACTTAGCCACTAGGGTTGACCCCAATGATTCCCTGGTGACCCATTGACCATGGATCTTCTGTAAGCTAAATGATGTTATTTAGAATGGTTGAAGATGAGAATTCTCTCTCCATACACAAATTGAGATTATTATATTTGGTAAATTTCATATGTAGCTTGCTGAAATCAAGTAGCTTGCTGAAATCAAGTAACAACTGAA
The DNA here is from genome assembly GCA_039583875.1 of Platanthera guangdongensis. Taxonomy (NCBI): domain Eukaryota; kingdom Viridiplantae; phylum Streptophyta; class Magnoliopsida; order Asparagales; family Orchidaceae; genus Platanthera; species Platanthera guangdongensis. The sequence continues at coordinate 16,144,798 of CM077163.1, forward strand.
GGCCTGCATATAAGCTCAAAGTATTGAAACAATTTATGCTGTTTTGACTGAAATATTCTAATTTTGCATACAGTCCAATTTTTTCTATGACTTTTCAATAGAAAGCAGGCATCATAACACATTTGATTATTCACACTCAGAGCACATTAAATCTAAACAGCATGAAAAAAAAGATTGATTTACGAATGGTAATGAGAATTGCAAATTCCTGTGCCAAAAGAGAACGATTTTCTTATATGTTTCTATGGGCAGCGACACGAGATTAGAAGTAAACCCAAGATTTCTCTGCAGCTCAGGGACAACTTTTTTTCAACAATATAAATTGATTGGTAAATATTAGTAGTTTTATTATGAAACTTTGTTTCATTATAATTTATGCAGCAAGCGAATTGAAGATTTCTTAGCAGGCTCCGAGACAGCTTTTTTCAACAATTTGAATTATAAAAGATGATATTTCTCCGAGCATTTTACTGTTGTTGCCGTTGCGGGCTAATGCTCTTAGGAGTAGAGGACATAGTTAGATCCCGCGACCATAACTTGATGAATAAGCTCTAAAATTAATTTGGGTTAAATTAATTAGACTGATCTCCTTGCAGGGGAGACCTCTCCGTTACTGATGGGCAAATTAGCAGGAAGGCAATAGCTGAACAGTTCGAACAAATGAACGTCATGTTAGAAATGAACTGTATTTCTATATATCTGTGTGAAGGGACCAAAAGGTCTTACATATATAGGAGAAGAGGCAAGGGGACAGAGTCCATCTACACAATGTGGGACTAAAGGAGAGAAACAAAAAACAATATTAAATACAAGAATAATACAATATTTAACACGCCCTCTCAAACTCACGGTGGATCATGAACCGAGAGTTTGCTAATAAGATAACGGAATCTTGCAGTTGTGAGAGACTTGGTGAGGAAGTCTGCAACTTGTTCTTCAGAGGCAATGAACGGTAGAGAAATAGTGTTGGCGAGGAATTCCTGACGAGTAAAGTGACAATCGATCTCAATGTGTTTTGTCCGTTCATGGAACACAGGATTGGAGGCGATTTGAATGGCGCTTCGATTGTCACAGAATAAGGGAGTGAGTCCTGTTATTTGCACACCAAGATCACAAAGAAGGCGGCGGAGCCAGACTATTTCAGCAGTGGTGGAGGCCATGGCACGATACTCAGCCTCCGTGCTGGAGCGCGCAATGGAGTCATGTTTCTTACTACGCCAGGAGATCAGAGAGTCGCCCAGGAAAATGCAGAACCCAGTAGTGGAGCGACGAGTAGTAACATCCCCCGCCCAGTCAGCATCCGAAAATGCTCGGAGGGTGAGTGACGAAGTGGCAGAGAGAAATAACGAGCGACGGACAGAGCCGCGAAGATAGCGGAGTATCCGGAGGACCGCGGCATAATGAGCTGAGCGAGGAGCTTGAACAAATTGACTGACGAAGCTAACAGCGTAAGCAATGTCCGGGCGAGTCATAGTGAGATAGACGAGCATCCCGACAAGGCGCCGATAACGGGAGACATCGGGCAGTGGTTCCCCATTTGTGGGAAGGAGTTTCAGATTGAGCTCAATGGGGGTGTCAACAGTGCGGGTGTCAGTGAGAGCGGCCATGGAGAGGATATCTGAGATGTATTTTTGCTGAGAGACCAGAATCCCGCGTCGGGAGCGGGAAATCTCTAACCCAAGGAAGTAGCGAAGGGGGCCCATGTCCTTCATCTCGAACTGACTGCGGAGGTGTTGCTGAAGAGAGGCAATGGTGACGTGGTCATCCCCGGTGATAATCATGTCATCCACATACAAGAGCAGTATGGCGCAACCCTGAGCGGAGGTGCGGGTAAACAAGGCGTGATCAGTCTGCCGTTCAATAAAACCAGCCTTCAGAACTGCGGTGCGGAAGCGCTCAAACCAGGCACGAGGAGCCTGTTTGAGACCATAAAGGGCCCGACGGAGGTGACAGACATGTCCAGGGGGAGCGGAGAGACCCGGGGGAGGCGTCATGAAGACAACTTCGGTGAGATCGCCATGGAGAAAGGCATTGGTGACATCCAGCTGATGGAGGGGCCAGTTGCGGGCAGCGGCGACCGCAAGTAAGGTGCGAACGGTTGTCATCCGGGCAACCGGTGCAAAGGTTTCGTCATAGTCGATGTCGTGCTCCTGTGAGAACCCGCGAGCAACCAGACGAGCTTTATGACGCTCAATGGAACCGTCCGGACGAGTCTTAACTTTGAAAATCCATTTGCAGCTGATAGGAGTAACACCAGGAGGACAGGGAACAAGATCCCAAGTGTGAGTCCTGCGAAATGCTTGAAGTTCAAGCGTCATGGCCTGCTGCCATTAGAATTTTCCTGCAGCCTCTTGGTATGACTGGGGCTCCCGGTGTGCGTGGAGAGCGGTGAGGAAGGCCTGGAAAGCAGGGGAATAAGAGGTGGCCATGAGGAGAGCAGAAGGGGTGGAGCGGGCAGAAGGTGGGTCGTAGCGAGCAGGGGGATGCCGATGGCGAGCAGGGTTACGCCGAGGAGGAGCAGGATCCACGGTTGCAGGGGAGGTCGGAGCGTCAGACAGAGCCGTATCAGAAGCAGGAGCAGGAGGTGGGGTTGGGGGCGCGGGAGGAGGAGCGGGGTGGGAAGGAGAGACCACGGGCAGAGAACGTGGTGGGGAGAATGTAGGATGGGGAAGTTGAGTCCTGGGGCGAGTCGGAATAGAAGGCAGGAGCGGAAGATAAAGTGTGGGAGCAATGGAGGATGTGGAGGGGAGGTTTGGTGGTGTGGAAGAGAAGAACATTTCATGTTCGACGAAGGAGACATGGAGAGAAATGCGAACGCGACGAGTCACCGGATCGTAGCAACGATAGCCTTTGTGGTGGTGGCTAAGGCCGAGGTGAACACACCGAGTTGAGCGAGCGGAGAGTTTGTTACGTTCAGGAGCAGGAAGGAGAACGAAGCAGGTGCACCCAAACGTGCGCAGAGAGGCATATGTCGGTGGGCGGGAATGAAGGCGTCCATAAGGAGTTACGCCAGAGATGGCCGTGGAAGGAGTGATGTTGATGAGGTGAACAGCGGTGAGAATGGCTTCGGCCCAGAAGGAGTGTGGAGCGGAGGCAGAGATGAGGAGAGTACGAGCTGTTTCGATGATGTGTCGATGTTTTCGTTCCGCAACCCCATTTTGTTCATGGGTATGCGGGCAAGATTGTTGGTGGAGGGTGCCATACGAGTGGAGGATATCGCGCATGGTGGAGGAGAGAAATTCGGGAGCACAGTCAGAGCGAAAGAGCTTAATGCGACGCGCAAACTGAGTGTGAAGCATAGCGGTGAACGTGCGATACACGGCGGGTATGTCAGAACGATTGCGAAGGAGATAAACCCAAGCACAACGTGAAAAATCATCAATGAAACTAACATAATAAAGATACCCAGAATGGGAAGCAATTGGCGCGGGACCCCAAATATCAGAGTGAATTAAATCAAAAGGGGCTGTCGTGTGAGAAGCACTACTTGTAAATGGTAGAGCAAGGTGATTTGACAGACGACAGCCGGTACAAACAGAGAGGGGGGAAGGGGAGAGACGACCCAAAGCTCCAGAGCGGATAACACTTCGGAGTCGATCAGTAGACAGATGTCCTAAACGTCTATGCCACAAGTCGGCATCAGAGATAACAGAGAGGGCCGAAGCTGAGGTGGGTGGGGCGGGGGGAACATGAAGATACTCCAGCTGATACTGGCCACCAGTCCTACGGCCCCGTCCAATCCTCTGAGCTGTCCGGGAATCCTGCACAACACAATCAGAAGAAGAGAATAAAACCGTTAGACCGAGATCACAGAGGGAGCTGACAGAAATGAGGTTCATATGTAGCCGAGGGGCATGGTGGACGTTGGAGAGAGTAAGGCTGCCAGGAGGGGCAGAGGTCGGGGTGATGGAGCCAGATCGCAGAATAGGAAGAGATCTGCCATCAGCAGTGGTGACCTGGAGGGAAGGAGGGGAGGAGGTGCAGGCGGTGAGGGTGCGGGAGTCGGAGGTGAGGTGGCAGGAGGCCCCGGAGTCGAAATACCAAGGTGCATTCGGAGGAATTCGAGCAGCAGCAGTACCAGAAGCGGCTGAGAGACTGTGTTCCGCAGAAGAGCTGGCAGAGGAGGCAGATTGAAATAGGGGTGACCGGAGTATCAGCTCCTCTAACCGTTGCAGAGGATCGGTAGCAGCAGTAGTGGGGTGAGAGCCGGGACCACGGCCGCGTCCCCGACCACGGCCGTCACGACGATGGTCAGAAAGGCGGTGCTCATCAGATCGAGGGGGACAGGTGGGGCAAGCAGTCTTCATATGCCCCACCTTCTTGCAGTAGTGACAAGTAACAGCACTGTGACGCGGAGGAACTGCAAGAGTCGTATCAAGCGGGAGAGGGGGCTGGAGGGCCACGGGAGGTCGGAGACGAGTCTCTTCATCGAGCAGAGCAATCAGGGCGTCATCCAGAGTAGGAAGGGGGACCCGGTGAAGGAGCTGAGCGGCAAGAAGAGAGAGCTCAGGACGCAGAGTAGCAAGAAACTGATGAAGATGGCCCTCTGAGAGGTGGCGCTGAAATTCCAAGGAGCGAGGACAACCGCAGGGTAAGGGAATCATGGAATCCAGTTCGTGCCAGTAAGTACTCATCATGGTGTAGAAGTCCTGAATGGAGCGTCCGTCTTGGCGGGCAGACTGGGAATCGCAGATAAGACGGTGACGCCGAGCCCCTCCACGGGGAACGAAGCGATCGCAGAGATATTCCCACATGGCACGGGCGGAAGGAAGGCGGCCGATAGACGTGAGGAGCGGCCGAGCAACAGATTCCAGGAGGTAAGCCCGGATAGCATGATCGCGCCGTTGCCAAAGAGTGAGAACATCTGTAGAGGTGTCGGCGACAACAGGTGTGACGGAACCGGAGGCGGCGGTGGGCTTGGCGGCAGGGGCAGGAGGTGCACCGATGATGTGATCCCAAAGATCACGGGAGGAGAGGGCGGCCTCAACGGTAAGGGCCCAGTCAGGCCAGTCGCTAGCGCGGCGAGCAGGAAGGACGTGGCCTTCAGAGGGGGCGAGATCAGAGGAGCAGCCATGGAGGCGCAAGGAAGCGGAGAACCTGCAGGGAGTTGGAATGGGGCGAGCTGGGCGAGGAGGTGGCGGACGGAGGGAGAGGTAGGCGGACTAAGATGCGGGCGGAAGGAGGGTGCGGGAGGCTGGCGCGGACGGACTGGATGGGGCGGACAGAGGTGTGGGGCGGACTGAGGTGTGGGGCGGACTGAGGTGAGGGCGGACTGAGGTGGCGGACGGACTTGGTGGGGCGGCGAACTCAGGAGCAGGCCGGCGGGCTGATGTGGGGCGGACTGAGGCGGGGCTGCGAACTGGAGATGGCAGGAGTGCGGCGGACTGGACTTGACGGGGCTGCGAACTGGCGGACTGAGGTGGGGCGGACTGAGGCGGACAGAAAATGGGGCGGAACCGGCGGATGGTGGGGGACAGAGTGAGGCGGACAGAGGTGGAAAGATTGGCGGACTGAGGGGGGTGGACTGAGAGGAAGCGGACAACTCCGTGCAGGTTCGAATCGGGCAAGCAGTGCAGAGGCGCGAGCAAAGAGGCGAGCGCGAAAATTAAACCCGCTCTGATACCATGTTAGAAATGAACTGTATTTCTATATATATGTGTGAAGGGACCAAAAGATCTTACATATATAGGAGAAGAGGCAAGGGGAGAGAGTCCATCTACACAATGTGGGACTAAAGGAGAGAAACAAAAAACAATATTAAATACAAGAATAATACAATATTTAACACAAGAATAATACAATATTTTACTCTCTCCAACGTCCACCATGCCCCTCGGCTACATATGAACCTCATTTCTGTCAGCTCCCTCTGTGATCTCGGTCTAACGGTTTTATTCTCTTCTTCTGATTGTGTTGTGCAGGATTCCCGGACAGCTCAGAGGATTGGACGGGGCCGTAGGACTGGTGGCCTGTATCAGCTGGAGTATCTTCATGTTCCCCCCGCCCCACCCACCTCAGCTTCGCCCTCTCTGTTATCTCTGATGCCGACTGTGGCACAGACGTTTAGGACATCTGTCTACTGATCGACTCCGAAGTGTTATCCTCTGGAGCTTTGGGTCGTCTCTCCCCTTCCCCCCTCTCTGTTTGTATCGGCTGTCGTCTGTCAAAGCACCTTGCTCTACCATTTACAAGTAGTGCTTCTCACACGACAACCCCTTTTGATTTAGTTCACTCTGATATTTGGGGTCCCGCGCCAATTGCTTCCCATTCTGGGTATCTTTATTATGTTAGTTTCATTGATGATTTTTCACGTTGTGCTTGAGTTTATCTCCTTCGCAATCGTTCTGACATACCCGCTGTGTATCGCACGTTCACCGCTATGATTCACACTCAGTTTGCGCGTCGCATTAAGCTCTTTCGCTCTGACTGTGCTCCCGAATTTCTCTCCTCCACCATGTGCGATATCCTCCACTCGCATGGCACCCTCCACCAACAATCTTGCCCGCACACCCATGAACAAAATGGTTGCGGAACGAAAACATCGCCACATCATCGAAACAGCTCGTACGCTCCTCATCTCTGCCTCCGCTCCACACTCCTTCTGGGCCGAAGCCGTTCTCACCCTGTTCACCTCATCAACATCACACCTTCCACGGCCAACTCTGGCATAACTCCTTATGAACGCCTTCATTCCCGCCCACCGACATATGCCTCTCTGCGCACGTTTGGATGCACCTGCTTCGTTCTCCTTCCTGCTCCTGAACGTAACAAACTCTCCGCTCGCTCAACTCGGTGTGTTCACCTCGACCTTAGCCACCACCACAAAGGCTATCGTTGCTACGATCCGGTGGACTCGTCGCGTTCGCATTTCTCGCCATGTCTCCTTCGTAGAACATGAAATGTTCTTCTCTTCCACACCACCAAACCTCCCCTCCACATCCTCCATTGCTCCCCCACTTCTCTTCCGCTCCTGCCTTCTATTCCGACTCGCCCCAGGACTCAACTTCCCCATCCTACATTCTCCCCACCACGTTCTCTGCCCGTGGTCTCTCCTTCCCACCCCGCTCCTCCTCCCGCGCCCCCCAGCCCACCTCCTGCTCCTGCTTCTGATACGGCTCTGTCTGACGCTCCGTCCGCCCCAGCAACCGTGGATCCTGCTCCTCCTCGGCGTAACCCTGTTCGCCATCGGCATCCCCCTGCTCGCTACGACCCACCTTCTGCCCGCTCCACCCCTTCTGCTCTCCTCATGGCCACCTCTTATTCCCCTGCTTTCCAGGCCTTCCTCACCGCTCTCCACGCACACCGGGAGCCCCAGTCATACCAAGAGGCCGCGGGAAAATTCGAATGGCAGCAGGCCATGGCGCTTGAACTTCAAGCATTTCGCAGGACTCACACGTGGGATCTTGTTCCCTGTCCTCCTGGTGTTACTCCTATCAGCTGCAAATGGATTTTCAAAGTTAAGACTCGTCCGGACGGTTCCATTGAGCGCCATAAAGTACAAATTGAGATTTTAGAAAGGATGTTTTTTTACAACAAAACTGTACAGTTTGAAGAATTAAATGAACAACTGAATTCATAATCTTAAAATCTATGCTTCTCCTAGGATGATCAATCACCAAAGTTAATCAAATTATAAACCAGGAATCAAATGACAAAACAATAAACTGAGAAGGTCTGCATCATATTCAAGCAACAGCCGCAAATTTTTGCGGACTTTTTTACTTACAAAAATTGTGAATAAAATCACAAACCTAAAAGCTGAACAGAAATTAACAACATTTGCCATAAATTTCATATTTACATTTACATTATTATGAGAATTCCACCACAACAAACATGAAGAAAAGTTGGCTTCAGCTGGGCGCAAAATTCATGTCGAAAACAGCTCTTTAAAGGAAGTGGAAGGGGTTGGATTATCTAATTTGATTCGACACGTCGGAGTCCGGTAGGGTGATAGTATAACGGGGTGACTCGACGAACCCATTTGTGACGAGTGGTTCAAGCCTGATCGCGGTTTATGTCAAGATCCTCTAGATGGGAGGATGTACGGCCACGATCGATCAAGTTTGCTTGAGGCCCTAGATTGGGGATATAAATAGGAGTGTTAAAACCCATCTTAAAACTCTCCATCATTCGGTTCTCTCCCCACTCCAGAAGCCCGAGCAGCCGACCCTAATTCCTATCGCGTTTTCCCTCTGCGCCTCTTCTCCCGATCCACCGGGATCCAGCGTTTCCGCCCCTTCTCGCGATCAATCCACAGGCGGTCTCCGGCGTTTCCGCCTCCCCTCTCCGGCGCAGCGGATGCGTCTCTCCACTCGGCGATCCACCGGGATCCAGCGTTTCCGCGCCTCTTCTCGCGATCCAGGTCCGGCGTTTCCGCCCCTTCTCGCGATCAATCCACAGGCGGTCTCCGGCGTTTCCGCCTCCCCTCTCCGGCGCAGCGGACGCGTCTCTCCACTCGGCGATCCACCGGGATCCAGTCGAAACCCTCCGGTGCAGTTCCCACGGTTGAAATCGGGTGTCCACCCCGACAGCACTACATCACCGGGATCAAGATTTCATGCTCTCATTTGGCCCCATGGCCGGAGGTATAACTTCACTTATCTCCTCTATGCGTGATCCTCATTGCTAGTAACACTACATTTGGTATCAAAGCGAGGTTCCGATCCTCGGACCTGTGGGTTATGGGCCCACAGAGGTCAATGTATCGATCCTCTGATACATTTGGTATCAGAGCACCGTATAGAGGTCATTTTTTGTGAAGATTTCATCCCAAAAAATTTCTTTTCTTTTTTTTTCTTGTGAGTTGAGGGATCGTCGTGGTTTTCTATTGCCGGTTGTTCTGTGATGGTGTAATATTTTTTCAAGGCCCTGTAATAATTCTTTATTCATTTATCTGGAATGTTTTGGACCGGCAATGGACAACCTCGCTTTCCTGACCCGAATCCAATTTTCCTGACCACCTTATGGAGGAGATCAAGCACTTCAAATCCGATGATCGAAGGGGTTCTCCGATGCGGTGGTGGAGGAACATATCAAAACGTTCAAGTCTTGGCGATAGTGGTGAAACCAGAGTACCTATGAAGCTTTTCAGTTAAAGGCGTTTATGGAAATCGGATTCGGGTCATTCTCTTACGAGAACTCCAACTTTTTTTTGCATAAAATTAGAATACAGGTTTATCGTGATTATCAGGAGTAGCCACAGCATCTTGATAAGCACGGTAAAAGTGACTATTCCGGGAACACATCGTAGGGTGCGTAATTATAGTCACAAATATCTAGTTTATGCACGTTGCAATTAAATTTTAAGGTTGCTAAACAATTGCTCGGCCCACAGGGAAGTAATTGATCACAACAAATTTTTTTTGGTATATAGTAGTAAGAGTGTACCCCGATTAATGGGTCTCCATGCCCACAGGTACGAGTTCTCATTGATCGTGATACATAATCTCACTAGCTATATAAATAAAGAAAATTTATAAAAAATCCTATGCGATGCCTAGCGGTCTTTGCCCACAGGGAGACTGGATTTTTTATTATTATTCTAATTAACAATTAATATGAGTTAATTGTTAAGTAAATTTTTTTTTTGATGCCACTCTGCGCAATTTCTTCTTAATTCATGTCGTTGCCTTAAAATAAGTCGTAAGCATGGATTTTTTCTTTTTTCCTATTTTTTCCTATAGTTTTTAATACGGTGATCGACCCAACTCAATTCATCCCCACTCTCTAGGGGGACAATTATAAAATATGGAAAGATAAGGTGCTTCTAGCCTTAGGGTGTATGGACCTTGATTTAGCACTCCGCGTGGATGAGCCTGCTCTCCCCACGGCGGAGAGCACACAACCTGACCGTACCTTATACAAGCGATGGGAGAGATCTAATCGTCTCAGTACAATGGTGATCAAGACCCACGTCAGTCAGAGCATTCAGGGATCTATCCCTGAGTGCAAAACTGCTAAAGAACTGGTGGGGGCCATTGACGAACAGTTCGTCAGCTCCGATAAAGCACAAGCCAGCACCCTGATGGCAAAGCTCTGTTACATGAAGCTCAAAGGGAGAGAAAGCGTAAGAGGACATATAATGAAAATGAGAGACATAGCTGCTCAGCTAAAGACATTGGACGTTGATTTTTCGGAGTCATTTCTGGTCCACTTCATCTTGACTTCTTTGCCTGCCGACTTCACTGCCTTCAAGGTGTCTTATATGACACATAAGGAAAAATGGTCAGTGAACGATCTATTGAACATGTGCGTTCAAGAGCAAGGTAGGCTGAAGCAAGAGAAGCTAGAATCGGTGAACTTGTGCACCACAAGAAAGGGCAATCCAGCAGGATAAATAGTGACCCAAAAGGCAAGGGCAAGGGGATAGTTGTTCCCATAAAGAAACAGGAGAATATGAAGTTATCAACTTGTTTCTTCTGCAAAAAGAGTGGTCACATGAAAAAGGATTGCAACAAGTACAAAACTTGGCTCGCGAAAAGGGAAGGTATAAACGTCTTTAGCGTGTTATGAATCAAATTTCGTAAATTCTCATGATTTTCATAACACATGGTGGATTGATTCAGACTCTACAATCCATGTTTCTACTGTTATGCAGGGGTTTCAAAGCCTAAGGAACCTAGTGATGGAGAACTATGCATCTATTCAGGAAATAGGATGCCGTCTTCTGTTGAAGTGTTGGGACATACAGGCTCGTTCTTCAAACCGGATACATTTTGGAGTTAGAGAAGACCTTCTTCATTCCTAGTTTTTCTAAAAATCTATTATATGTATCAAGACTAACGCCTAAGGGCTTTAATTTTCAGTTTAACGGCTTTTCAATTTTGATTATTAAAGATCCAGTCTCTATTGGCTCTGGTAGATTAATTGATGGTTTATATAGTCTTAATTTAGATATAAATTATATGCAATCATTCACTACAGTGCTTGATAACAGTAGTACTCATAATGTGAAAAACAACAATTCATCTAGTTTATGGCATAGGAGATTAGGATATATCTCCATAGAGCGCCTTAAAAGATTAGTGAAAGAAGCTGTCATTCAGGCACTTGACTTCACTGATTTTGGGACTTGCATACGATGCATAAAGGGAAAGCATACAAACAAGTCCAGTAAAAGAGCTAGAAGAAGTGATGCTAAATTAACGATTATTCACACTGATATCTGTGGACCATTTAACACCCTCTGCATGAATGGTCAAAAGTATTTTATTACTTTCATTGACGATTTTACAAGATACATGTATCTTTACCTCTTGAATGACAAATCTGAAGCACTCGATGCTTTCAAGGTCTATAAGGCAGAGGTAGAGAAACAATCTGGTTTGAGTATCAAAATTGTAAGATTTGACAGAGGCGGTGAATATTATGGTAGGTTCATATATGGAACTCAAAGACCAGGTCCATTTGCTAGATTCCTTCAGGAACATGGAATCATAGCTCAATATACGACGCCAGACACGCCACAACAAAATGGCATAGCTGAAAGGAGGAATCGTACATTAATAGACATGGTAAGGAGCATGACTAGTGTCTCATCTCTCCCTCCTAACATGTGGAGTGAAGCCTTGAAAACGGTCGTGTACATCTTGAATCGGGTTCCATCTAAATCGGTTCCTAAAACATCGTTTGAGTTATGGAATGGATGGAAGCCTAGTTTAAACCATGCGCACATATGGGGTTGTCCAGTAGAGGTTAGGATATACAACCCACATGAAAGGAAATTAGACCCGAGGACAGTCAGTGGCTTTTTTATGGGCTATGCAGAAAAATCTAAGGGTTTTAGGTTTTATTGTCCCTCTCACACGCTAAAAATAGTTGAAGCAAGGAATGCAAAATTTCTTGAGGAAATTCACACTGGTGAGAATAGTTCTCATAAGTTTGTGATAGAAGAGATGTTGGAGACTGCACACTCTGGTAGTGGTGTTGACCCTGTTGGGCTCATAGCCGCTGTGGCTCAACACCTACCTATTCAGTTCCCAACTTATGAAGGCGTGATCGATGATCCCCCTATCCAGAACTCTCATGAAGAAGTGGTCAGTGAAGCAGTCATCCAGGAACCACTTCCAGTGGTTGAGACTGTGCCACAACCACCTGATCAACCAGATTTAAGAAGATCTTCAAGAGCCAAAAGGTCGGCTATTCCATCAGATTGTGTAGTGTACTTGCAAGAGACCGACGATCTGTCTGGACTCAATCAAGACCCCCCCCCCCCACCTTTTCAGAGGCCATGAGCCGTACTGATTCTGATAAATGGTATGAAGTTATGAAGGAAGAAATTAACTCAATGGCAGTCAATCAAATATGGGTTCTAGTAGAGTTACCAGCAGGTTTGCGTGCGGTAGGTTGCAAATGGGTCTATAAGACCAAAGTTGACACCTCTGGTAACATCGAACGATATAAAGCAAGACTTGTAGCCAAAGGTTTCCTTCAAAGGGAGGGTATTGATTATCACGACACCTTCTCTCCAGTTTCTAAGAAGGATTAATTAAGGATAATCATGGCCCTAGTAGCTCATTTTAATCTGGAGCTACATCAAATGGATGTCAAAACGACATTCTTAAATGGGGACCTTGAGGAGGAAGTATACATGATCCAACCCGAAGGTTTCGTTTCGGAGAAAGGCCATAAGCTTGTATGCAAATTATTAAGGTCACTGTATGGGCTAAAACAGTCCGCACGACGATGGTATATAAAGTTTCACAATGTGATTATCTCATTCGGTTTCAAGGAAAACATTGTAGATGATTGCATATACATCAAGGTCTGTGGAAGCAAGTTTATGTTATCAGTCCTATATGTTGATGACATTTTGCTAGCAAGCAATGATTTGGGAATGATATGGGAGACTAAACAATTTCTCTCTAAGAATTTTGATATAAAAGATTTAGGGGAGGCTTCCTATGTTATAGGAATTGAGATACATAGAGATAGATCTAGAAAGATCTTGGGGTTATCTCAGAAGGCCTATATCAACAGAATTCTAGAGAGATTCAATATGAAAACCTGTTCCAGTTCGATAGCTCCTATTGTACAGGGTGACAAATTCAGTTTGTCACAATGTCCCAAAAATTCTCTGGAATTGGAATCCATGAAAAATATTCCGTTTGTATCTGCGGTTGGCAGTTTGGTCTACTTAGATGTTTGCACTAGACCAGACATTGCATTCGTTGTAGGGATGTTGGGAAGATACTAAAGTAATCCTGGAATGGAGCACTGGATAGCTGTCAAGAAAGTGTTACGATATCTCCAGGGGACGAAAGATTACATGCCTACATATAAAGAATCTGACAATCTGGACCTGGTCGGATACACAGATGCAGACTTTGCAGGCTGCCAAGACTCGAGGAAATCCACATCGGGCTACATCTTTATGTTGGTTGGTGGTGCAGTAGCGTGGAAGAGTGTCAAACAGACCCTCATTGCATCCTCGACTATGGAGGCAGAGTTTATTGCATGCTATGAAGCAACGAAGCAGGCATTGTGGTTGAGGAATTTCTCCTCAGGTCTTAGGGTGATGAATACAGTTCCTAAGCCCATGAAGCTTCTTTGTGATAATGCTGCAGCAGTGTTCTTTGCCAAGAACAATAAAAGTGGGAGCCGCAGCAAACACATTGACATAAAGTTTTTGGTGGTTAGAGAGAACGAGCAGGAAGGTAAAATCATCATCGAGCATATAGGCACACTGCTTATGATAGCAGATCCCATGACTAAAGGGCTCCCACCTAAGCTATACAAAAGTCATGTAGAAAGAATGGGACTTGTGGAGTCGCTTGATGTTTGAAGTTGTCATGACATTTTATGTTATTTTCCTGTTGTGAGTGATTAATGCAATATTTTCCAGGATACTATCTCTGTTGCGCATATTAAAGTATTATTAGAGATTTAATATTGCATTAAAGAGTGGGAGCTTCCACTCATAAAGAAGTAATGCCGCGTAAAGCACTTGATAGGATTTAACGGCTACATTGTGATTGCGGAAGGGAAGTGTCTACTGCTTAAGGTACAACCGCTGCAGTCCATGTGGTGGTGACGTCCTATGCAGGTATGAAGACGTCACATAAAGTTTGGGCCAAGAGTCACTGTTTTTCTTTAATTATGTATGGTCATACGAAAAGTTTTCTTTTATGTTCACTATCACCCTATGAGTCTAGTGTTACTTTACTCTTATAAAGCAAAATTATTATTTTCTAAATAATAGGTAGGATTTTCTCCGTGTCGAGTCAAGTGGGAGAATGTTGGATTATCTAATTTGATTCGACACGTCGGAGTCCGGTAGGGTGATAGTATAGCGGGGTGACTCGACGAACCCATTTGTGACGAGTGGTTCAAGCCTGATCGCGGTTTATGTCAAGATCCTCTAGATGGGAGGATGTACGGCCACGATCGATCAAGTTTGCTTGAGGCCCTATATTGGGGATATAAATAGGAGTGTTAAAACCCATCTTAAAACTCTCCATCATTCGGTTCTCTCCCCACTCCAGAAGACCGAGCAGCCGGCCCTAATTCCTATCGCGTTTTCCCTCTGCGCCTCTTCTCGCGATCCACCGGGATCCAGCGTTTCCGCCCCTTCTCGCGATCAATCCACACGCGGTCTCCAGCGTTTCTGCCTCCCCTCTCCGGCGCAGCGGACACGTCTCTCCACTTGGCGATCCACCGGGATCCAGCGTTTCTGTGCCTCTTCTCGCGATCCAGGTCCGGCGTTTTCGCCCCTTCTCGCGATCAATCCACAGGCGGTCTCCGACGTTTCCGCCTCCCCTCTCCGACGCAGCGGACGCGTCTCTCCACTCGGCGATCCACCGGGATCCAGTCGAAACCCTCCGGTGCAGTTCCCACGGCTGAAATCGGGTGTCTACCCCGACAGCACTACATCACCGGGATCAAGATTTCCTGCTCTCATTTGGCCCCATGGCCGGAGGTATAACTTCACTTATCTCCTCTATGCGTGATCCTCATTGCTAGTAACACTACAGAAGGAACCATGTCCAGGTTAAGCAGGGCGCAAATGTCCTCATCGTCGCCCACCGCCTCTAGGACGGACACCCTCTCCTTCACCTCCTCGAGAATGTGCGTCATGCTATGTATCTGTTCCAGAATTCTTTGTTGGGAAAGAGAGCGAGCAATCCCAACCAGGACACCTGTTGCAATTCGAGCAAGCACAAAACAAAACAAAGTGCAGAAAGTAATGAAAACACACAGAGAATTTTTTTACGTGGAAAACCCAACTTGGGAGAAAAACCACGGGACGATCGGAGTCCAACCCGGGAAGCCTCCACTAAATATGTGTGAAAAACACACGCACGGATTACAGGCTTTCCCTCCACCGATCCACAAAGGATCTCCACCAGCTTCACACTACACAATACAATAAATAGCAACAGAAAAACTGCAAGTTACCGACACCGGCGGATGAGACGGATTACACAAATCCTCTCCAAGATGCCTCTTCGAATTCTTGCCAATATCTGCTCCAGATCCAATCCGTGTAGGCGAAGTACTCTTTGTCAACGTCGTACAACGACGTCCGAAAGCTCTCCCAAACTAAGATGATTGCCGCAAAAGCCTCTCTAGATCTTTCAATGCTTGAGTTTGGAGAGAAGTGGATACCTTACCTCTCCTCCTTCATCCCTATTTATAGGTCCAAAATCAAGGAGGTAGGTGTGGTAGATGACATGTGGATGAAGCTTCCATGAAGCTTCCCTCGGTCAAAAACACATGTCATTTGACATGAAGCTTCCTTTGGACAATTTCCTGGAAGCTTTCTTTAAGAGCGCATATTGAATTCCAGGTCAAAGATGGCTAATCCTCTTTCATACTTAGGAGAAAATTTATATTAACATTTTTGACGGCGGTTGTGGGGACGGCCAAGGCCGCGACGGAGGCATCGAAGAAAGCACCTGTGGAGACGGAACCTCAGCAATGGGGTCGCTGGTTCCGCGGTAACGTTCTGCCACGCGGCAGAAGGAGGAGTTGTCCTCCGGCCAGATGTGCACGATTTGGATTTCTGGGGAGAAGGATGCGAGCAGAAGGTCAATGTCGCACAGGGTGTAGTGCTCACGAGCCTTTTTCTTCAGCCCTGTCTTTCTCAGCTTGCTTTTAGCACCATTTTCTATCCACAGACCGACGGTCAGACAGAGCGGACCATCAGAACTATGGAGGATCTGTTGCAATTGTGTATACTGGATACGAGAAGGCCCTGGGAGAGACTGTTTCCACTGGTTGAGTTCTTCTACAACAACAGTCACCAGACGAGGATTGGGATGGCACCTTACGAGGCTCTTTACGGGAGGAAGTGCCGGACACCGCTATCTTTGGTTCAGGATGAGGACCCCAGGGCACTTGGATCGGAATACATAGAGGATACGGATGCTCAGATACGACTGACCAGGGACCGGATGCTGGAGGCTCGGAGTAGGCAGGCTGAGTACTACGATGCGCGGCATCGAAAGGTGGAGTTCCAGGTGGGGACAGAGTGTTCTTGAAGATACGTCTAGTGCATGGTGTTTCTCGGGTGCGGAGGCACAAGAAGCTCAGCCCTCGATATATGAGGTCGTATTTGATCCTGGAGCGGATCGGCCCCTTGGCTTATAGGTTGGAGCTACCGCTAGAGTTAGGGACCTTGCATGACGTCTTCCACGTCTCCTCGCTGCGGAGAGCTCTCCTTCGGCCAGAGCAGCATATCACCACTACAGCAGGCCCGTTAGCACCTGGCAGATCAGTTCGTTTAGAGCCGCTCCGGATCAATGATACTGCGGTCCGAGTGCTGCGGAAGAAGAAGGTTCCCCTGGTGAAGGAGTTGTAGTCTAACCATGGATGGGAGGAGCACACCTGGGAGCCGAGGGATCTGATGCTAGAGTGGCACCCGGAGCTTTTTATCTCAGGTAATGCTTTAATTTTTGTTTAAAGTTCTTAAATTCTCATGTTGAGAAACCCCGTAGACTCGAACTTAAATTTCGGGGACGAAATTATTTTGTTTGTTTGTTGGGGTTTGTAACATCTCATTTCCAATTAGACCCCTCTACTTAGATTGAGTTAGGACATGTGGTGGGGGGCATGGGTTTAGGCTAGGTTTGAACCATGGAGTTAGGGTGTAGTCACATGGAACCCATTATAGGGCTCAAGTTAACCCAAGTCAAACTAGCCCAAATTGGGGTCTTAGCCACACATTGGTCCCACCACTATACCCCTAACCCTAATAACAATCTAAGTGAACCATAAGCCACATCATTGGGTCACTTATTGACCCAAGTTGACCCAAGTCAACCCTAAACCCTAATTTGGTCAATCCCACACTTAATGGCCCAATTAGCCCAAGTAGGGCATCACCTTGGCCCAACCCAAGTTGGGTGGTGTCATAGGATCCATGACCCTCAAGTGGGGTCATCCCACTCACCATGTTTACCAAGTCAACCTAAAAGTCAACAAGTCAACTAAGTGACCTAAAAGAGAAAAGAAGAAACCAAGCCCACCCCTCATGGGCTAAGCCCATGAGTCAAGGCTCATGACCAGCCCAAGAGGTTAATTTCAGCCCCTAACCCCAAAATTAGGAGAGAGAATGCACGCATGGGGGTAACTTAGCAATTTTGGAGAAAATGAGGAGAGAGAAGAGAGGGAAAGAGGGGATGGAGGCTATGTGGCCCTCCTTCCCTCTGTCAAGCTCTTGGTTGAGATTCTAAGGTTCATTCCAGCAAGGTTGAAGGGTTGGTGGACACTTGGTAGCTAGGAGGAGATTCCAAAGCCATGGTCGACCACCTCCTTAATCAAAACTACTCCTACAGTCACTCTCAGACAAATCTAAGCCCACCATCTGCTTCAGGAGGTTGAAACGAGTGGAGTTTGACTGCTGGAGTAAAGCATTTACTGGAGAAATGGAGAATTGGGCTAGTTCTCCGGAGCAAGCTTCGGCCATGGTGCACCACCACAGCACACGTCGCCAAGCCCGGCTACAGGTCCATTTCGCCTCCCCTCACCCCTGCTAGTATTCTAGCTCAAATTAGGCGAGACATCGGGCTCAATTGAGCCTGATACCATGATAGCAAGTGTGAATTTTCCCAAGCTTTTCTTCTAGCTCGGAATCGCCGGAGGAGCCGCCTCTAGCAGCCTCACCGTCGGGAAACGCTAGCCACCACCTCAACGGAGGTGGTGGCAATAATCGCCGGCGTGGCACCGGCCCAGGTGGCCGGAATAAGCCAGCAAACATTTCCCAGGATGGTTCAATCTCAGTCGTTGGCTGATGGGGACGATGACCCGGTCCGTCCAAAATATTCCCTTTTAGTTAATTAATCTGATTTTTGATGAATAGTGTAATTTCTGTCACACTATAACAGTGATATCGCATATCAATTTTAAGCCTCTTAGATTCATATTCAGAGGTTGCTATCAACATGAAAAATGTAGGGCTTGACCTTATCTTTAAAATGACACCCTAAAGTCATATTTTGGTATAGTAAGCCTCCTTTTAGGACCATTCTACCAAGACTGGTCTTAGGCTAGGATAAATTTTAAAAAATCCCAACCAACCAAAGCACCCCTTTTGAAGATTGTGGTCAGGACCTTCTCTGAAAAAATGGGAATTTTTGGTCAGGGTCAAAGGAATTTCTGTGTTTGGGTGATAGTATTTGAAATTAGTATTCAATTCATCTCTCAAAACCCATAATAATTTGGGTTGGTTGTTTGCGATCAAGAAACCCTATGATGGAGATAGGTCATTTTGACTTGCAAGTTTGGGTAA